>ML777207.1:580091-602515 GCA_009831015.1 Picea engelmannii
TTGAGCTTCCACAGCTCAAATCTTTTCCCATTAAACTTCTCGATCTCCATCTTCGAATTGCTTGCCATTTCTTTTCACCTGAAAAACAATACCGCAGATCTCCCACTATAACAAGGCTTATCACAGTCCCGAGCCAAACCCTTAATGACAAAGGCGTCCCCCTGAAGCCAATAAAGCTCTAATACCAAATGTAAATTCTAACCTTGTACAATATCTACTGCAAACTGATATTCATAAAAGAACAGAAAAGATACAATGGCAAATACAAACATTACACAGAGATTTTTCACCTGGAAACCCAAACCGGGAAAAACCAACATATATTATATTCATACATTGTGTTACATTGTTTACAATACAATATACATATAGGAGCCAGCGGCATCCAAAACCCTAACCCAATGACCTATATTAGTCCAAAACCCTAATTCCTTAACCGAAAATAGAAAACCATCGGCAAAAAACCATGTGCCGAAAACCACCTAATATCATGTGGTTTCGGAAATATGTCGTCCCGGTGGAAATATGTCGTCCTGAAAAAAAAAAATTCAGGGGCTCCGCCCCCCTGCACCCCTCGAGGGGGGGCCTAGAGGCCCCCCCTCTTACCCCCCTATGCGCCAGGCGCAGACGCTCAGACACTACTACTCGTGCAAAGAATATAACACATACCCAACATTGAACCCAATCACTTCACCTCTCAAGTGTATTATTTACCTCTTAGTGGGCATGCTGACACCATTAGGGTTTTGGAGAAGTAGGCATTGGTATGAAGACTTGGACCAAGGTCAAGGGATGAAACTTGATAATTAGTCCTAAAAAGTAACTTACGTGGCTCAAGAGCCATCAGTGAGTCCTCAAACCACAACAAATGATCTCTCGATGGGATATTTTCCTTCAAGTTGAAATAAGGACACAATTAGAAGGTTTTGAGAGCCAAGCATGGGTCGTGGGTTAATAGACGTGGTCAAGGGAGGAAAATTGAGCTTTAAGCCCTAAAGTAATATTTTAGGCATTGAACTCCAAGAAAAATTCCTTTGACCACCACATGTAATGTTTTGGGAGTATCATCTCCCTCCTAGTTGGGATATGTGCACCATTAGAAGGTTTTGAACTCTAGGTATGAGTCTCATTGCCTAGACCATGGTCAAGGAAGGAAACTTAGGCCTCAATATGTAAAGAAAGATTCTAAGGACAAAGGGACATGAACGAGGACTTGATCAACCACATAGGATCTTTATGTGGGATATTTATCCTTTCAAAAGGAATATGTGTTCTATTATAAGGTTTTTAGCACTAGATTTGGGTTACAATTCCTTTGACATGGTCGGGGGAGGAAAACCTAGCCTTAGGCCCTAAATGAATCTTTTAGGAATATGGGGATAATAATGTCACTTAAAACATGGGTCTCATGTCCATGGACATGGTCAAGCGAGGAAACATAAACATGGCCCTAAAGGAAGCTTCTGGTCATCTAGGGCCAAGAAGGATACCTTGAACAACCACACAACTCCTCCTTAGGGTATCCTTGGCCTATGATTTGGTATGTTAGTCCCACTAGGTGGTTTTGAGTAGTATTATTTTTCCTAGGGCCCTATAAATGACCTAGGGAAGAAGTTCGTGCCTTAGGTCCTAAATAAATATTTGAGGCACCCAGAACCATGACCAATGGCTCAAAGCACCACATATTACCTATGGAGGGTATCATTGGCCTATAAGAAAGGATGTTAGTGCCCTCAAATTGTTTTGAGCATTAAGTATGGGTCTCAAGGCCTTGATATGGTCAAGGGGAGAAACTTGAGCCTTAGTTGAAGTATAAATATTTTAGATATCTAGGGCCAAACACGATGCCTAAAACCACCAAATCCCACCTCTCAAGGTTTTATGCATCTTCTAGGGCTCAAGGGTCATGAATGACACCTCAAACCACCATATATTCCCTCTTAAGGGAATATTTGGACTTCAAGTGGGGATATGGGAATCATTACGTTATTTTGAGCACTAGGTATGGGTCTTGGGTACTTGGACATGATCGAGAGAGGAAACTAGGATCTAGGGACAAACACGACACCTCAAACCATAAAATCCCAATTCTTGAGGTTTTAGGCATATTATAGGGCTCAAGGGTCACGAATGACACCTTAAACCACCATAGATGACCTCTTGAGGGGTTATTTGGCCTTCAAGTGGGGAAATGAGCATTGTTAGGTGATTTTGAGCACTGGGTATTGGTTTTGGGTACTTGGACATGATTGAGAAAGGAAAATTAGGCCTTAGGTCCCACAAGAAGCTTCTAGGAATTTAGGGATAACAATGACATGACCAATAACAACATGTTGAACACCACAAAGGACCTTTCCAAGGCATCCTTGGGATATGGATGGGGATAGTTAGAATTATGAGGTTTCGAACATTAAGTATCAGACTATGGACCCTAGATATGGTTAAGGGAACAAACCCAATGGTTAGGCCATAAAGGCAGCTTATAGGCTTCTTGGGTAAAAAATGACTCCTTGAACCACCACAAGTGACCTCTTAAGGGAATCCCTTGCCTCTAACTAGGTATATAGGTACCATTAGTGGTTTTTAGCTCTAAGTATGGGTCTCAAGGCCTTGAACATGGTTAGGGGAGGAAACATGAACCTTAGGCCCTAACAAAATATTCTAGCCATCCAAGGCCAAGATGGATTCCTTGAACACACATGGCCTCTTGAGTGTATACTTGGCTTATGATTGTGGATTTTGGTGCCACTATGTGGTTTTTTAGTAGTATGTGTGTTTCTCATTTCCATAGAAACGATCTAGGGAACAAGGACATGCCTTAGGTCCTAAAGAAAACTTTGAGACATCCAAATCCATGAACATTGCCTTGAAGCAAGGCACATGACCTATGGAGGGTATCCTTGGATTGTAAGAAATGACGTTAGTGTCCTCACAAGGTTTTGAGAATTAGTTATGGATCTCAAGGCCTTGAAATGTTTGAGGGGGTGAACCCAAGCCTTAGTAGAAGTACAAATATTCTTAGAATCCAAGGAAAAATATGACATCTCAAGCCACCACACCCAACCTCTCAAGGTTTTAGGTAGCTTCTATGGATAAAGGGTCATGAATGACACCTCAAAAAACCATAGATTACATCTTGAGGGGATGTTTCACCTTCAAGTGGTGATATGGGGATCATTAGGAGATTTTGGGAACTGGGTATGGGTCGTAGGTACTTGGACATGATCAATAGATGAAACCTAAGCCTTAGATCCTAGAGGAAACTTCTAGACATCTAGGGCTAACAACAAAGTATTGAACCATTATAAAGGACCTTTCCATGGTATCCTTGTTCTTTGGATGGTAATAGTCAACATTATGAGTTTTTGAACATTAAGTATGAGTCTTCGGACCCTGGATATGGTTAGGGAAAAAAACTAAGAGCTGGTTCATAAAGAAAGTTTCTAGCCATCCATGGCCAAGAAGGATTCCTCAAACAACCACACATGCCCCCCTACGAGTATCCTGGCCTATGGTTGGGGATGTTGGTGCTACTAGGTGGTTTTAAGTAGTAGGTGTTGGTTGTGGATCCTGATTATCTTCCTGATTCAGAGGTATTTTACTTTCAGCTGTGTTTATACCCCATGAAGTATTTACACCCCAGAAGTATGTACACTCTTCCACGCGAGGGAGTGCAAAGGGGGGTTACCCCCTCTACGGGGTCTGGGGGCAAGCAGGCCCCCAGCGGGGGTTTGGGGGCAGTGTCCCCTGAAGGAAAAATTGCCTTGTAAAAGTATATTGTAATTTCATTGTAAATATGGACCGTTCATTATAAGTTCGCAGATCTAACAGTAGAAATTATGTTAGGGTTTTTTCCCTAGAAGGAAACCCTCTTTTATGAGAGAAATGTATTGTGGCTATGGTTGATGGAGAATATTGTACTCTGAGAGAGGAGACTGTGAGAGAAAGAAGAGGAAGTTACAGTAGGTTTTGCTGTAGGTTGTATCCCTTCATTTGCTGGATAATAATAAAGGAAGGACCTGGCAATTTCTCTGGTGGACGTAGCCCACACTGGGTGAACCACGTAAATCAGTGTCTCTCTTGTATTGTGTATCTTCTGTGTTTTGTTTCCGCATTTGTTTTATTTTATTGCTCCGCAGTCCTATTTTTCTAATAGTAGGTATGTGAAAAAATCCAACCCCCTCAGTACCTTTTTAAGGGATGGGGTATTGAATTTTTTCTTTTCCTCCATCATCTCAAATCCTCTTCTCTAGGATACCATTGTCTTATGTTCGTCAAGGGCTTTCCAACGACTGTAACTATGCTCATAATTGAGCTCTCGATCAGAAGTTAGAGTCTCCTAAAGTATCTGGACTTTATTTATTGAGTTCATATTTAGTGCACGGTGGAAACCACATGGTTCCCCATCATTAGTGAAAACCTATATGGCATTGATGTGGCATTCACCAGCTAACACATCTGACTCCCTAGTTCATTGGTTCAAATATTTTCCTCTTCAACAGATTCTTCCTATCAGGGTTAGTATATTTCCTGCACCTAAACCACTCTGACTAACTCTCTCCGACTACACATACTCCAACGAATATAACCTACATATCCAACAACCCTTGGGGCTGGGACATCAATGACTCCAATCACTTGAATTCACGAACTCGCACGACAATTAATGACCCTTATCCTGCTCTAGCTACACTTATCTTATATGGGGCCTGTTGAAATGTACACTTGACACTGAGAGGGGGGGTGAATCAATGTTACAAAACTTTGGAAAATTTTCCACTTTTCATAAATTAATTGAACAACATATATTTATTTCAATTTCTCAACCAATATATAAAAGAATAAATATTTTATTTATTTATTTAACTTGAATGAATACATAAGATCAATCTTCATCTTCAAACAATTATGAGAGACCCATCTCTCTGTTACAAGACCCATTTTGTGGTTCTCAGATCCAACTGAGAAATGAGGAATCCAACCCTCATAACAAGTCCCAGCTTATTGATCTCAAATCCAACTAAGATGTGAGGAATCCAATCCTCATACAAGACCCGACTTGTAAACATGCACCAACCTAATAGAATGAACCTTCATTCAATCCATTATATATAAATATATATACTTCAACAAATTCAACTACTTCTTTGTTCACCCTACTTCTTTGTTTATCTAGTCTCCTAATAGGTATGAATTTGAAACATTATGTCCCTTTGTTTGAACTATTACACCTCTTCATTTGAACTAATAATAATAATATATATTATTTTTATTATTATTAATAGTTTGATTTGAAGACTTCAAATCCATTGGTTTGCATTTTATTATGTTCTGGCTAAAAACCTGTCACTGCGAATGTTGCAAAAATTGAGTTCTACGAAGGCGCTTCCTTCAAACCATGGTTTTCATATGACCATATGTGTAGAACCATAGGATTATTAATTTAAGTGCTTCCTCTTCTTTCACCCAATCTTGTTATCTCTGAAGTGATATCTTTCGTAGTGTTATATTTTGAGCAAATTCAATTAACGGTTTTAATCCTCATCGTTGATCACGAATTTAGATCAATGATCTGATCGTTCTTTTAAAAGAATCTTTTATCACACTTTTCTTATCCTTATCTAATGGTTTGGATTCAATCGTGAGATGGATGCTTGTTGTTTCCTCCGGTACTTTTCATCTTTGGGGGTTTGTTCTTTTTATAAACTTTCAATTCTCCCGGAATAAATTTCACTGAAGTGTTAATATTAAGTTGACATGTGTCCATAAACTTCAATGGTCCAGATATTATTTCGAAGCTTCAGTACTCCGAGAGTGGACCGAGACTTCAGGTTACTAGAACTTTGAGTAGTTCAATTCCTCCGGAATGATAACCTACTGAATAATTCATAAAGAAGTGGTGACCGCTTGTTGTCCATTAACACCTCTTCTTATGCTATCCTTCCATTGTACTTGATCAATGGTTGAGAACGCTCTCGAAGTAGATCTACGGTTAGTGTTACTTCATGATTTACGCTTTAATCTATCCTACCATTGTACTTGATCCAACGGCTATGAATTAATAAAACATTGAGATGGATGAAAACTATTTACTTCGGGACTTCCAGCCTCTGCAATCTTTCAACCTACCAGAGTACATTTCACCGAAGTGGATTAGAAAGTCGATATTTTTTCTTCCATAGATGCACGAACCTAGCTTGTCCAGAGGTTTCAAACAAATAAACGACCATGAATTGATCTACAGTTGAGTGGTTGGTTCTCGTTCACTTCTCACAAGTATTGATCCAATGGTTAGCATGAATCTTGGAACAAAATCAACAATCTAGCTTCAATCCTTACTTATCATTCCACCGCTTAATCTAGTGGTTATGACTTAATCAAAGGTTGATATGGACGACCATTATTTACTTTAGGACTTCGGGGGTTCAGAGGTTCGGGTAATTGTTGTTCCAATTTCCACTAGAGTTGGTTAGCACCGAAGTAGTCAACATGGGAGTTCTTGAATCATGTTTTGATCTAAAAGTCATGTGAGAATCTGGAGGATCTTAGATCAACGGTTATCATTGACTTTGGCCTTCGGTACTTTTGGTATTTTTTGGCTTCCCCCGAAGGACAAACTCCCATAGATACGTAACTTGATGATGTCACTATTGACGTGGCACTGGTAGAGTGTTGTCATGTGTCGCTTAGATTTGTGACTTATGTGTACCTAAAATTCCAACTGGACCTAGACACTTGTCACCATATGATTGTGCCATCTGTCCTTTCAGACGTGGTCCTTTGACGTGGATTTGTTGATGTGGCACATGTCCTCCTCCTGGATCTAACGGTCACGGGTTCATCTGAATCCTTGATCCAATGACTGCGATCAGTTCATTTTGGATTTCGGCACTTTAGGTTATACATTCCCATTTCCCAAATCTCCCAAAGTGAGATTTTTCGACTAAACCTCAAGAATATTGACTTCATCTAACGATCCTTCTTTAACGGGGACATCCTAACATGATCCAATGGTTGTAGGGATTTTAGCTATTTCAAGATCTCATGAATCCTTGATCCAACGGCTGTGATCAGTTTATTTCAGCCTTCATTACTTTGGGTTATATGCTCCCATTTCCAAAATCTCCCGAAGTGAGATTCTCCAACTAAACCTTGAGTAACTTCCAGATTTGACAGTCCTAGTTTGTCCTGAAATCTACATTAGTAGACAGGATTCTCCCTCTTTTACTTTGTAGTTTGACTGTGGGGATTTCGATCCTGATCGTGTTTTTGTAATTTTCTTTCCCTTATGATAATTTTGGTAGATTCATCTGCATGTTGTTCATAACATCCCTGCAATGTGCTTTCCCTTCTGAGTTTTGATTAACGTTTTATCGCTATTTCTCATGAGATTTTTAATAATTTCTTGTGCATTCATTTATGCATTAATCTTCAGTCGTTAACCCTTGATATCTTAATTCCTTGTACTTTGTTATTCCTTATGTACACGGATTCTCTGCATGCTACCTCTCCTGAGATTTAGAATCATAGGATCATTATTGATCCTATCGTGATCAACAGTGATCACGAATTGCTTCTGCCACAAGGTGATATTTCTTTTCTTATGATTATTGTACATGTTGGACTCATGTTTCCATCAATGACAACACGTAATCAATAATGTCAACAATCTCCCCCTTTGTCATTGAGGGAAACATATATGTAAAACAAAAATGATTTCATACCTTTTCTCCCTCTATCATTGATATTGTTTTCTATCTATTAGCAAATTTGTTGTATGCTTAACTTTGTTTTATTGCTTCTCTCCCCCTTTGACATCAATGAAAAAGAGTGAGGCTCTGATGATTTTTCTCCCCCTGTGAATTTACTAACTACTTATCTCAGTCCATTCGGATATTTGTGTTCAAATAAGTAGTCTTTTTTATACCAACTTGTAGTGATACCCATTTGTAGTGATCAAGTCTTTAAAACCTTAATCTAATTACTTTCTTATTTGATAACCAAGATACTCCCCCTGAGTTTTCACTGATTTTATTTTGTCAAATAGAACAAGAGTATGAATTTTACTGATTTGTTTGATCTTCCTCTTATTCTTCTTTGATATTTCACAGGAATATCAATTGAGGATTGATACCAATTTATCTAATACCAATTTTGTTATCAATTGATATTTGTTGATTGATTTCTCTTATTGTTGAAATACCAATTTTGTTATCTTTGTTGAATGATACCCCTTGAACTTCTTTGGTACTTTTTCTCTTTTCCCCTTTTTAAAAAAGTGACAAAAGGATCCTTTTTTGCTCCTTTTGAGGTCATACTCCCCCTAAGGTGATGCTCCTCTTTGTCCATTTTCTCTTTCTTGTATTCTATAACTAACCCTACCAATGATTTTTCTTTTGACCACTATTCTTTAGAGAGTCAATATTTTCCATATGTTATTTTTAAAAACTCTTGGCATAATCCTTTGATTTTGTAGAAACCAATTTAAACTTATTTTTGTATTTTCTTTCTTTGGTTAACAAATTATGACATCATAAAAATTTGATATTGTCCCATATTCTTCTATAGGCACTTCCCTTTCTTGAGATTGATTTATTTCATATTTAATTTCACATTCTTTATTAGGACCTTCACCCATTATTTTCTTATTATTAATTTCTTCATTTTCAGGTGTAATATCATGTTTCTTTCTTTCTCCTTCATATTTTCTTCTCCATATCTCTCTATGAGATTTTCTGCCTTTTGGACCTTCTCTTTCTAATTGTGTTTTTGGAGATTTGTCATATCCTTTCTTCTTCCGACTTTTATTAGGTTTTATCACCGACTTGAGTGATTTATTTAAGGATTAACTTGAGTGCCCAAACCTATCATAGTTGTAACATCTCATTGTATGACAAAATTTTGTTGTGTTCCCAACAAAATTGCATCTCCAACATCTAATTGAGTTTTTGGATTTTCCTACATATATTTTCTTTAGTTTCTTGCAGTCCATTGCTTTATGGCCAAAGTTATGACAAGAAAAGCAATAGCCATTGAAGGTGTTTCCATTCTTGAATTTGTTTTGGCTTGAGAGATCTGTATTTTGATTTTCTTCTTCCTTTTTACTTCTATAGATTCCTTCTTTAACAAAGTTCATGGATTATAATTTCTTTGTAATTGCACCTTTTCCTTTTGAGAAGGATGATCCTTTCTCATGTTTGTAAGTGGTGCTCCATTTTACATTGTCTTTCTTTTTATTGTATCCAAGACCAGTTTTGTCATCAATCGATCTTTGAATGTTCCAAATCTTATCTAGGATAGCTGAATTATTCTGGAATTTGAAAGATTTATTTGTCTTTTCATCCATCTTTTTGAGATTGACTGATGCAGGAGCATCTCAAGCGAGCCAGCGCGGAGATAATCAGACAGCTGGAAAAGCGCCCAGCATAAATTTTGAAATATCTTAAACCATTAATGAAACATCAAGTGGAAGCGCACTTGTATAATGTAAATGGACCTTGAGCGATTGCTCTCATCCTTAGTAGGTAGAAGGAATTTATAGTAGTTAATGCAAGTAGGTAGAATTGAATGTGTAGATTAGACAGTTTTAGAGTGCAAGAGGGAAACGGGATATAGACACCCTCATTGTGTATTGTAACATTAGCATTATTATGAGCATAGAAGAGAAGCAGAGAGCTGTGTAGCAGACTCCATGTACAGAAGTTCTGAATTAATACAAGAAAGATGTGATTCAGACTCATGGTGTTCATATATTCTCTGTGTATGCATCTTTGAATGTTATGTTCATGAATGTTTTACTCTTTTTGTCATGCAATTGCTTTTATGCTATGTGTGGATGATTTCTTGTTGAATGTTTGAAATCTGAGAGGAAAGAGGAGAGGAATGAGTTTCAATTGTTTTTTTATTTGAGCATGAGTTCCTGCAAGGAGTGCAGTTGAATTTTCCGCAAGGAGTGCGTCGACAAGGTGTTCATAGGTTTGTCTCTGAAAGCTCAGGAGAGGAAGCTTTTGTTCTCATTTCCACAAAATTGCAGTTGGGCACAGGAGCCATGCAAGGAGTGCACAGGCCGAGTGAAGCCTCAGGGTTGAGAACATGAGCGAAGTATTTAGAGACTGTTGTTGCCGGTCTGCACAGATTCGAAGGGTTCCAATGCTTGGAAGTGTTCGAAAGTCTGCCGCAAGGTGTGTGTGCAAAGGGGTTTTCTGAAAGACTCGGAGTTGGGAAATTTCATAAGGATTTGAACCTTCGAAGGAGCCAAAGGAAGGCATAGCGACGTCGGACCACAGGAGGACGACTTCCCAGAGGAAGAACGGATGGTCGGAATTCTCTGAAGAGAATTTGCAAAGTCCCGTGAGCCGTTAGATCTCATGGAGGAACAGGGGAGATATGACGAGTATTCCTGAAAGGTTCTAAGCTCAAGAGGAGTAGGACTGTAGATTTAAGCCATAAGGGCCGTTGGATTTACACGTGGGATTCTATATCGGGATTTCGTAGGTCGAAGTTCCGTAAACTTTGCAACGGAAATCGCGAAATCACGAAACACGAAGTCCCGAAAAGCTAAAAGGATTTGTGTGGGCCACAAAGGAGTCAGCAAGTGGACAGGTGGCGCACTATTAGCACGGAGTCAAACTCCGTTGACCGTTTCAGAGTTTCGGGGTGTGAAGTTACAAATTTATTGCATTAGGATCCGCGATATTGCGAAGTCCGAAGTCCCAATGGAGTAAAGAGGCATTGAAAGGTCAACCTTGTGAGTGTGTCAGAATTTCAGAACATCGGGTTTCGGGAATCACAGGAACAAGTTGTTGGATACCGCGACCGCTGAAATAGCGATAAGGAAAAGCCCGAAAGAGAAGAGGATAGGTCAGCATTGATTTTTTTCGGGTTTCGAATATCCGAGGGACAAGCGCGTGACCAACAGATTCGCAAAAGTGTGAAGTCTGATTTCCCGAAGCAAAGGGGAGATTTCTTGAAATTGACCGTGGGTGCAGATTTCCTGAAAGGGAAATAGAAGAGCCATTCTGAATCTCTTCGGGCCAATGTAAAGGGAAAGATCCTGTGTTGACGTGGACCTTCCAACCTGCGGGTTGTGGAGGGAGCGTGCGTCATCATTTCTAGTATCAGAGCACAGAAAGGTTCTTTGCTTTCTATAGCATAGAAGAAAAGAGAATTCACCATGCCGCCAAGGAGAAGAGACAGGAAAACACCTGATCCACAAGAGGAGAGGGAAATGTTGTAAAGAAGAGGTAGGCATATGACTGATCCATGCATGGAGAGAGAGATGCGTGATCTACGAGCTAGACTTGAAGACATGGAGACAACACAGAGACGTACAGTAAGTGTCGGGGATCTAAGTGATTCCGAAAGTGAAATTGAGGTTGAATGTGAAGAAGAAGTTGCAGTTGAAGATGCAACAAACAAATGTTTGATCAGAGCTATTGCAAGAATGGGTCCAAGAGAAAAAATGGACATTCCAGTTTATGAGGGAAACTTGGATGCAGAGGAGCTTCTAGACTGGATTAGAGCTCTGGACACATACTTTGACTATGAAGATGTCGATGAAGACAAAAAAGTCAAGCATGCTGTCACAAGATTGAAAGGATATTCAACATTGTGGTGGGGTGAACTACAAGCTGATAGACACTGCAAAGGCAAGTAGAAGATCAAAATATGGGATAGAATGATCACGAAGATGAAGGCGAAATTCATCCCCAGGGATTATCAAATTACTCTGTTTAGGAGGATGCAAAACCTGAGACAGAAACTGATGACAGTGAAAGAATACACTGAAGAATTCTACAAGCTAAACATTAGGGCAGGTCATCGGGAGAGCGATGATGAGAAAGTTTCCAGATACATGAATGGCTTGAGATACGATATTCAGGATGAGATGAGCATGGTAACCATCCGAACAGTGGAAGATGCTTATCAGATGGCTTTAAAAGCTAAAGAGAAGCTGAGCCGAAAGCAGGGTCAAAGAGGCCGAGGAAGAAGTCAGTCCAAAGGAAAATCAGTTTCCCAGGGTAAATATCAGAAGCCCAAGGAGGACTGGAAGAAACCTCAGACTTGAACTGAGAGAGGTGGAAGCTCACAGCGAGAGCAATATGTTGAACAGTGAGGGTAGCATACTGAGCAGAGAGGAGATTATGATGATAATAATACTTTTCCTCGTACTAGAGGTAGAGGAAGAGGAAGAGGTGGAGTAATAACATGCTTCACATGTGGAAAGAATGGGAACAATTATTATGAGTTTCTAGATAAAAAGAAAGAAGGTGGAGAAGATCACATCGCCGAAACATAGAGGCGAGATGTTGAGGCAGAGGATGTTGAAGGCGGAAGATCGTTGATGATACGAAAAGTCCTTTTGACACCAGAGAAGGAGGTGGAAAGTTCAGTCCAAAGGACCATACTTTTCAGGACTGCTTGCAAAACCAAGGACAGGGTATGCAAGGTCATTGTGGATAGTGGTAGCATGGAAAATCTTGTTTCTACGGAGATGGTAGAAAAGCTGGAGCTGGAGACGATTGATCATCCAAGCCCATACAGAGTTTCGTGGCTACAAAAAGGACATCAGGTAACTGTCACTAAACAATGTTTAGTTGAATTTAATATAGGAGGATATAATGGTAAGATATTATGTGATGTCATTCCTATGGATGTTTTTCATCTATTATTGGGTAGACCGTGGAAATATGACAGAAATGTGATTCATGACGGGAGAATGAACACATACACCCTAGAGAAGAATGGGAGGACTCACATGTTGCTTCCAATCAAGGATAAGGAGGTAAAACCAGAAGTAAGCAACACTGTACTTCTCATGAGTGGGAAGGAACTTCTTACAGAGGCTAAGAAAAAGGAGGATCCACAATTCATCGTGGTCAGAAAGCCTAGAATTGTTTTGACCAGCACAAGGGTGGATGATTTACCAGAGGAAGTTCAGGAACTGCTGGAAGAGTTCGCTGACATAGTAGTGGACGAACTACCTCATTCGTTGCCACCGATCAGAAGTGTGAGTCATCATATTGATCTCATACCAAGAGCCAGTTTTCCAAACAAAGCCACGTACATATTGACGCCGCAAGAGAATGAAGAGGTCAAAAGACAAGTCTAGGATTTGTTGGACAAAGGGTTGGTCAAGGAAAGCTTGAGTCCATGTGTTGTTCCAACAGTACTCAGTCCGAAGAAAGACGGAGGCTAGAGGATGTGTACTGACTCGAGGGAGATCAACAAGATAACCATCAGGTACAGATTTCCATTGCCAAGGATGGATGATCTGATGGATTGCTTGAGTGGAGCACAATATTTTTCAAAGATTGATTTGAAAAGAGGTTATCATCAAATCCGCATGAGAGAAGGCGATGAATGGAAAACAACATTCAAAACCAACGAGGGGTTGTATGAATGGCGTGTTATTCCGTTTGGCTTAACAAATGCACTGAGTACCTTCATGAGGTTGATGAACGAATTCCTAAGGGATTTCATCGGAAAATTTGTCATTGTGTATTTAGATGACATACTGGTTTTCAGTAAAATAGTGGCAGAGCATCTGAAGCATTTAGCTACAGTGATGCAGAGATTGCAGCAAGAGAAGCTACTGATAAACATGAAGAAATCCTCATTCATGAAGACAGATCTCATCTACTTGGGATTTGTTATTTTTGCAGATGAGTTGAGGATGGACCCAGATAAGGTGGGGGTAATCAAGAATTGGCCATCACCGAAGAATATCTTTGAGGTGTGAAGTTTTCACGGATTGGTTAGTTTCTATCAAAAGTTCATTAGGAATTTCAGTGGAATTAGTGCACCAATGATGGACACAGTGAAGAAAAGACACAATTCTTTTCACTAGACAGAAGAGGCTGAGAAAAGTTTTGATTTGTTGAAGAGGAAGATTACGGAACAACCAATTCTGGTGTTGTCGGATTTCCAAAAGACATTTCAAGTGAAATGCGATGCAAGTGGATTTTCAATCGGGGCAGTCTTGAGTCAGGAAGACAAGCCAATACCATACTTCAGCGAGAAGCTGAATGAAGCGAAAGTGAAGTACTCCACTTACGATAAGGATTTTTATGCTATCATTCAGGCATTGAAGAAATGGAGACATTACTTGATCCCGAAAGAGTTGTCTTGTACAGTGACAATCATGCATTGCAGTTTGTGACTCAACAGGAAAAGTTGAATCAGAGACATGTTAAATGGGTTGAGTACATGCGGAATTTTACTTTTGTGATTAAACATATTTCTGGTACTGCTAACAAAGTTGTTGATGCTTTGAGCAGGAAGTGTTTTCTATTGTAGGAGTTCAAAGTCAAAACGTTGGGTTTTGATGATCTTAGGGGCATGTACGCAGATGATCAGGATTTCAAGGAAATGTATGAAGCAACTGAGAATCCAATTCTCAGGGATAGAAGCCAGTGGGTAGAGTACATGATCCAGGAAGGATTATTGTTTAAAGGTAATCAGTTGTGTATTCCGAAATGCTCCATGAGGGAGAATTTGTTGAAGGAGAAACACAGTGGAGGATTGGCAGGGCGCTTTGGTCACGACAAGACATTCGCAAAATTAAATGAGTCATATTTTTGGCCAGGAATGTGAGCAGACATCAAGAGATTCGTGGACAGATGCAAAATTTGCCAGCATTCAAAGGGAAGAAGACAGAATGCGGGGTTTTATCAACCATTTCCCATACCTGAAAGGTCGTGGGATGCAATCAGCATGGATTTCATATTGGGGTTGCCAAGAACACAAAGAGGCTTTGACTCGATCTTTGTGGTGGTGGATATATTTTCCAAGATGTCACACTTCATTCCGTGTTAGAAGACCAGTGACACAACTCACATTGCGAACCTGTTTTTCAAAGAAGTCATTCGAATTCATGGATTACCAAGAAGCATAGTTTCAGATCGAGACACCAAGTTCATAGGGAACTTTTGGAAGAACTTATGGAAGAAGTTGGGAACTAACTTGTCATTTAGTTCGGCTTATCATCCTCAGACGAATGGACAGACAGAAGTGGTGAACAGAAGTCTGGGAGACTTGCTGAGAAGCCTGGTGATAGAACACCACAGCCAGTGGGACACCATATTACCATAGGCAGCATTTGCTTATAACAACACGGTTAACAGAAGCATAGGGCAGAGTCCATTTCAGATTGTCTATGGCGTGCAACAGAGAGGAATTTCTGAATTGAGAGATTTAGAACAGATTTCAACTAGGAGCGCTAGTGCAAAAGATTTCGCAGAGGCGATGAGGGAACTTCACAGTCAAGTGAAGCAACGACTGTAGAATTTGAGCCAAGAATATAAGCGCAGAGTTGATCATCACAAGAGACAACTTTAGTTCGAGGTTGGTGACTTGATTCTAGAACATTTGAGAAAAGAAAGGTTCCTGAGGGGAACATATAATAAGTTGAAGATGAAGAAAATCGGACCATGTAAGGTCTTGAAGAAATTTGGGACGAACGCTTACGAGATTGAATTACCCGATGGGATCGGAATTTCTCTGATATTCAATATCTCGGATTTGTACCCATATAAAGTTGAGGAAACAGGAATGGGAGACGAGCAACCAGTGATCCAGTGGACAAAGCAGATGCCAGTTGCAGATAAGCTGCAGATGGAGCGCATAATGGACAAAAGAGTGAGCAAAAATACCAGGCGAAAGTAATACTTTGAATATTTGGTCAAGTGGAAGGGCCATTCAGTTGAAGATGCCAACTGGGAGAACGAAGCAGAGATACAGAGGCATGGATAGACAGTGCGCGAGCTCATGGACAGGAGCCCATGAAAATTTTCAAGTGAGGGAGTATGATGCAGGAGCATCTCAAGCGAGCCAGCGCGAAGATAATCAGACAGCTGGAAAAGCACCCAGCACAAATTTGAAATATCTTAAACCATTAATGAAACATCAAGTGGAAGCGCACTTGTATAATGTAAATGGACCTTGAGCGATTTCTGTCGTCCTTAGTAGGTAGAAGGCATTTATAGTAGTTAATGCAAGTAGGTAGAATTGAATGTGTAGATTAGACAGTTTTAGAGCGCAAGAGGGAAACGGGATATAGACGCCCTCATTGTGTATTGTAACATTAGCATTATTATGAGAATAGAAGAGAAGCAGAGAGTTGTGTAGCAGACTCCATGTACAGAAGTTTTGAATTAATACAAGAAAGTTGTGATTCAGACTCATGGTGTTCATATATTCTCTGTGTATGCATCTTTGAATGTTATGCTCGTGAATGTTTTACTCTTTTTGTCATGCAATTGCTTATATGCTATGTGTGGATGATTTCTTGTTGAATGTTTTAAATCTAAGAGGAAAGAGGAGAGGAATGTGTTTCAATTGTTTCTCTATTTAAGCAAGAGTTCCTGCAAGGAGTGCAGTTGAATTGTCCACAAGGAGTGCGTCGACAAGGTGTTGAGAGGTTTGTCTCTGAAAGCTCAGGAGAGGAAGCTTTTGTTCTCATTTCAACAAAAGTGAAGTTGGGCACAGGAGTCGTGCAAGGAGTGTGTTGGCCGAGTAAAGCCTCAAGGTTGCGAACCTGAGTGAAGTATTTAGAGACTGTTGTTGCAGGTGTGTGCAGAGTTGAAGGATTCCAACGCTTGGAAGTGTTTGAAAGTCTGCCACAAGGAGTGCGTGCAAAGGGGTTTTCTGAAAGAGTCGGAGTTGGGAAAGTTCAAAAGGATTTGAACCTTTGAAGGAGTCGAAGGAAGGAATAGCAACGTCGGACCACAGGAGTATGAGTTCCCAAAGGAAGAATGAACGGTCGAAATTCTCTGAAGAGAATTTGCGAAGTCCCGTGAGCCGTTAGATCTCACGGAGGAACAGGGGATATACGGCGAGTATTCCCAAAAGGTTCTAAGCTTAGGAGGAGTAGGACCGTAGATTTAAGCCATAAGGGTCGTTGGATTTACACGTGGGATTCTATATCGGGATTTCATAGGTCGAAGTTCCGTAAACTTTGCAACAAAAATCACGAAATCACGAAACGCAAAGTCCCGAAAAGCTAAAAGGATTTGTATGGGCCACAGAGGAGTCAGCGAGTGGACATGTGGCACACTATTGACATGGATTCAAACTCCGTTGACCATTTCGGAGTTTCGGGGAGTGAAGTTCTGAATTCATTGCATTAGGATCCGCGATATTGCGAAGTTCGAAGTCCCAATGGAGTAAAGAGGTGTTGAAAGGTCAACCTTGTGAGCCTGTCGGAATTTCGGAACATCGGGTTTCGAGAATCGCGGGAACAAGTTGTTGGATACCGCGACCACCGAAATCGCAATAAGGAAAATCCTGAAAGAGAAGAGGATGGGTCAGCATTGACTTTTTTTGGGTTTCGAAGATCTGAGGGACGAGCGCGTGACCAACGGATTCGCGAAAGTGCGAAGTCCGATTTCCCGAAGCATAGGGGGGGTTTCTTGAAATTGACTGTGGGTGCAGATTTCCCGAAAGGGAAATAGAAGATCCATTCTGAAGCTCTTCGGGACAGTGTAAAGGGAAAGATCTTGTGTTGACATGGACCTTCCGACCTGCGGGTTGTGGAGGGAGCATGCATCATCATTGACTATTTCCAATTTCAACATGTGACACGTCTCTTCCTTTTTAGTTAACTGAATCTTCATGGCTTCTTCCATTTTCTTAGCATGTTCAAGTTGAGTATTTAGATTGATGATTATTTCTTCTGTCTCATCCAAGAATTATTTGCATTTAATAGTTTTATCATATGTCTTCAATTCTTCCATATCTTTTGTTAGATAAAAAAAAAATAGTTTTTAGTAATTTTATTTATTTCGCGTATTCTACCTTAATCTTTTGAGGTTGATGGCCTCTAATTCAAATATTTGGCATAATTCTTCCTTTTTATTTATTTGGATCTTCTGGGATTCTTCCTTTTTCTTAGCTTCTTCAATTTGAGTCATTAGATATGCATTAGTAATAATTTTCTTTCCTACTTAATTGGATCTTCAGGACTTTTTCACTTTCTTTAGTTTTCTCAAGTTGAGTTTTTAGACTGTTAACCAATTCTTCTATTTATTTTAGTACTTCTTTTCTTTTATTTTCATGTGTCTTTAATTCTTCCATTTCTTCTGTTAGATTACCAACTTCAGTTTTCAATCTTTGGATCTCTTCTTCTTTATTTTCTAACTGAATCTTTTGTTCATTCTCTTCATGGTTAGATTGATCTAACTATTGTAGTAGCAACATGTATTTTTGTTGAAGTTTCTCCAACTCTTCTAGAGTGCACATAGTTGTGTACTCAATATTGTCAATAGTCCCCACAGGAACTTTAGTATATAAACCATTTCTTGGTTCCATATGAATCTCTTCTATTGTTGTTGTAACATCAGTCTTAAGATTCTGTAGTATTTCTTTAGTACTTACTGAGTTATGAATTAATTCCTTGATGGAATTATTTCCTTCATTTATGACTAAGGATTGAATTAAATCCTTGATGAGTTTGTCTTTTTTGATGAAAGGGATTTGTACAAATCCTGCATTTTATTATGATTATAAATATCTTTCTCGGTATTATGTTCTTTAATCTGATTAGAATTCTCCTTTTCTTTATCTTGTTCCTTATCTTGATAATAATTTTCTGCTTGTGAGTTTTGTTCTTTATTATCATAGGAATCCTCTTTATCTGATTCTTGTTCCTTACTTTGATAGGATTTCTCTTCTTCTTGTGTTTCATTCTGATAACAATTTTCTAGGTGGAGCCATAATTCTTTAGCATATTTGTAGTGTCTCATCTTTTCTTTGACTTGGTCCGACAATCCATCCTGGATTGCTTTTAAGGCTAATGAATTGTTTCTCCTTGCTTCCTTTGCAGTTTTGTTTTTTCTCTTTGAAGTAGTTAAGTGACAGGGCTTACTTACTATTGAATCCCAAACTCCAGATCCTCTTGACTTCAGATATATTTTCATATTTTCCCTCCATGATGAATAATATGTTATATCAAATAAGGGATCTTCATTTGTGGAGATACCCATTTGTCCACTCATTTCTTCAGAATCTACCTTCAATTATTTAAACTGTGTTGAAGGCACCTGCTCTAATACCAATTTTTGAAATGTACACTTGACACTGAGAGGGGGGGGTGAATCAGTGTCACAAAACTTTGGACAATTTTCCACTTTTCATAAATTAATTGAACAACATATATTTGTTTCAATTTCTCAACCAATATATAAAAGAATAAATATTTTACTTATTTATTTAACTGGAATGAATACATAAGATCAATCTTCATCTTCAAACAATTATGAGAGACCCAACTCTTTGTTACAAGACCCAACTTGTAGTACTCATATCCAACTGATAAATGAGGAATCCAACCCTCTTAACAAGTCCCAGCTTGTTGATCTCAAATCAAACTAAGATGTGAGGAATACAATCCCCATACAAGACCCATCTTGTAAACAGGAACCAACCTGATAGAATGAACCTTCATTCAATCCATTATACATAAATATATATACTTCAAAAAATTCAACTACTTCTTTGTTCACCCTACTTATTTGTTTATATAGTTTCCTAATAGGTATAAATTTGAAACATTATGTCCCTTTGTTTGAACTATTACACCTCATCATTTGAGCTAATAATAATAACATCTATTATTATTATTATTAGTAGTAGTAGTAGTAGTAGTAGTAGTATGATTTGAAGACATCAAATCCCTTATTTTGCATTTTATTTTGTTCTGGCTAAAAACCTGTCACTGCAAATGTTGCAGAAATCGATTTCTACAGAGGAGCTTCCTTCAAACCATGTTTTTAATATGACCATATGCGCAGAACCACAGGCTTATTAATTTAAAATCTGCCTGTTCTTTCACCCAATATTGTTATCTCCAAAGTGATATTTTCCAGAGTGTTATATTTCGAGCAACTTAAATTCATGATTTTAATCCTCATCTTTGATCATGATTTCAGATCAATGATCTGATCATTCTTTTAAAAGACTCTTTTATCACACTTTTCTTATCCTTATCTAATGTTTGGGCTTCAATTGTGAGATGGAAGTTTGTTGTTTCCTCCAGTACTTCGCGGCTTCGGGGGTTTGTTCTTTTTATAAACTTCCAATTCTCCCGTACTAAATTTCACCAAAGTGTTAATCTTGAGTTGACGTCTATCCATAAAATTCAATGGTCCAGATGTTATTTCATAGCTTCGGTACTCCAGGACTTCAGGTTACTAGAACTTTGAATAGTTCAATTCCTATGGAATGATAACCTACCGAATAATTCATAAAGCGATGGTGGTTGCTTATTGTCAGCTAACACCTCTTCTTATGTTATCTTTCCATTGTACTTGATCAACAGTTGAGAATGATCCTGAAGTAGATCAATGGTTAGGGTTACTTCGTGATTTATGCTTTAATCTATTCTTCCACTGTACTTGATCCAACGACTATGACTTAATCAAACATTGATATGAATGACCATTATTTACTTTGGGACTTCGAGACTTCTAGCCTCTACAATATTTAAACCTTTCAAAGTACGTTTCACCAAAGTGGATCGGACGGTCGATATTTGTTCTTCCATAGATGGATGATTTTGGCACGATTTTGACTTGTCCATAGGTTTCAAACAAATCGACGGCCATGACTTGATCTGCAGTTGAGTGGATGGTTCTCATTCACTTCTCACATCCAATGGTTAGCATGAATCTCGGAACCAAATCAACGATCTATATCCAATCCTTACTTATCCTTCCATTGCTTACTCCAATGGCTATGACTTAATCAAAGGTTGAGATGGACGACCACTATTTACTTTCGAACTTGGGTGTTTGAAGGTTTGGGCAATTGTTGTTCCAATTTCCACTAGATTTGGTCAGTGCCAAAGTATTCAATATGGGAGTTCTTGCATCATGTTTTGATATAAAGGTCATGTGAGAATCTGAAGGATCTTAGATCAAAGGTTATCATTGACTTCGGCCTTCAGTGCTTCGGGTAGTTGTTGGTTTCACCCGAAGGACAAACTCCCATACTAACGTAACTTGCGGATGTCACTACTGACTTGGCACTATCTGAGTGGATGCCACATGTCACTTAGATTTGTGACTTACATGTACCTAAAATTCTAATTGGGCCTAGACACTTGTCACCATCTGATTGTGCCATGTGTCCTTGTTGAAGTGGTCTGCTGATGTGGATCTCTTGATGTGAAACATGTCCTCCTCCTGGATCTAATGGTCTTGGTCTCATCTAAATCCTTGATCCAACGAATCTGATCAATTCATTTCATATTTCGACACTTTGGGTTAACGATTATTTTTTGACATGAACAACCTAACATGATCCAACGATTGTCAGGATTTTGGTTGTTTTGGGATCTCATGAATCCTTGATCCAATGACTGTGATTAGTTAATTTCGGCCTTTGGTACTTTGGGTTATACTCTCCCATTTCCCAAATCTCTCGAAGTGATATTCACCAGCTAAACCTCGAGTAACTTCCAGATCTGACGGTCCTGGTTTGTCTCGAAATCTACATAATTGGATAGGTTTCTCCCTCATTTATTTTGTAGTTTTGTTGTGGGGATTTAGGTCCTGATCGTGTTTCTATAATGTTCTTTCCCTTCTACGATTTTTGGTATATTCCTCTGCATGTTGTTTATAACATCCCTACAATGTGCTTTCCCTTATGAGTTTTGATTAACATTTTATTGCTATTTCTCCTGAGCCTTTTAATAATTTTTTGTGCATTCATTTATGCATTGATATTCAGTCGCTAACCCTCCTAAGATATTAATTCCTTGTACTTTGGTATTCCTTATATACATGGATTCTCTGCATGCTATCTCTCTCGAGCTTTAGAATCATAGGATCATTGTTAATCCTATCGTGATCAACAGTGATGATGAATTTCTTCTGCCACAAGGTGATCTTTCTTTTATTCTAATTATTGTACATGTTGGACTCATGTTACCATCAATGACAACACATAATCAATAATGCCAATAGGATGTATGAGGATCTACGACTGAGATTGAATTCTCGCTTGCCACCTCATTCATTGTTGCCACTATGTACCTATCTCCTGACATGACATATGGCTCAATATCCACTTGACACATGCACCCACCATGACACACCACCTCATCATAGGTATAAAGGCTTTCTCGACCAAAGATTGATATTTTTCCATTTCCTATAAACTGATCAAGTTACTTAATCAATATTTTCTTAAAAAATACCACTCGGTATTTATTTATTTAATACTCATTAGGGATAATTAGTTATCCACTAATTAATCACTCCACCCCCCCTCCCCCCCCCATAATTACATTTTTACTTAGCCTAAAACTTTGGCCTGATACTTAATGAGGATTTACTTTCCCTCTCTTTCCCTTGGAAATTCTACATCCCGAAAAGGGTTTTGGTATTAATTTAAATACCACCCTTGTAATGATTATCTTAAAA
>ML777207.1:630652-643673 GCA_009831015.1 Picea engelmannii
CCATATTTACTTCTTATCAACCATGAAAAAACAATAATGAGTCATATTTACATCAAACAATATTGGGTCCATTACCCAAACCTTTGTGCTATGGGGCTTTCTTCAAGGGTTGACATCAATGACAACCAACCTTAATCAACATTGATGTCTATCCACATTACTATTTTTTGGCCCATGTTGTAGTTGTCTATGTATGTCTGACAGGATTTGCAACAAAACTGCATTTATTTCATTTTTCTTTTCTTGTTATTTTATAAGACTCTCAATGTTTTCTTTAAGACATTGCAATTCTTCCATGAGGCTTCTTATATTTTCATTCAAATATGGAGGGGTTTTCACCACTCTCCTTTCATCAGAATCTTCTTTTCTGCTATGGGATCTCTCTCCCATCTCATGATGTGTCACCATTCATTATGTTGTAGTTTTCGTTGTTGTTCACGGGTTGTTTAAGTGTTGATAACAATATTTTTTGTTAGTTAATTATCCACTAATTTATGAACAACACAGGTAATTTTGTAAACTAAAATTAGCTTCATCATTTACCATATAAAAACAACATACAGTTCATATTTAAACATGTAAAAATAGCATAATGTTTGATCCCTCTTTTCATTAGTAAAGTTTAAAATAAGCTCTTATGAATAGGGTAGGGCAGGGTGCCCTCCCCCTTAAAAGTTCTCTAGTAAAATTTATTCGACTCTTTCATGAGCCCAAGCAGGACAAGTGTTGTTTCCTACTCTGATACCACTCTAAAACACACCCAACCCCATAAGTACATTTTTGATGGATGGGGTATTGAATTTTCACTTTTCCTCAATCATCTATGTTATAGAAATATTTTCCCCACCCTATGCAAACTTGATCAAAAGGATTTTTCCATTTCCCTATGCAGAATTGAAGTCCCCCTTTTCATTTTCCATAGCTAAAAAATGTATTTTTTCACATATCCATGCCCTAACAAATATACAACATGTGTATACACATGTTGCACTATTTCAACCCATGTACATCGAGTTTTGTGCCCAAGATTAAAAAATGGTGTCGGGTTTCCATGTCACATCATGATATCCATGATCCTTGACCTTCCATATACTGGAAACATTCCAAATAATCTGCAGTTCCATTTGAAGGCTATAAATGGGTCATATCCAAGCTGTGGAGAAAAGAGGATAATAATTCAACTTTGAGAGAAAACTTACTCTAGAGAAATTATTCACTTCCTATTGAGTCTGCATCCCTTTGTCCTTTTAAGTCTAAACACATTGTTCATCCTCCAAGCTCTTCCTTATTTGATGGAGAACCTCATTGTCTCTCTTATATGAGCTTGCCTTTGGTGGAGTATTGAAGTAATGGAGGCCCAACTGGAAGGGACTTAGTTTCTCGGTTCCGAACGTGTCGACATGGAAGTTTGTCATTCATAAACTTTTGTTGATTAAATTTTAATAGAAATACTCTTTTCTCATCCAATTGATGTCTTGAAAATATTTGAATTGTTATTCCATGGGCATATTTGTTATGAATATGGATGGATTATGCTATTGAATGTGCTAACTTTATATATTATCACCATATGCTTGTGTATCTTGGTTGTTGAGGACAAGTTGCAGGTGTATTGCTTTGAGTCAAGTGCTCAATGGTGGACTTCATCGAACGTTTTGACGAGGTAGGCTTTTTATCTTGTCTTGTTAGCATATTTGTTTATATAGCATACTTGAGATTAGAGTTGTTTTCTACAGTCATTTCTGTCTATTGTGGTTTACCCCATGCCATATATTTATTTTCCTTATAACAGTTTGAAATCCTCTTCTATAGGCTACCATTATATTATGTTCATCAAGAGTTTTCCAATCATCGTAACCATGCTCAGAATTGAGCTATGGATCAAAAGTTACAATTTCCTAAAGTCTCCATAATTTTATTTATTGAGTTCATATTAGTACCACATGGTAACCACGTGGTTGCCCATCACTAGTACCACATGATATGGCACTGATGTGGTATTCTCCACCTGACCCATCTGGCTCCTCTTTCCTCTTCATCTGAGTATTCCCATCGAGGTTATCATATTTCCTGCACCTAAACCACTATGACTGACTCTCTTCGACCAAACATACTCCAACGGATATAACCTACAAATCCAACAGCTCTTGGGGTTGGAAAATCAATGAATCTTATTACTTCGAAGTCACAAACTCACATGAAAGTTAGCGACCCTTCTCTTACTCCAGCTACACTTAGCTTATGTGGGACCTGCAAGGATCTATGACTGAGATTGAATTCTCACTTTCCACATTGGTCATTGTTTCCACTATGTACCTGTCTCTCAATGTGACATATGACTCAATATCCACTTGACATGTGGAACCACCGTAATGAGCCATGTCATCGTAGGGTACAAAGGCTCACTCAAATAGAGATTGACATTTCTCCATTTCCTCTAAACTGATTAAGTTACTTAATCAATATTTTCTTAAAATACCGCTCCTCGGTATTTATTTATTTAATCCTCATTAGGAATAATTAGTTCTCCACTAATTTGTCAACCCCCTTGTAATTACATTTTTACTTCTAGCCTAAAATTTCTCTAAGGTAATTAATGAGGATTTACTTTCCCTCTCTTTCCCTTGGAAATTCTACATCCCAAAAAGAGTTTTGGTATTAATTTAAATACCACTCTTGTAATGATTATCTTAAAATTTAATTAATTATATTATAACATAATTATATTATGTTCTAATATAATTTTATTAAACTGTAATATACTTAGGTTTAATAACCTTGATTAACATATAAATCACAAACCTTGGCTTATGACTCCTCACTGAAGTCTTCATGTGTGTGTGTGTGTATATATATATATATATATATAGGGAAAGAAAAAGAATTAAAACAAATTTAATATTATATATAATTTTGGGTAATTCAAACCTCCTTCACGTGCAATATTATATATTTTATAACCTTATCATATTCAAGCTATTGTACTTTGAACCCTTTGGAATCTAATCGTGCATGCTCCTCTTGTTTTTTCGATGGTCAACTCCAAAAAGGATTTGATTTATATTTATATTTAATAATTATTACAACACTCACACCATTACTCTGACAACTTTTCTCTTCATTCAAACACTCCCTTCCATTTACTTTGATGGTCAACTCCTAAAAGGATTTGATTTAATATTTAATGTTGTAATGTTTAAAACTCCATTGGTTGTTGCACTCAAAACGTTTTCTCCCTTCTATGTGCTCTGACAGATTAATATTAACGCAAATATAAATATTTATACATTGAGAGAGAGAGAGAGAGGAAGTATATTTCTTAGGCCTTTAATAAATAAAAAGAATATGTTTATCAAAATTCTTCCAGTAGTTCTGAGCGGCCTATGCAGGGCGAAATTTTTAAGACTAGGAAAATCTTACCACAATTTAAGCTTTTGCATAGAAGGGAAATATTTCATGTTTTCCATTGCTCACACACCAGGAAAAAATTTCTAGTTGTAGTATAATAGTTTCCATCCTTATTATTCAAGTATTAGAACATTTAAATAGTAAAGTTAGGAATTTACTAGTAGTTACCAGACTTCACCATTCGTTCAACTTTGTCCACAAAATATAGAATTATACATTTACATTTACAAATTTATGCAAATTGTTTATTTAAATTATTCCCCAGAATATTACATTTCTTGGAAATAAAATCCTCCATGGTAAAACTATGTTTTTACCAAAATTTACTAATCTTCTAATTACATTCATCTCTTTGCTATTTTCAAGGATTAGTTACTATTCCCAAATCTTCCCCCTCTGGACATCAAATTTTACTTTGTAATTAATGGTAAAATTTCCTCTCTTATCGAATTCTAATGAAGTGTAATTAATCACAATGCATTAAATTCTAAATTTATTTTCTTATTATTTATTTTTAAAATACTTTTCTTCTATTTAACATTGGGCTTATTTCCTTAATATCAACCAGGGGTATGAACTTCCTACAAATTCTGAGTGTACTAGATTTTTCAGATAAACAGAGAGACCAAAGCTAGTTGTCTGACCTTCAAGTTTCTAACGGAAATTGAATTTTCCTAATTACCAAGCAGCTCTATGAGGATTTTAGTGGCTTGAATTTACTAATACATGGGTATTTGTTCATATATATTACTATAGGTGCTCAACCAACACTTTGTTCCTAATCTGAGTAATAACTCATTATTAACAACTTCCCTTTCCAAAGAGATATAGGAAGAAACCCAACAATAGAATATGTTTTCCAAACTTTACTTCGGATTTCCTCGCCGACCAGATGATCAAAGTGACAATTCCATCATTTGAACAAGATAATAAATTTTGCAATTATCTATCACAAGAAATCCATAGTATAAAATAAACTATTCATGACAATACAAGACACAAAAAACACTTATCTGAAACTTAGAAATAGCTGGCAATTGTTGAAGGGTGTGTCACTTTCCACCCAACTGTAGGAAAAACTTCTCTTGGTGTAATCCACAACTAGCTACCCCCAAGACAAAGTATGATTCCATGAGAGAGAGTTATTCTTTTTCTCAACAAACAACAAGGGATGAAGGTTACTCTCCTTCTCCCTCGGGAACTTGGCAGTACAGTATTATATCCACCAAAAAAGGGGGCTTTTTGTGATTGCTTCACTAAATCACTCAATTTATCTACAACCCCATTTATTAGCTTGATTAGAAAATGCTTCCCAATAGTTCTTGTACCCAAAAAAAATTATTTTCTAAATTCTCTTCAGAACTAGAGAGTTGCACACACTCTTCTTCTTTAGATATGGTCCCTAGACCCATTCATCTATATCCTCTTCCTTCTACCCATGATTTCCCTCTTTTTTCTTTCCTTCTACAACAATATTTCACTGGTCCATTTCCTAATTCATGGGTCATATCAGAAATTTTCTAGATGGGGTACTCTGCCCATCTCCGCATTGGTTCTTTAGGAAGACTTCCCAGCTACCAACTTGACTGGTAATTAAATTCTCTATGACAAAGGACTATTCTGTGTCTGGTCATGTTAAATCCAGCTGAGTACTAGTTTAGCAAGGGTCATCTCAACCATTATTGTTTCCCCTCACCATTCCCTCTTAGACATCATAATATGCATTAGAAACACCTTTAACAATTGTCCATCAATTTCCAGTTTATATAATAGCCAAAACATTTACATTACCTTCTTAAAAAAGGTTCATCATTTTCCAAAATCCACACATAATAGACTTGTCCATAGTATTTTAGTAATAACGTAATTATATTTACAAGTTGGGGAAAACAAGGGTGTTACTATCCCCTCCCCCTTAAAGGAACACCATTCTTGGTGTTCTACCTACCGTTGTGATATTTCTGTACAATAGTGAACAAAAGCACGTATGCATGTTTCATGGCATCCTCCATTTCTCTTGTAGCTTCATCTGGACCAAAGTGTTTCCATTATGCCTTGACCTGTGCAATGGTATTGTTCCTGAGTGGGATTTATTTCATGTCTAGTATGCATTGTGGATTTGGTAGGAATTCTCCCTCTGGTTCCACCTAGATCATAGACCATTCAATTATATGATTACAATCATGTAAATATTTCTTCAGTAACGAAACATGGAAAACATTATGTGCTTTCACTATGGGAGTAATTGCTAGAATACAAGCTACAGGTTCCACTCTGTCCAAAACTTCAAAGGGCCCACAAAACCAAGGTGCCCGCTTAGCACAAGTTCCCATCCTCAAGGAAATTCTTCTGGGTGTAATTCAGAGATACACGTAATCTCCTACTTTGAACTCTCTAGGAGTCTTATTTTTGTTTTCATAGCTCTTATGTTTGTCCTGAGTTATTTTCAGAATTTTTTTTATATGAATTATGTATTGTTCCATCTCCTTGAGAATATCTGGCCCAAGTGTTATTTTTTCCACTAGGTTATTCCAACTGATTGGAATATTGCATTGTCTACCATAGAGAGACTCTAAAGGACTCATCTTCAATGATTCCTGATAGACATTGTTGTAGGAAAATTATACCAGTGGTAGGTATTCTTCCCTTTTCTTGGTCTGATGCATCACCTGCATCCTTAACATTTCCTTTAATACTTGGTTTACCCTCTCTGTCTCTCCATGAGTTTGAGGATGATAAGTTGTACTAAATAACAATTTAGTCAAAACCAACAAACAAAGACTTCCAAAAATTTGAAGTAAATTTTGTATATCTATCTGATATGAGATCCTTAGGTATACCATGTAGAAATATTTATTTCATGAAAATATTGGCAATATGTATTTCCTTGTAGGTTGATTTTATAGGGATAAAGTAAGCAGCCTTGCTCAGTTTGTCCACAACCACCATAATGGCATCATTTTATTTGGTTGATTTAGGAAATTTAGTGATAAAATCTATGGAGATGGTTTCCCATTTCCATTCTGAAATTGATAGGGGTTGCAACAGCTCTGTTGGGTTCATGTGCTCAACTTTAACCTGCTGACATTATAAACATTTATATAAGTAATCAGCTATGACATTTTTCATTACCGGCTAATAAAACAATTACTTAGTTGTTGTGATCATTTTCTGATAACCAGGATGGCCAGTATATGGTCTTTTATGTAGTTCATCCATGATGAACCTCTTCAAGTCATCACAATTTGGGATATACAACCGACCTTTGAAGGTTAACAAGCCATCATCCAATAGTTGATTTCCCCCATAATTCAGCCATGTAGGCTCTTACTCTAGATGTGCCTTTAAAATTTTGAAAAACTCATATGTTTCTTGTGCACCTTTAACCCTTTCTTTGATGTTTAATTCACAGGTTCTTATAGATGCCAAGCTAATCACTTTCATGCTTCTACTGAGGGCATCAACCACTCTATATTATTTTCCCTTAATATGTTTGATTTCAAAATCAAATTCACTAAGGAGAGCCATCCACCTAGCTTGTCTATAATTGATTTTGGGATGGTTAAACAAACATTTCAGCCCACTATGGTCTGTCATAAGTATAAATTGTTTACCTAGGAGGTAATGCTTCCACATTTTCAAAGCATGTGCTATGGTAGCCAATTCCAAGGCACGTGTCACATAATTGATTTCATGTTCATTCAATTTTCTGGATTCGTAGCAAACAACATGCCTTTATTGCATGAGGACTCCTCTGAGTCCTTCCTTGCAGGCATCTGTACAAACAATCAAGTCCATGTTTGGGTCTGCAATTTTCAACATAGGTGAATTGGTTAAGAGGTGTTTCAACTGCTGAAATCTCTCTTCACACTATGTTATCCAAACAAATTTGATTCCCTTTTTCTAAAGGGAGTTGATTGGGTAACTGATCTTAGAAAACCCCCTTATGAACCTTCTATAGTATCCAGCTAGGCCCATAAAGGATTTGATATCAACTACATCTTTTGGTGTAGGCCAATCCATAATGGATTTGATCTTGTCAGGATCAACTACCAGCCCTTCCTCAGTGATGACATGGCCTGAGTAATGGACTTGTTTTTGGAAAAGGTCACACTTAATAAATTTATTTTGCATAGATATTGTGCTCTCTCAGCACTTGAAGGAATAACTTGAGGTGATCTTCATTCTCTTCCCTGTTCTTAGAATAGATTAGGATATCATCAATGAATACCAACAAAAAAATTTCCAAGAACTTTCTGAGCACGTTATTCATCAAGCACATGAATGTGGTTGGTGCATCGATAACCCCAAATGGCACTACCAAAAATTCATAATGCCCATAACTTGTCCTAAAGTTTTCTTTTTGGATTTGTTCATTCTTAATCCAGACTTGATTGTATCCAGACCTCAAGTCAATATTGGAGAAAATTGTAGCACCCCTTAACTGGTCAAACAAGTCATCAATTCTTGGTAAGGGATACGTATTCTTAATTGTCATCTTGTTGAGTTTCATGTAGTCTGTGCACAACATGAGTGTCCCAACCTTGTTCTTCACAAATAAGGTTGGTGCTTTCCAAGGAGACACACTAGGCTGTATGTAACCTTTGTCCACCAACTCCTTCAGTTTTAGTTTGAGCTCAACTAGTTCCGGTGTAGTCATTCTATAAGGTGCTCTAGACATTGGCATTGCTCCCGGTACAATTTCTATTGAGAAATCAATGTCTCTTCTTGCAGGTAGACATGGTACCTCTTCTAGGAACACATATTTATACTCACTAGATATAGGATGGTCCTCTAGGCTTGGTTTATTGTCCTCAATAGAGTTCAATACTTGTATTTCATACAAAGGACATCCTTTTCTAGAATACGTATAAACGTGAAGGGATGATATTTGGATCACTGAGATAGAATTTTGGATTCCATGTAGGGTCCTTCTCTTCCCTTCCTCATCTTCACACTCTAATGTTTTACTGTAACAATCCAACTTGGATTTATGGGTAGCCATTCATTCCATGCCAATTAGCATGGCATACGATCCTAAAGGGAGTATGTTTAGGGTTTCTTGGGTAGACAACCCATTCATAATGAATTGTCATGCTGGTATGACCTATGGTACCTTTATTTTTGTTCCAGTGGCTAGTTGTACCAGCCATGATATAGCATGTTTTACTTGCTACAATTTACATTTCTCAACAGTTTGAGGGGAAACATAACTCAAATTAGAACCAGGGTCAATTAAAATGGAAACAAGATGGTTGGAAATTATACCTTCCATCTCCACCACTAAAGCTTGGTGTTCAACTTGTCTATTATTCATCGTTGCATAAATTTGTGGCATGCTCCTAGACACATCATTAACTGTGGTAGCTTCCAGGATGTTGCAGACCCTCCTATTGTCCTATTGCATATGTGGGTAGTCCCTTAGTAAATGTTCCTCTCCACATCCCCGACATTTCAATGGATCTCTCTTTGTATTATCGTTCTTCCCTGGGGATAATCCAAAGGGTTTATTTCCACTTTGGGATGGAAAATTTTGTTGATACACACTCTTAGTAGGAAGGCTCATATTAGAGATTTTCCCATGATTCTTAAATCTTGAGGATTTAAACCCCTTCTTCTTGAATCCCAATTTACTTTTCTTCTTGAAATCCTTATGTGGTTCTTCCTTGTTCTCAAATTTCTCATAGCAATACCTTGCCTTCCAAATAGTGTCTTCTAAAGTCTTAGGTTCATCAAACTCAATTATGTCTTAAAAGGATTGAGGCCTCCCATTAATGAATCATTTCATCTTCACATTTTCATCTTTTATATATGGTAAATACCTCATTAACTCCATGAATTTTTTTATTTATTCATCTATGGTGAGTTGTCATGGCTTGAGTTCATAGAAATCTTTAGTCTTTCCATTAAAGTAAATTTCATACAGGTACTTCTTCTTGAAGTGTTTCTCGAATTGTTTCCATGACATCTCCTTATGATGAGTTCCTTTCACATTTCTAAGTTCCTCCCACCAAATGGAGGCCTTTACATTCAATATAAAAATGGTTATTCGAGCCTTCAATTTTTTAGAGCAGTCATGGAATCTGAAGTACTTCTTTCAGCCAAGAAACCAAACTTATGCTTCTTCCCCAGTTTTAATTTCTCCATTAAACTTGGGTGGTTTGTCTTTATTAAACTCTTCAAGGTCATGGTTGTTATAATGTTTCCTCCTCTTTCTTATCCTTTGAGAATGTGAACTAGTCTCATTGTTGGACAATTCCTTGGAGCTGTCAGATCCCTTACTAGAGGATTCTTCAGATGAATCCTTGAAGTTAGCATACCTCTTGGCTCCATGTTGGGCCTTTTTTGAGGTGCTTCTTCTTATGTTTCTATTTTCAGGGCCATGTTTTTGTATCTCAGGTGGACTCTAGGTTTTCTTGGACTGATGTCTATCCACACTATTGGTTGTTGGCCCATGTTGCAGCTACCTCTGTATGTCTGACATGATTTACAACAAAATTGCATTTATTTTAGTTTTATTTTCTTGTTCTTTTATAAGCCTCTCATTGTCTTCTTTAAACCTTTGCAATTCTACCATGAGGCTTCTTACAGTTTCATCCAAATTTGGAGGGGTTTCCACCACTCTCTTTTCATTAGAATCTTTTTATTTGTTATGGGATCTCTCTCCCATAGGATGATGTGTCACCATTATTTATGTTGTATTTTTCCTTGCTACGCACTGACTGTTTAAGTGTTGATAACAATGTTTTCTGTTAGTTAATTATCCACCAATTTATGAACAACACAGATAATTTTGTAAAGTGAAATTAGCTTCATCATTTAGCATGTAACATCAACATATATTTCAAATTTAAACATGTAAAAACAACATAATGCCTCATCCCTCTTTTCAGTAATAAAGTTTAAAATAAGCTCTTATGGATAGGGTAGGGTAGGGTGCCCTCCCCCTTAAAACGTCTACAATAAAATTTATTCGACTCTTTCATGAGCCCAAGTAGGCCAAGTGTTGTTTCCTTCTCTGATACCACTCTAAAACACACCCAACCCCGTAAGTACCTTTTTAAGGGATGGGGTATTGAATTTTCGCTTTTCCCGAATCTACTCAAAGCCTCTCCGATGGGCTACCATTGTAACATTTTCATTAAGAACTTTCCAAGGACCATAACCGTGCTTAGAACTAAGCTCTGGATCAAACGTTACAATCTACTAAAGTCTTCAGACTTTTATTTATTGAGTTCATCTTTAGTGCCACATGTCAACCACGTGGTTCCCCATCACTAGTGTCATATGACATGGAACTGATGTGGCATTCTCCACCTGACCCATCTGACTCTCCAATTCGTTGGTTTAGATATTTTCCTCTTCATCGAAGTCTTGCCATCGAGGTTAGCAATTTTTCCGCAACTAAACCACTATGGCCGACTCTCTCCGACTACACATACTCCGACGGATCTAACTTACAGGTTCAACAACCCTCAGGGTTGGAACATCAATGAATTTTATTACTTCAGAGTTGCCAACACACACAATATTTAACAACCCTTATCCTACTCCAGCTACACTTAGCTTATTTGGGACCTATGAGGATCTACAACTAATATTGAATCCTTGCTTGCCACCTTGCTCATTGCTTCCATTGTGTACTTGTCTCATGAAGTGACATATAGCTCAATATCCACTTGACACGTGGACCCATCGCAACGTGCCACGTCATCATAGGGTACAAAGGCTCGCTTGACTAGAGATTGATATTTCTCCATTTCCTATAAACTGATTAAGTTACTTAATCAATATCTTCTTAAAATATCTCTCCTCGGTATTTATTTATTTAATCCTCATTAGGGATAATTATTTCTCTACTAATTAATCACACCCCCGTAATTACATTTTTACTGAGCTTAAAATTATGGCCCGGTAATTAATGAGGATTTACTTTACCTCTCTTTCCCTTGCAAATTCTACATCGTGAAAAGGGTTTTGGTATTAATTTGAATACCACTCTTGTAATGATTATCTTAAAATTTAATTAATTATATTATAGCATAATTATATTGTGTTCTAATATAATTAATTAAATTGTAATATATTTAGGTTTAATCACCTTGATTATCATATAAATCATAGACCCTAGCATATGAATCCTCATTGAAGTCTTCACGTAATTATATATAGGGAAAGAAAATGAATTAAAATACACTTAATATTATATATAATTTCAGGTAATTCAAACCCCCTTTCGCGTGCAATATTATATATTCTATAACCTTATAATATTCAAGCTATCATACTACGAACTCTTCGGAGTCTAATCGTGTGTGCTCTTCTGATTTGTCCGATGATCAACTCCAAAAAGGATTTGATTTAATATTTGATTTTTATAATTCTTACAACACTCATGCCATCGCTCCGACAGCTTCACTCTTCATTTAAACACATCCTTCCATTTACTCTAATGATAAAATCCTAAAAGGATTTGATTTAATATTCAATTTTGTAATGTTTAAACCTCCATAGGGCATCACACTCCAAACATTTGCTCTTTTCTCTAAAACACACCCAACCCCCTAAGTACATTTTTAAGGGATGGGGTATTGAATTTTCACTTTTCCTCAATTGTCTGAAAGCCTCTTATATAGGCTACCATTGTATTATGTTCATCAAGAGCTTTCCAATGACCGTAACCATGCTCAGAACTGAGCTATGGATCATAAGTTACAGTCTCCTAAAGTCTCCAGACTTTTATTTTGAGTTCATATTTAGTGCCACATGGTTCCCCATCACTAGTGCCATATGACATGGCAATGACGTGGTATTTTCCACCTGACCCATATGACTCCCCATTTTGTTGGTTCATATATTTTCCTCTTCATCGGAGTATTCCCATCGGGGTTGGCAGATTTCCCACACCTAAACCACTCCGACCAAACATACTCCAACCAATCTAAGCTACAAATCTAGCATCCCTCGGGGTTGGAAAATCAACGACTTCGATTAATTTGGAGTAGAAACCTTGCATGACATTTAACGACCCTCCTCTTGCTCCAGCTACAATTAGCTTATGTGGGACCTACGAGGATCTACGACTGAGATTGAATTCTCACTTTCCACCTTGGTCATTATTTCCACTGTGTACCTATCTCCTGATGTGACATATGGCTCAATATCCACTTGACATGTGGACACACCACAATGAGCCACATCGTCATCGGGTACAAAGGCTCACTCGAACAAAGATTGACATTTATACATTTCCTCTAAGTTGATTAAGTTATTTAATCAATATTTTCTTAAAATATCACTTAGTATTTATCTATTTAATCCTCATTAGGGATAATTAGTTCTCCACTAATTAATCACCCCCCTGTAATTACATTTTTACTTAGCCTAAAATTATGGTCTGATAATTAATGAGTATTTACTTTCCCTCTCTTTCCCATGGAAATTCTACATCCCAAAAAGGGTTTTGGTATTAATTTAAATACCACCCTTGTAATGGTTATCATAAAATTTAATTAATTATATTATAACATAATTATATTATGTTATAATATAATTAATTAAAATGTAATATACTTAGGTTTATTAACCTTGATTAATGTATAAATCACATACC
>ML777207.1:649343-672402 GCA_009831015.1 Picea engelmannii
AAATAATCCCACGGCCTAGCCAAGTCAATATTTTCCTCCCTAATAATACGGGTAAGGCCGAGCCCCTCTCCTCTCGATTTTTTATAAAAATCAAGGATACCCAGGAAATTTGCGACCACTCTATAAGTCGAAATGACCTCGTCTTTGAATATTAAATTGTTCTGCGCCATCCAAATCCTCCATGCAATTATTAAATGGAAATCCCTGGTATCATAGTTTCCCCTCTCAAGTAACCAATCCTTCAAAGCTTCAACAAAATAAAATCCTTGCCAGCGCCTAAGTGTATTTGAAAGAATCAGTGAATCTACCCAAACACCCATGGTGAAAGGACATCACATAAAGAGGTGATCCATTGTCTTATCTTTTTGTTTGCATAGCGTACACCAACCTATACCATTGAACTGCCTCTTTTGAAGATTATCCCAAGTTGGTAATTTATTCTCCAAGATTGACCATACCATAATTTTCCCTTTTGTTGGGCAGTGTTTTTTCCAAAGTTTATTCCACCACCAAATGGTTTCTCTTTGATGAAAATCCACATTGAGTTGAACATATCCTACTTTTGGAGTGTATACCCCTCCTGGGTCACCATCACAGAGTAGCTCATCCTCTCGATCAAACAAATGTATATAGGCTCTCCTTAATTCCCAAATATACCCGTCCCAATGAATTAGTTCATCCCCAATGAGACCTAGCATCTACCTAGTCATCCAACCTTGGTGACATAAAGTGGATGTGGTTGGGTCCTCAACTTGTGCTAAGTAAGAATAACCCCCACGCTCCAACTGTGAGCATATCCCAAAGTTTAGTAAACGTCCGTGATTGCAGCTAGCCCACGAATCCAAGCCAATCCAGACCAAATTACCTGAACCAATCCTCCAAACCAGGCCATTCCCAATCAATTTGAAAGCCTTAATTATTGTTTTCCAGATAATAGAGATGCCCAACAGGCTTTTTATTGGGTTCCTAATCCACTTAAGAATTGAAAGAGGTACAATGTATTTATGTTGTACAACTCTAGTCCAGAGGCTTGATGAGTTGATCAATCTCCATGAACACTTTGATGCAAGAGCTTTGGAGAATAAAAAAATGTTTTTTAACCCCCATCCCCCTAAATCCTTCAGAACCACAATTCTCTCCCACCAAACCCACGGCAACACCTTATTTTCCTTATTTCCCCTCCATGGATAGGAAAAACAAATTTTCCTTTCTTTTTCCAGAATGCCTTTTTGAATCCATGACAAGGACATCCAATAGACCAAGATTGCCTCCAAAACCGACTTAATCAGTACTAGTCTCCCAGCCCTTGAAAACCACTTGTGACTCCAAACCTTTAACCTTTTTTTTAATTTTTCAATAAGCCACATCAAGTCTGTCTTTCTGTAATCATTTGGTTTTAACTGAAAACCAATATATTTCATCCCTACCTCCAGTTCAAGCACATGAAAGGGGAGCTGAGATAAAATATATCGCAAATCATATGCTTCCAAAGCTGCAAAAGTGATGCTAGACTTCTGATCATTAATCAACATACCAGTGGCCCTTTTAAAGAGTGAAAGACCTTCAAAAATTTTGTCAATATCTCTCCTTGATCCATAAAAAAAAATGAAAATATCATCTACAAAGAGCAAGTGAGATATGTACAAACCCGGAGAAATTTTGATTCCTTTGAAATTACTTGAGTTCTTTGCCTCTGCCAGAAAACAACTAAGGCCTTATGCCACCAAGAGAAAAATTAAAGGTGACAAGGAGCACCCTTGTCGTAATCCTCTATCAACATGAAAAAAAGTGGAAGTCGTGTCATTAAGAAGAATAGAGAAAGATACAGTTGGAAAACACCCCATCACTAAGTTTGTAAAATCCACCCCAAAACCAAGGTGTGTGTGTGTGTGTATATATATATATATATATATATATATATAGGGAAAGAAAAGGAATTAAAATATATTTAATATTATATATAATTTCAGGTAATTCAAATCTCCTTCACGTGTAATATTATATATTTTATAACCTTATAATATTCAAGTTATCATACTCTGAAATATTCGGAGTCTAATCATGTGTGCTCCTCTCGTTTTTCCAATGGTCAACTCCGAAAAGGATTTTATTTAATATTTAATTTTTATAATTCTTACAGCACTCTTCATTTAAACACTCCCTTCCATTTACTCTAATGGTCAACTCCTAAAAGGATTTGATTTAATATTTAATTTTGTAATGTTTAAAACTCCATAGGTCATTGCACTCCAAACGTTTGATCCCTTCTCTATGCTCTAAATGATTAATATTAATGTAAATATAATTATTTATACGTTGAGAGAGAGAGGGAAAGTATACTTCCTAGGCCTTTAATAAATAAAAAGAATATGTTTACCAAAATTCTTCCAGGAGTGTTGAGCGCCATGTGCATGGCAAAATTCTTAATACTAGGAAAATATTAGCACAATTAAAAACTTTTGCACAGAAGGGAAAGATTTAAAGTTTTCCATTACTCATGCACCAGGGAGAAATTTATGGTTGTAGTATAATAGTTTCCATCCCTATTATTCAAGTATTAGAACATTTAAATGGTAAATTTGGGAATTTACCAGTGATTACTAAACTTCATCATTCATTCAACTTTGTCGAGAAAACATAGAATTATACATTTACATTTATAAATTTATACAAATTATTTGTTTAAATTATTCTCCAGAATATTACATTTACTGGAAATAAAATCCTCCATGGTAAAACTATGTTTTTACCAGAATTTACTAATATCCTAATTACATGCATCTCTTTGCTATTTTCAGGGATTAGTTACTATTCCCAAATCTTTCCCCTTTCGACATCAAATTTTACTTTGTAATTCATGCTAAAATTTCCTCTCTTACCAAATTCTAATGAAACTTAATTAATCACAATGCGTTAAATTCTAAATTTCATTTATTTCAAATTTACGGCTTAGATTTGCATTTCTCATTCTTTTCTTATTATTTATTTTTACAATACTTTTCCTCTCTTTAACATTGGGATTTCTTCCTTAATATCAAATAGGGGTCTAAACTTCCTACAAGTTTTGAGTCTAGTAGATTTTCCATACCAACAGAAAGACCAAATCCAGTTGCACGACCTTCAAGTTTCTAACAGAAATTGCATTTTTCTAATTACCAAGCAGCTCTATGAGGATTTTAGTGGCTTGAATTTACTAATACTTGGGGATTTTTTCATACATATTACTACATGTGATCAACCAACACTTTGTTCCTAATCTAAGTAATCACTCATTATTAACAGCTTCCTTTTCCAAACAGAGACATCCATAAATCCAACAACAAAATATGTTTTCCCAAATTTATTTCAGATTTCCCCATGAGCCAAACAATAAGAGTGACAATTCCATCATTTGAACAAAATAATAAATTATGCAATTATCTCACACAGGAAATCCATAGTATAAAATAAACTAGTCATGACAATACAAGACACATAAAACAATTATCTAAAACTTAGAAATAGTTGGCAACTATTGAAGGGTGTTCCACTTTCCATCTAATCGTAGGCACAACTACTCTTGGTGTATTCCACAGATGGCCATCCCCTAGCCAATGTATGATGCCAAGAGAGAGAGTTTTTCTTTTGCTCAACAAACAACAAGGGGTGAAGGTTACTCTCCTTCTCCCACGGGAACCTGGAAGTCAAGTCATCTATCCACCAAAAAATGGAAACTGTTGTTATTTCTTCACTCAATCACTCAATTTCTCTACAAACATGTTTATCAACTTGATTAGAAAATGTTTCCCAACAATTCATGTACCCCAAAAAAATTATTTTATCATTTCTCTTCATAACCAGAGAATTGCACACTCTTCTTCTTCAGATATGGTCCCCGGACCCATTCCCATGTCTCCTCTGCCTTCTGCCCACAATTTTCCTCTTTTTTATTTCCTTCTACAACAATATTTCATGGGTCCATTTCCCATTGCATGGTTCAGATCAAGAAGTTCCCATATGGGGTACTTTGTCCATCTCCTCATTGATCCTTGAGGAAGAGTTCCCAACTACCAGCTTGACTGGTAATTAAATTCTCTAGGATAGAGGACTATTTTGGGCCTGGGCATGTTAAATCCAGCAGAGTACTGGTATGGCAGGGGGCATCTCAACTGTTACCAGTTCTCCTCAACATCCTTTCTCGTGCATCATAATTTGCATTGGCAACACCTTCAACAGTTGTTTAACAATTTCCATTTTATTTAATAGTTGAAACATTTACATTATTTTCTTAACAAAGGTTCATCATTTTCCAAAATACACTCATAACATACCTCTCCATAGTATTTTAGTAATAACATAATTATATTTACAAGATGGGGAAAACATGGGTGTTACAGTATGTGTCCCAGGGTCCTGAAAATGATACACATGCATTATTTTTTGCGTCGAGCGTGCCTAGGGGTCACAAGGTTGTTTTTGCTCCACTTTTTGGTCACTTCAATGGTTTAAAACTTATAAGGATATAACAAGAGTGTTCACGTGTTCTCCTTCTTAGGAACATGCACATGCATGTTCCTACCAAGGAACATGCGTGCAGTCCTAAAAAATCCAAGTTGACAAGTGTGTGGCGGTTTGATGAGCACTAAGGCTATAAGATTAAGAATTCACGTGTCTTTCTAAGAACACACACATGTTCTTGCATGCATGCATTCCTTCACACCCCATTGCCACTTTTTCAACCATCAAATTCATGTGGGTGCCCTTAACACCTTATCATCATCACTATGATGTCTTCCACTCCATGGACTTCTCCTTTAAACCATATTACAATCTTTGCAATCTCATTTTACAATCCTTTATTGCATACTTCTCAACACCATACTTTTAGAATCTCTCACAACACCTACCCATCAATATTCTCTCTATTGGAGTTGTCTACACCTCTCTTCCTCTTCTCACTGTGCTTTTGTTTATGCATGTTTATGTAACTATTCTTCATTCTTTGTGTGTTATCCCTATAATGGAAATTCTTCTCCGTGAAAGTTATTGACTTCTTCCTTTATAATCTTCAACTTTCTCTTATAATAGAAGTACTTACACTTTAACTATTCTCCCAAGTATTTTTTTTACTAGAATCATCTTCACCAACAATGCATGTACAAATTTAAAGGAATCGAGGACTAGGCGGGAAGCTCCAAGTTTCGTTAATGGTGGAACTTCATCTTCAGGAGGGAGAAAAATACTTAGTTGGCTTCCAGGAATTAAAACACTACATTTTATAGAGCATTTTGTGAGCTTTAGGCCCTGCCTTGTCTTCTTTAGAGCCTTTTCATCCCTTCAGGACAAACTTTTCTAACTTTGACAGTCCTTGATTATAGTAATGAATAGTTTCATGGGTCTAGATTTTTTTACTCTTTTCAGTATCTGAACCAAGTTCTTTTGGCAGTTTTCCAACCTACCTATGGACGTTAACTTGTATTTATACTGACGGTGTTCTCTCGTTATTTCCGTTTTAGGATTTTAGTGGGTTAAGATCTCATTCTTTGGGCTTAGGATTCATTTCCCGAAAACTTGTCTTCATTGGGATTAAGAACCTTTGTTATTTATCCTAGTACTTATCTGTGGTTTCTCTATGGACTCAGAAGAGAATGTTGAAATTCTCCAAGATGTCACGACTCTTATGGACTCGTTGGATGAGGCAGAGTGGCACAGGGAAGGTCTTTTCAAAATGACAGACTTGGATGGTGTGCACTCTGGCTCACCATCTCTTACTAATCACTCCTTACCTAACTCATTTGACATTAACAATCCTTCACTCTTTTATGTGCCTAGTAACCACTCAAAACATTCTTTACTCCATTCAAACTCGCTTGGTGGTGGTCCCCATGAAGCTTCTTGTCATTTTATTCCCCATCGCCCCTCAGAGTCAATTTCTCATCGAAGGAAAGGGGACAAAGGTGAAGTCCTGGCTGGCTGGATTAGGAACTCTCATATAAACCGTCCATAGACTGGGGTTCGGAAGCAGGCGTGGAAGACAAATAAGAGAGTTCAGAGGATGGTTTTAGGGGAAGATGTGGGTTTGAAAGAGACCTACAAGTTGGCATTGTGTGAGTTGGTAGGGAGACTATCCTACTCATATCTAGTGGATAGTCCAGTCACAGCTTGGGTGCTTAAAACTTGGATCCCAATCCTCGGATATGCCCTTGAGATACTCTACCTCATGAAAGGGTGGATGGGGTTCATCTGGGAAACCCCGAAGGATGTTACTATTCTACTGGATAGATTCTAGGTTCTGGGAGGGAGCACACTAATGTTGAAAAGGTGGAGGGTGGCCTTTGATCCCGTAACAAAGAACTTCCAACACAGACACCTTTGGTTTCTACTGTCGAGACTTCCTTTGCATTTCTAGAATTAGGGGGCTCTGAAGGCTATAGGGAATGCTCTGGGGAGATTTATTACTCTGGATACCATGACCCTGACTACTTCAGCAAGGAAAGTGGGCAGGATTCTCATGTAATTTTTTAACATTCATGAAGGGCTCCTGGATGTTATGGATATAGAATGGCGAGGCAAACACACTAATCAACCTTTATATTAACAAGGTATCCCTTTCAGATGCAGTTGGTGTCATTGTACAAGTCATCCTCGGTGGGACTGCAGTGGAAAAGTAGTTGAGGAAAAGTATGAAGATACCCTTCTACAGGAAGATCCTTCAGCTTATATGGATGAAGAGGTTTCCATGGGCGTTGCACCTTTCCATAGTGTAGCCAGGACTAATCTCCCCTCAGACCCGGTGAATTCACTTTTGGGTAAGTTAAAGAATTTATGCCCTTCTCTCTTTTCATCATTATCTATGTGGGAAAAGGAAGTAGTAGAAAACTCTGGGTGGTTAATGCACGCTACTTCTGGTTCAAAAGGGGCTTCCGAGGGGGTTTATGGATTTGTTGGTCCTGTTAAGGAGTCGATGATTCCTTTTATTGAAGGGGGTTTTCATCCTAGTCTATACATCGATCACCTTGTTATTAATTGTGCAGCTCTTCCGTCCAGCCTTCCTGCATGGATACCTTTGATTTCAGTCACTCAAGTGGGTGAGTTGAGGGACTCGGTTTCGACACTCAACCCTCCTCTTCCTGTATTAAATGAGTCTCTGTTGGAGCCTGGTTTTAGAGAACCTGAGGAGGATGAGACTTCTCTCAATACGGTACTTGAGTCACTGATTCCATTTATTAAGTATAACAAAGAAGCCATTAAGATACCTACCTATTTGGGGATGAATCACCTTGACCCTGCGAAGTCTTCTAAGGCTACTAGCTCCAAGAAAAAGATGACGAGAGAAGGGAGAGATTTTGCATGGTCGAGGGGCTTAGGTGTAGAGATCTCACCCATCAAAACAAGAAGTTGTCGAAAAAAATTGTCTCATAACTCGGTTAAGACATCAGAGTCATCTCCTTCCTCCAGTGACATTGAGCCTCTTAGAGCATTGAAATCCTTGGCGAGGGCTAAGTAATGATATTTCTCTCCTTAAATGTTTGATGGATTGGAGGCACCCTCAAAGTTGCCTCCTTTCAACGTTTGTTGGCTCACATCCGACTTGAGATTATATTTCTTCAAGAAACATTGGTTCCTGCTCAGAAAGCGAAATACTTTTTACTTAATTTCCGACCATCATGGTCCATTTGCTCGGTAAATTCCGTGGGAAATTCTGGAGGATTGTTAGCCGCATGGGATCCAAATCTGTTCGACCTGGTTCCATATCTCATGATGGGTGGCATTTTGTTAACAGGTAGGAGTCTTTTAAATAACTGGGAGATAGCATTACTTAACATCTACGGACCATGCAAAAACCGGAAGACTTTCTGGAATTCAGTGGAAGGCAACGACATCCTATCTATTAAAAAATTGATCATGGCAGGGGATTTTAATATCTTTCTCTCGCTAGAAGATGCCTGGGGTGGATCTCGGGCTGGTATTATGGATGACTACTATACTGATCTATTTTCTTCAAAAAACTTAATTCACATCAAATCGACTAAACTGGTACCCACATGGAGAAATGGTCACCTTGGTCAGGAAGCAATATCAAGGAGATTAGACAGGGTGTTAGATGCAGAAGATCTTTTAATTGACATTGGATTTAACAAGTCTTGGGTTGAATTCCCTTATATTTCTGACCATGCCCCATGCCCCAATACTTTTACAGCTGGAATTTTCGTCGTTTTTAAGATCTACCCTTTTAAATTTAATGAACAGTGGCTTTATGAAAAGGAATTTACGGAGTTAGTTACTAAGGTTTGGAAAGACCCTGTTTATCTCTCTGAAAGGGGCAAACAAAAGAGAATAGTCTGGAAGTTACAAGACTTGAAAAAACTTACCAAAAGCTTGAATAAAGACATGAAGACCAAGAGAAAAGCAAAGATGATCGCAATCAAAGCGGAGATTAAAGACTTCATTACAATTATGAGTGAAGACCCTTATAATGAAGGAGCAGATGCATCAATGCAGCAATTGGAAATTGAAAGAAATGAGTTACTAAGAAAAGAGGAAGAGCTATGGAGTTTACGCAGCAAGGCACTTTAGTTGGCCAGTGGTGACAAGAACACCAAGTATTTTCATAATCTTGCAAGCCATAATAGAGTTAAAAAACATATCTAGGAAATCAAAAGGGGTGAAGGTGATTCGGTCACGGATCAAGAATCCATTAAGAATGAATTTGTGCTATTTTTTAAGAATTTCTACAGGGCGTCGACTACAATGAACATAGTCAATCAATGTAAGTTGATAGATTTCTTTCCTCTAATGATTGTTGAAGAAGATTCTAGCACTTTGTACAACCCAGTTTCCCTGGAGGAATTGAAATCAGTACTATTTCACTGTAAGCAGGAAAAGAGTTTGGGCTCGAATGGGTGGACAACAGAGTTTTTTATGCACTTTTTTGAGCTAGTTGGGGAGGATCTCCTAGCAATGGTGGAAGAGTCAAGAACATTAGGCTCTATTGTGGGAGGCCTAAATTCTACGTTCTTGACATTGATTCCGAAGGCCAATAATCCAAAAACCTTCGACGACTTCCACCCGATTTCTTTGTGCAAACTATGCTATAAGTTAATTTCAAAAATTATTGCCAATCCGATTAAACCTCTCCTGTCAAAGTCAATCTCAATTGAACAGATGGGCTTTCTGAAAGGTAGGTGTATTCAATATGCAATCAACATAGCTCATGAAATCCTTCATAGTATAAAAAAGAACAAGTTGAAATCCCTTGTCTTAAAACTGGACTTAAGGAAAGCCTATGATTGTATTGAGTGGGATTTTCTTAGAATGATCCTTCTCAAAACTGGTTTTGGGATCCAAATGACTAATTGCATCATGTCATGCATCACTTCTTTGTCCTTTCTTGTCTTACTTAATGGGGAGGCCAAATCATTTTTCAAAAGCGAAAGGGGAGTTAGGTAGGGTTTCCCATTATCACCTCTCCTTTTCATCCTAGTAATGGAGGGCCTTAGATTATTATTGAAGAACATTCTTGTGGAAGGAGTTATTTCAGGGATTAAGGTTTCTAGAGTGACCAAAATCCTTCATCTTCTGTTTGTGGACGATGTCCTCATTATGTCTAAAGCAAGCCTCTTAGAATGGAGAGAGATCGACAAATTGATTAGTCATTTCTGTAAAGCCTCTGGTCTTGCAGTGAACCTTTCAAAATCAACTGTCCATTATGCAAGCCTCTCAGATTTAGATCTGAGCCAGTTCAAATCTTTCCTTCACTATACTTTTAGTGATCTCTTCATTGGGTTCCGTTCCCTGGGATATTTCTTGAAGACAAGAGCATACAGTGCCGCAGATTGGGAATGGCTTGTATCCAAAATTACTAATAAAATTGACTTATGGTGCAACATGTGGCTCTCACTGGGTGGGAGATATATTTTTTGATGGGGCAGTGGTCGCAGGGGTTCCATTTGCGGGGTAGGGGGTTCTCTGAAGTGTATAGATGTTCCAGATTACATATGGTACATCAATTGTGGAGCAGGGTCCAATACCAAAGCCGAGTTAATGGGAGCGTGGGCCACCCTCATGATTGCAAGACGCCTGGAAATACATCACATTCAGGTTATGGGGGATTCCAAAGTGATAGTTCACTGGCTCAATCAAAACGGGAAGCTTCAAGCTATCAATATCGAATGGTGGAAGATCAGAATTCGAGACCTATCGGTAGCGTTCAAAGGTATCAGTTTCCAACACATATTTAGGGAATCCAATGAGGAGGCAGATAAAATATCAAAGCGGACACTTTCCTCTCCAAAAGGAAGACTTACATTTTTCACCTGGGATGGAGAGAATGGGGGCCCAACTCACCATTTGAACGTTTTCTAATTACTTGATTCCACTCGACATTTTTGTGGTTTTGGTTTTCCTAGTGTGGGCCTGGAGTGCAATGTTACGTTATTTTGAGATTTCATCCTTTATTCTCAGACTTTGGTTAAAGCAACCCTGTAGGGTTTTCAGTGCCTCTTGCAGGGTTGATAGGAATTAAGGGTTTTTTTTTTTGTATGTAGTGGGGCATTACTGGTCAAACATAACTAGTTATTACCCATTATTTATAAGGATGTAAAAAAAATATATACTTAATAAAAAATTTGTGCGAATTTTCTCATGGAAAAAAACAATGCATATACAAATCATGAAAATGAGGACTTTAAATAAAAGTGAATGCAACAAAGAATGATAATAAGCAACTGCAATTTAAATTTGACATGAGAAATACACATCATAACAATTTTGCTATCTTTATTAAAATCACAAATTTTTAAATGTCTTTGAAAACTTCTTTCAACTCTAACCCATACTTCTAAGTCGTCAAGATCCTCTTACACGAGTTAGAACAATGAGAGGTCAAAAGTGCCAATTACATGAAACTCCCACATATTTAAACTATTTGGTTATGATTATGTTGTTCAAATTCTTTTCATTTCTTGAGGTAACTCAAGCATTTATTTGATTAATGTCACTTCCACATAGGTAAGAATCATCTCCCTAACTCTCGGATGCAACGTGTTTTTCGTGGTTTGCTTAGTCAAAGTCGAACTAAAAATTAACACGTGGAATGAGATATATGGTATTTCCAGCATGCTCGATTCAAGGCTAAAGCATACCCTTGAACTCAATATTTTTTAATAAAAATTTGAAGATATTGAGGTATAAGATTATTTCTCTACAACATATTCAAATTTTAAAACGAAGTTCAAATATTTAGGCTGTGTTCAATTAAATAGTTTTCCTAAGCATTTAATTAATTCAATAAGTAGAGAAATATATTGCATACAACATATGCAATTTTTTTAAAGCCACGATTGAATATTTGATATTTCATTATTGAAATTTGAAAGTATAAAATAAAATGAAGAAATTTCACCAAAACTCAAAAACCTTTATTATAATTCAAATATTTGAGGCTGTGTTCAATTAAATAGTTTTCCTAAGCATTTAATTAATTCAATAAATTAATTCAATAAATAGAGAAATATATTGCATACAATATATGCAATTTTTTTAAAGCCACGCTTGAATATTTGATATTTCATTATTGAAATTTGAAAGTATAAAATAAAATGAAGAAATTTCACCAAAACTCAAAAACCTTTATTATAATTCAAAAAAACTTATGCATCGATATTACGAATATATACACAATATTATGAATATATACACAAAACCTAAAAACTTAAACAAAATGATACTATAAATATTTTATAAACATGTTGTAAGATAAAGTAAATTTATTTATGAACGAGAAATAGATTTTGTCTTGAAAATTTTTGAGTCACTATATAGAAAAAAATTCTTGAGGTATTAGGATTATATAGAATATAACTATTTCTCTCAAAATTTTGGACAATCTCCTAAAAAGAATCATTTAGTATAATATTTAGACTTTAGTTAATCTTATATTTATTTGTATGAAAGATTAGCTTATCCCTTCCCTTTGTTCTTTGGTTATCTTATTGATGTGGGTTTTTTATCTTTAATCTTTGCATCTTACATGTATACATTTTGGCATAGTTTAAATGTTTATTATTGGAATCAAGTGATATAATTTATGGTAAAATCACAAATTTTAGTTATTTAAATTGTATATTTTAATATATAAATGGATTATGTAGATTTAACAATTGAAATTTGCAATTTCAATAATTTTTTGTTGGATTTTTGATAAAATTGACAAAAAGTTGTCTAACTATTCTAAGTTTTGGTTTTTCTTGGACAAAATCAGTGAACATTAATCTACACAAAATCACATTTTTGTTGTTGTTTAAATCACATTTTTTAATGCAGAAATGGACTCAACCTGTTAAAAAACTCTTGAGCCACTTGGATTATACATAATTAACCACTCAAATATGCAAAGCTGTAGTCTAAACCTTCTACAAAATGATTTGGAGATTTTTTCAAATCTTGTGAAAAGTTGTTGGATCTGCAGATTTGAGTGATTATTTCTATATAATCCTACTGCTCCAATAATTTTTCAGCACACTGAATCCATTTCTATATTCAGAAATGAATTTTAAACAACAAAAAATAATAATTTTGTGAAAAATTATATAATCAGATTCAAACTACAAAAATAATTATTAACCATTAAATAATATTATTTAGTTTTTAAAAGATACACATTACGTAGGTACATTTGGTCCACATGACGTAGGTAAATTCGGTCCATATGACGTCATAGAAAAATATGTTACAATTTCAAGGTACCTTCCTTTCTCGGCACTTACCACCATATTTGCTGTTGAGTTTAGAATTTTTTGGGTTGTTAGAATTGAGTGATAAAATAAGTTAAATTTTTGACGATTTGAATACATTTAGGATTCGATAAAAGTTTACGAGTATCATTTTATTTTATACAGAATTTGAATCATATTAAAGACAGTATCCGACTTGAAATTTTTGGTCGATTTTTGTGAAACGTAAGGAAAGAATCGTTTTGAAACAAAACTAATTTATGCAGTGTGAGGAAAAATCATTTAAAAATAAAATTAATTCATAAAAGAGTTGATTAAATTTGTATTAAGCATAGGATTGGAATTTGAAACCAATTCTATCGATCAAATTTAATAATTATAATAAATTTGTTAAATATATTAATTTTGACTGTTTTTAACAACTAAATTAGGTCATAATCAATAATTTGACCGTGAAGGCATTCAGAGATGCATGAATTAACCAAAAAAAAAGTTCATTTCTGGAGGAAGGTAGTGCTACCTTTAATGTGTGAACGAATTTTGGTAGTGTAGGCGGACGTTATTTTAAATATAACGTGATTGTAATGATACACTTGGAAAACCAGAAGTGTGGTACACGTTTACCAGCATAATCAAACGAAATCTCTTTACTGCCGCATATTCCCTCACAACCACGCGCTTTACTTTCATATATTCTCTCTCGTGATCAACGCGGGCAAATCGTCTGCTACGACTATAAATTTTCCTTCACTTTCCTCAGCTTTGCAATGCTAATCCCATCTTTGAAAATTCTGGATCGGCAGTCCTCGAAGACTGTTCGACGGACAAATCGAATCAAAGAGGGGGCCAGCTATTTCCCAAAAAGCTTCGAATTTTTCTGTATTGAGAGAGACAAACATCATGGGTGCCAAGTGCAGTTGTAGCTGCTTCGGCTCTGCCATGGGAGCCGAGGCGAGCAAAGTTGTATCGAAGTCGGAATCTTTGTGGCCGAGGTTCAAAAGGCGTTGGCCGTCCGGTGGTCGCCATTCACCAGTGACGCATGTTATAATGTTAATGTTGTAACATATCAAAACTTGAATTAAAATTTATTTTGTATATCTTTCGATTGGATTTTTTTTTAATTGATGATGATGTAATTACTGAAATTGCCCGTTTTCATTATTTAGATTGTATTTTTAGATGGGATAAATGAATTCACTGTAATTTTAAGAATTTTTCCAAATTTTTAACAGAATTTTACATAAAACTGTTTTGGAAAAAATATAATCTGTAAAATATTTATATTATTAAAACAAATAGCCTACGCCCCCAAATTCTTCAACAGTCAATCTCCTAAATGCAGAGCTTGTTAAAAGGGAACATCTCTAAATCGAAAACTACAAACAAACGCATGGTTATCAAAATTCTGCCACCATACCTTTACCATGGCTTATTGATTTTCCTATCTACAACTTTTTGTGGTAACCAACTTTGTACATCATAACAGCAATAAATAATTTTACAATTTGTTTTTATATATAAAATTAGCAATAACCACTTTATAAAAGTGGTTGATATACCCACATCAGTGTTATTAATTTTAAAAGGTGAAAAATAATGGTTTATATCAACCACTTTTATAAAGTGGTTGTTGCTAGTTGACAGCTTGCATACTTTAGAAACTACCATTAATATATGATTAATGTATTATTTAATTATTCCATTAATATAATATATAATAATAACTTATTAATATAATACATTAATGTGTTATATTAATGTATTAATTAATTAATACATTAAATACATTATAAAAGTATTAATACATTAATCTTAATGTATTTAATAATACATTATTACAATGTTGTAATGTATAAAGTAAACTACTATTAATAATGTTGTCAAAGGTAAAGCCGTCCAGTGATCAAGTAAAGGTTACTAATAATGTTGTAATGTATAAAGTAAACTATTAATAATGTAACATATTAAAAATAATGTATTAATAGTTTAAAGTATACATTTACTCATACAGTAATAATGTAATGTAAGATAACTGATATAGTAATATATTATTGTAATGTCTAAACTAACCTATTGAACCAGTAATATATTATTACTAGCTCATCGTAAGCCTTAATGACTTTGCCATAGCAGAGTTGGGCAAATGTCTTCTTTGGTTAATCCTCCCTGGTCGTCCCAATCTTGAATACTAGATAGCCCAATCTTGAATACTAGATAAATAGTAAACCCGTATGTTGGATACTAAGTTGCAACCCTTTAAAACCGTGTGATACGAAGCAATTATTCGCTAACCCGGCAGCTAGATAGAGAGAGGTTCCGCCACCGCTCCTCAATTGACCATAACCTTGGTCCTTAATTCTTGAATTTATAATAGGTGCTTCGTTTTTCTATTCTGTTTTTGGCAGTCCCCCTCCCTACCCGTAATGGGCTTATCCATTTGCTCATTTCTTTCAGCGAAATAATCATAGATCCGCTCATCGAGATCGATATCGATTTTGATCTCTGGATTCAAAAAGGCGGGATCGCTGATCAATTGTATGATCATTAGACATATTAGAAAAGCATGGTCAAATCATCAATTGACTTTTGTTGAGTCTCTCGACTGTCAGAACTAGAGACAACGTGAGTCGCGTGGAAAATCCTTCGAGATCTGTGTGACCCTGGGATAGATTAATAATATAATATAATCAATTTATACATTAATATATTGTTAAATTATTAATACACTAATAAAGTAATATATTTTTAATATAGTAATAATGTAGTGATATATATATATTTAATATATATTTAATGTATTTAGTAAAATATTATTAAATTAGCAATACATCATTACATCATTATAATGTAATGTATTAATTAATTAATAAATTAATACCTTCTTAAAGTATTAATACATTAATAAAGTAATATATAATAATAGATTATTAAAATCATAATACATTTTAAAGTAATAATATATTTTAATTAATAAATTTTAATACATTAACACAATGTATGCATTTAATACATTTTAAATGCATTAATGTATTAACATTTTAAATAATGTTTTACTAAATAATGTATTAACATTTTAATAATGTAGTCATATATAGACTTTAATGTATTTAGTAAATTTTTTTTTTTTTTTTTAAATAAAAAAGGTGTAGTACCTGCTATATTATATTATCTCAAAACTTTGACAAAATAAACAGGTTCATGGCTACAGTCACCAAAAAATGCTGCCGGTAACCGGAAACCAGCATTATTGGAAAGCATCTAGCAGTTATACAGTTATACATTAAGAAAAGAGACATATGTCCTGTCCGTAGGAAACCAGGACAGATGCCAGTGGTCCAGATAAACCTAGAGAAATTACACATGAAAACTAAAAACCTGGAAAACAGAGTAGCCTAGGCACCCGGTGACGTGTCGCTCCCTCCAGTCCCCGCCGAAATGGCAAAAGTCTGCATGCACAGGGGGCACTTTCACTGAGCTGGAGCCCCGGAGAGCGCGTCAAGGAGCAAATCTATGCGCTGGCCCATGATGAGGGCCCTGTGTTCCAAGTTCGCAATGTGGCTACGGAGCTCGAACACCAAGGCCAGGTGCTCGTCGTTGAGGAGAGGACCATGTGTTCCGCCACCCATGCCACTAGGAGGAGCAGTCTCCAGTTCCACAGCTTCGACAATGCCAACCGCAAGCTTCCTCTGCACCATAACCGTCTCTGCTTTCACCATCTTCTCGACACCTGTAGCTTGCAGGTCACCCGTCCATGGGATTTCTTCCACCATGCAGCCAGGAAGGTCGTCGTCCTTAGTCGGGATGCACTTGGTGTCCTGCCTGCTGAGCATCTCCATGGCGCTTGGCTTCTAGTCGCACGGCAAGTCCCCAATTGACAGGTCCTCCTCCATAACACAACCTGAAAACAAATCCGCGGGCTCGGTCTCCTTCTCAGTCCTGCTGCAGCCAGCTCCCTATTCAATGATGGTGTTGAGCACCGCCCTCCTCTCAACCCAAGCCCTCTTCCTGAGAATGGAAGACGCCAAATCCAAGGCTCGCTCAAGCTCCTCCTCCCAGCGCCTCTGCGCTTTGTGCGCGTCCCAAGTAGAACCTCGTCGAGGCTTTCCTCGCTTCCTGACCATTGTACCCAAGCAAATGCCAATCAAATGCAGAGCTGAATTAGAAGAAAACCAGGTCGAGAGCGGCTGCGAGTGCTGAGCGCAGGCAAGCCAACTCTGTTGAGACCCACAGAGAAGCCACCAGCCCTGGAAAATCTTCTCAGAATGCAGAGAGAAGGCGGTAAATAACCATGGCGTAGCCGCACCAGGAGCCTTCCTCCACTGCTCGGGCTCAAAATAAAAACCATAACCAAACTGTCGAAGCCTCCGTCCATCCATAACAGCGATGAATTCGTGTGCGCAGGGGGGGTTAATTGTCGCGCGAGGGAGGAGTACCTCCATCGCATGTCCTTTGCTATGGCCGTCCACCATCGTTAATGCGGAGGTGTGGGTGGCGGCCATCAGCCATTAAACCAGTGCTGAGTGCGAGTCCGGGTGTCACTTCCTCTCTGCCGCGTGTCACCCCATCCGAGGCGTATTTAGTAAAATATTATTAAAATGTTAATATATTAATACATTACTGCATAATTAATACTTTAATAATACATAATTAAAGTAATAATTTATTAATAGATAATTTATTAAAATATTAATACCTTAATAAATACATTATTAAAGTAGTAATACATTTTAATTAATACATCATTAAATATACTAACATATTTAATACATTAAATACATTAATAAATTATCATTAATAAAATATTAAAATACTAATAAAATAATACAATGATAATATATTAATAAAGTAGTAATAGATTGATCTTAATGTATTTAGTAATACATTATTACATTGTAATGTATAAATTAAATCATTAATACATAAATTTATAATGCAATTTATTAATTTATTAATAAATTGATGCATAAATATATAATCGATTATTTTATTAATACATTCATACATCATTAAATCCATTAATGGGTATTTTATTAAAATATTAATATCTTAATATAAATATCTATACCATAATAAAAATACTGAGTAACTTAATAAATAAATTACTAAAGTTTAATACATTATTATAATTTATAAAATAATTAATATACTATTAATGTAATACATTAATATACTAACTAAGGTAATAATACATTAATAGAAATTTATTAAAATATTAATACATTAATAAATATATTTTTAAAATAGTAATACATTTTTAATTAAATAATACATTTTACATCATTACATACACTAACACATTTAATACATTAAATCCATTAATAAATACATTACTACTTAACATTTAATACATTAAATCCATTACTAAAGTATCATTAATATATTATTAAGACACTTATAAAACAATACATTAATCTAGTAGTAATAGATTGATTTTAATGCATTTAATAATACATTAATAAAGTATTAATACATTAATAATGTAATCTATTAATACATTCCTAAAGTAATAATACACTAATAAAGTAATACATTATTAAAGTATTAATACATTAATTGAAAATGAGCATGATTGATTATGATTGATCATGACAATGGTTTGTTATGGTTGACCATGACAATGACCACGACCATGGTAAAATTTGCTAGACCTTGGTATTCTTTGGGAAGGAAAGGAAGGCTATGGTTGACATGGTTAATTATGGTTGACTATGACCTTGCTTGACCATGACCATGGATAATTATGGTTGACCATGGCCATGGTTAATTGTGGTTGACCTTGGATTACCATGATCATGGTTAATTATGGTTGATCATGACAATGGTTAACTTCTATAGACCTTCACTATGGTTGACCTTCACTATGGTTGATATTCACAACATGGTTGAACTTGGTTGACCATGACCATGATTGATTGTGGTTTACCATGGTTAACAATGGATAACCATGTTTCACAATTGTTTTCCATAAGTGACCATGAACATGGTTGACCAAGAATAAGGATGACATTCAAGTAGCGACATTTGGAATTGTTTGTCAGATTACGATGACTTGATATTTGTGTCACATTACGGCAATGAAGCTATGTTCTTGACATTCTGACGATGAGGTTGTGTTTATCACATTGCGACAATATGGTTACTTTCGCGAGCTTGCGATGAAGGGGCTAAGTTCATCACATTGCGACGATAGGATATTTGCATCACATTATGATGACATGATATTTGCATCGCATTGTGATGACAGGGCTATGTTCATCACATTGCAATAACAGAATATTGTTTGTCACATATTGATGACGACGGGGGTATGTTCATCACATTGCGATGACGAGATATTTTTTTTCACATATTGACGATGAAGGGATACTTTTTGTCACATATTGACAATGATGAGGATATTGCGATGACGAGGCTATGTTCATCACATTGTGACGAAATACATTTAAGTAAAAAGTGGCTATGTGATGGACATAAATGACATTTGTGATGAACACAAATGTCGTATGTTTATCACATTGCGATGATAGGACATTTATTTCAATGACGGGGTTATGTTCATTACATTGTGACGAAAGACATTTAAGTAAAAAGTGGCGATGTGATGACACAAATGTCCTATGTGATGAACATAAATGTCATATGTTCATCACATTGTGACGAAAGGACATATATTTTAACGACAGGGTTGTGTTCATCACATTGTGACGACAAGACATTGTTTGTCACATAATGATAATAGGATATTTGCATCACATTGGAATGATGAGGATATGTTCATCTCATTGCGATAATAAGGCTATGTTTGTCACATTGTGGAAATATGGTTATGTGCATCACATTGTGACGATGAACTAATGTTTTTCACATTGTGACAATATGGTTATGACTAGCCATGGTCATCTATGGACAACAATCGTCAAACATGGTTAACTATTGTCAACTATGGTCAACCACAACCAACCATGGTCATGGTCAACCAAGGTCAACCATGGTCATGGTCAACCAAGGTCACATTGCGACAATATGGTTATCTTTGTCACATTGTATGTTCATCGTATAAGGCTATGTTCATCACACTACGATAGTATGGTTATGTTCTTCTCATAGCGACGTCATGGCTATGTTCGTCACAATGTGATGTTTGCATCATATTGTGACGATGAGGCTATGTTCATCACATTGCAATGACAAGGTTGTGTTCTTGGGACAACATGACTATGTTCATAACATTGATAGGAAATCATCTTGAACTTTGTAGATGATGAATTATACATGTTCTAAGGACATTGATAGCAAATCTACTTGATTTATACTTGTTCTAACGACATTGATAGAAAATGATTTAATAATTTATACATGTTATAAGAACATTGATAGAAAATCATTATGAGCTCCAAATTTATACTTTCAATTGGAAGAATTCCAACTTTTACTAAGGTAGGATAAATGTATTGCACCTAATTTCATGGCTATTATTACAAGTAGCTTCTAAATTTTCTGAATTTTTTCCATAATTCTTCATAAATACTAAACACCAAATGTCATGGTAGGTGGGGAAACACATGCTTCAAATTATTCTTTTTTTAGAAAATAAAAAATTTCTAGTTCAATCATTGTTCTCAATATCCAAATAAGCTTTGAATCTATTAATTATTTTTTACACTTCATTATACTTAAATTGCAGTATGACAAAAATCAATTTCCAAATACTTATAAAATAAACTTCTTTCATATTACTATTACTACAAATACAATTAAAATATATAATTTTTTTAGTTAATGATCAATATTTTTTAAAAATATGTATATATTTGTGAATTACTTTGTTAAAAAGATAAAGACAATGATTAATCTTTCATGCACTATATTCATAATAAATTTAGGTTTTTCAAACAATCATTTATCACTATAATTTCAACTTAACTTTTAATAAAAATCAATTTTCAAATATTTATAAAGAAAAACAAAATATATAATTAATTAATATTGCATTATCACTTAATTATATTAAATTAATTAATCTTTAATTTATAGCAAAATTATAACCTAAAGTAATACTCAATAGGAATTTATTGGTATATAATTTGGTTAATTCACTTGACTGAAATCATCTGAATTTATTGGTATATAATTTGGTTAATTCACTGGACTGAAATCATCGGAAGGCAGGAGTGAATGTAATGTACTATCATCGGAAGGCGTGAGTGAATTGAAATGTACTATAGTTACTCAATAACAAATTTCACTTCAAAATTCATATTGCACGAGATTCCAATAACATATTTCACTTAAAAACTCATATTGTTTGGAAGAATCACCATATCCGAGTAGGAGGAACAAAGGCAATATACAGCAAATTCCACTTAAAAACTTATATGGAACAGGACTTTCGCCATGTGCCATGTTGACTGTGGATGCGCTTCCTTTACTTTAATAATGAAATTTTACTTTAAAATACAAATTTTTACTTTGATAATGAGTTTCAGCAGCTTTTAACAATTTCAAGGATAAATATAACAAAACCGCAGAAGTCTTAAATGAAAGTAGGTCTAATCATATCGACTGTTAACAGCTCCAATAATGAGTTTCAGCAGAAGATGTAATAATAATGAGCTTCAGATATCATATGAATGATAACAATATGCGGTAGAAATGTACTCTATAATAATGATAACAATGTAGGTTGGAGGATTGTATTTACCATTGTAAACAGTTTTACAGCCCAAAAAATGTGTTATTTATGAATCCAGAACAAATTTTCCAGTTTTCCATATTAAAAGTCATACATATAAAATATTAAAGCTAAACTATATTGCGTATGTTAAAGACTAACTAAACTTCCTACCTTATAATATCACAATTTAATTAAAAGGTAAAATGGAAAGGTATAGAAAATTTATTCAAAGCAAAAACATATAATCAATATTTCAGAGCCACTCAATTTAATTTTTGGCCTGAATGCAATGGGATCAAAACCATGTGTGGCTTTGGGAATGTCAGTATAATAATTAAAAAAAAAAATTAATGTTACTAAAACACAAAAACATATCATCAATGGTCTGAAACAAGATGAAACATAATGTTACAGTGTAGGACTGGAGGATTTGAATGGACCTGCTTCTTTTGGAAACTCAAGAAAACTTCCATGGCCATGCTATTTAATAAGACAAGCTACTATGCCTAAAACCCCTCAATTAAGACGTAGCAGAGAGATCATGGCAATAACATTTTTTAAAAAAGCCAGTTGTTGGTTACATGGTATGCATTTTGGACGCACGCACCAGGAAAATATATCGCGTAAGGCTGGAGGATTTGAACCATTGTTGACAACTGATTTGAGAAAAAAGGAAGTCGTTTGGAGAGCTTCCAAGACAAAATGCTTAACAGTAACTATAATAAGAATAACCCTAATAACCATTAACAGTAATATGGTGATTATTAACCATAGTAGAATTTGAAATTAAAAAGGATTTGAATGCTCGTAAATTAAAAAGTATTTGAATTCTCGTGGCTAGAGTAGTTTCAGATGACCTGCAATGACACTATCGGGTTTAACATTAGAGCGCTTTTTAGGAGCATCCATCCACAGTTGTTAGACCTTATCCCTCTCGACGTTGGAGTGATCGCTGGAATGTACTCAGAGTTTCTTGAACAGTCATATATTCATCTAAAATCTGAAACACTGCCTACATGTGGCATCGCTTACCTATTAATTGAAACGTTTGGAAGTCCTATTCTTAATTGAAATTAAGAAATTAAAATGAAACGCTAAATACCAATGAGGCGTGTACTGGGAGTTTCTTGAACAGACATATATTCATCTAAAATATGAAACGTTGCCTACATGTGGCATATCTTACCTATTAATTGAAACGCTTGAAACTCCTATTGTTAATTGAAATGCTGAAATTAAAATGAAACCCTAAATCTCAATGAGGTGTGAGGTAAACCCTGGTAATAAACCAAACGTGGCAATAAAGAGTTTTATATATAATATCAACTTAGGTTAAAGTGGCATAACACTATTTCATGTTTCACATGTCAACAAACATCCGCCTTAGTGTTATCCACATCCAATCTTTATAGTAATTTTTTAATATGATTAGGTAAATGTGAAAATGTAAACATGTTAAGGCATGCATTCATAAATGTAAGAAAGTTACCAACAGTAAATCTCATTCATTGATTTGGGAGGACTACTAAGAATATGCCAACATCTTCAATTCAGTGTAAAAATTTATTTCATCTTAAAATCTCTCTCTCTCATATATATATATATATAATATAATATTAAAATATATATCTCTCTCATATATATATATATATATATATATATATATATATAT
>ML777207.1:672444-698009 GCA_009831015.1 Picea engelmannii
ATATAAAATATATATATATATATATATATATATATATATATATATATATATTATTTCATCTTAAAATCTTTCATATCTTTCATATATATATAATGAAATTTAAAAAATATATATATAAATTTGATGTAAAATATATTATAAAAAATATTTGAATTGTATTTATATATAGTTTATAAAAAAAATATTTTTATTTATTAAATTTAAGTAAAATTAAATTGAATTTTAAATATTTAAATATAATAAATTTGTTTAAATATAAATTATTAAAAATAATAAGGATATCATTAAATCAAAATTTAAGGGAAAAATGTGGTGTGATAAAGAATTAGAGGAAAAAGGAGAGTTAAGGTATTATAAGGATGCAATCAACCCTAATCTAGAAGATCAAAATTATCTCTTTTTACAAGTATCAAGAAAAAATAAACATAGCTCCATAGTGAAACTAGGGGTTGGTCAATTCCTAAAATGTCATGGGATGAAAGAGTGTCACATTTTTTACACTAAGAATGTTGAAAATAAAAAAACACTTTGTCTTAGATTGTCCAACCTATACCCAGATTATATCTCAATTTCAAAGTGTTTGTCACACTACCAACCTTCCTAACCTTTTAACTCAACAAAAACTATGGTGATCTTGAAAATCTTCTCTTAATATTTTTCGACCATAGAAACCAAATTCTAAAGAATTGCAAGTAATCTCTTGTCCTCACCAATTATAAACCAATTTGATCTCAATAAACATTAATTATCATCATCATATTATAATTAAATACAATAATAAAATTTATAATAAATTTAATTTTTTTTTTTTTTAATTAAATTATATAAATATAATATAATATAAAATTTTAGAGTAGCGATACGCTGGTGAATGAGCTATCTCACATGTTAAGTTTACACGTTAAAGTTACATGTTAAAATTTAATGATGATTTGTTAATATGTTAATGTTCTTCAAACTTTATTGTTCTTCATAATGGTTTTCGGGATATAGTCAATTATATAAGTATAATTTGCATAAAAGTGAAGTGAAGTGTTCATTATTATGAGTGGCTTTGTCGTGTACCTTGTTAGAACGTAAATTTTTTTAAATTTAAATTTGTTTTATTATTTGTATAGATTTATTATAATTTAATTTGTTTAATATGTAAGATGTTAAATTGTAATTGAAGTAATATGTCCTTTGGTATATAAGATTAAAGTGAAATAATACTTGAAATCACATAATTTTATTAATATAACATTAACCTCAACTATGTATAACTATGTATAGGATTAAGGTTAATACTATTTTAAAGTACATAATTATCTACTTTGAAACTATTAAAATAAGACATAAAACTATTTATGATTGGTTAAGAATTCATCTTCTGACATAAGAAAACAAGTTAAATGATTTATTCAAATGTAATAGTACACATATAAATATAGGAAGGTTTATCTTAAGATATACACACTATTTTAGCACTGTAACAATTTGATAACATAATTTATCAACCATACTTTAACTTAAAAACTAAATTAGTTGGAAAGAATCTCTCACATCTAGCTAGATCTAATAAACTGGTAAAACTTTGAAGTAGACTAATCACACTAATCACATAGAAACAAACTCTATATCACAATGACCAATAGTTAACAAACCATAATCTTCTACTATAACCATATGTAACATACAATATCTCCTAAGGTAAATAGGAGTTATAATTCCACCACTTCCCCTTAAAGATGTCTTAATCTCTCTCAAGTTAGGTTTTCATCATTGAATCTAGTTCTCTCCAACAAATGCTCCCCTTTGTACTAAGACACTCCTCATCTAAAAAATTTGTCTTTTGGTTTGACCAGGCACTTGCTTCTTCTAAACATCACCAATTTGTAGAAGTCCATAAAGCAATCCTTTGGAATCAAGTAGGAAATCTTTCATGTACATGGTTCATTCTGTTGGGATTTCGTGATAACAAATTCTTCTAATGATAGATCTGGATCCTATTATTCTTGGGTTGGTTACAACCAAATAGACCAAGTTAGAATATGGATAGGGATTTCATTTAATAATCAGTTTATTGTGTGAATGCATAAATTCATGTAAGCCCGTAGAAGCAAAATGATTGAGTGAGAGAATAAGAAGTTGCCAATCTGATGTAATCTCCATGATCTGAATAATAAGACAACTGATGCCTATGCTTGGTGGACGTAGCCCAACATTTGGGTGAACCACGTGAAATCCCTGTGTTTCTTTTCTTTGTGATTGTTAATTATCATTGTGAATTGTGTTTTCTGCGTTTGCAATTCTAACAAGTGGTATCAGAGCTAATTGGAAGAGCGTTAAATTCTCAAAAAAAACAGAAGTGAAATCTGTGTGAGGGTGCGTTGATTTCTATATCATCACATATCCCTCCTCTGAAAGGGTGCGACGACATACTAGTGAAACTTCACGCGCATTTAAAAGCCTGGAATTTTCGTGGTCCAACTATACAGTACAGTGCGTAGACTCTTTGAGATACCCGCACTCTAGCTGCACGGGAGGTGCCGATGACTCCTCTTCAATATTCGCGTGTGTTTTCTTTGGAAACGTTTAAGGTGGTGGATGCTTTGGTGTGAGGTAAATGTTTAAAACAATTAAAGAAGGTGAAGGAATTTTTTAAAAGGTGTTTTTTATTAATTAAAAAAAGTGTAAAGTCACGTGGGTGGTGGATGAAGTAAAAAGGGCCTTTTTTAATTGAGTAAATGTTTATTATATTTGGGATTAAATATAATATTTAAAAGGTGGGAGTTATAAGGTTTTAAAAGTTAAAGGGTTTTTTGTTTTAAATTATTAAATCTTGTATTTATTCTTTAAACCTTGTAATATTTGATCAACCATCATATTATAAAGCTTGTTTTTTATAAGCTTTGGGTTTTATAAATTTATGATCTGGTTTTTTAAGAAAAAAAAAATGGTTGAGATGCAGAGTTCGAAGTTTGAAGTTGAAAAGTTCAGTGGTAAAACCAACTTTGAATTCTGGAAGCTCAAGATGCGGGATTTACTGGTGCAACAAGGGTTGCAAAAAGCATTGGCATACAAGTCAAATAAACCAACAGCCATGACAGAATGGGAATGGGAAGATTTGGATGTGAAAGATCTTAGTACCATTCGTTTATGTTTGGCAGATGAGGTTCTCTTTAATATTGTAGGAGAGGATAGAACATCAGACTTATGGAGCAAGTTGGAAAGTGTATATATGACGAATTCCTTGACGAGCAGGATCTACTTGAAGAGACAGTTATACAGTTTGCGGATGAAAGAAGGTACAAAAGTTGTTGACCATTTAAATACCTTCAATACCCTTATAGTTCAATTGACTAGTATGGAAGTTAAATTCGAAGATGGGGATAAGGCTATTACACTATTGTGTTCGTTGCCTGAGTCTTGGGATAATCTAGTCACCTCTATTAGCTTTAGCTCAACAGAAGTTTTAGATTATGATTCTGTTATGGGAGCTTTGATGGCTGAGGAGATGGGGAGAAAATCTAGTAAAGAAACCTCAACTTCAGAGGCGATGTTGATTAGAGGTCTAACCACAGAGAAGAATGAGAGAAGTTCTTTCCAATCTAATTCAAGACACAGAAAGGGTAAAGAAAAATGTTGGTACTGTGGAAAAACAGGACATCTCAAGAAAGATTGTTGGAAGAGAAAGGAATCTAAGGAAAACTCTACAAAGGAAGCAAATTTGCAATTTTGGCTGTAACAATTTCAGGTATGATTGATCAAGTTTTATCTGTTTCTAGTAATTTACAATATCAAGAAGGATGGAAGTTAGATTTAGGTGCCTCCCACCACATGTGCTCACATAAAAATTGGTTCATTTCTTACCAATATGTTGATGAGGGTGTAGTGTTTATGAGAAATGGTATTCCCTGTAAAACTTTTGGGGTTGGCAATATTAGAATCAGGATGTTCAATGGTATTGTTAGGGAATTAACGGATGTTAGATATGTACCTGAGCTTAAATCAAATTTGATTTCATTAGGAGTGTTGGATTCTTGTGGATATAAGTATACAAGTCAAGGTGGAACTCTCATATTGTCGAAAGGGAATTTAGTAGTGATGAAGGAAACAAAGGTTGATAACCTTTATAATATGGAAGGGAGTATTGAAGTGGCATCTGAAGTGACAGATGTATCTTCTTGTTTATGGCATAAGAATCAAGGTCATAAGAGCAAGAAAGAATTGCAGGTACTCGTAAGCGGTAAATCATTTCCAGACTTAATTTTTTTGTTTCTAAATTCCTGCTTGTTTTATATCTCTACAAGTTATGATGGTGGCATAAAGGGATGTTGTGTGTGGGATCCTACTTCTCACAAGGTCATCATTGACAAAGATATTGTATGTATGGAACCACCAAAAGGGTTGATTCAAGATCGCAGCGGTAAATTTGTTTGTATGCTAGATAATTCATTGTATGGCCTATTGGTACCCAGAAAAATATAAAAGATGTTTGAATCCTTTATAGTGAGTCGGAATTTTTCAAAGGGTAAGAATGACTATAAGGTTTTGGCCTTTGAACTTTCTCCTGCGAACCCGACTATCTTGGGTCTCGGCTGCGTCTCTGCTAATGTTATCTCTCCTAAGCTTTAGGACTTGGAATAAGCCTGAGTCCTACGCACTCCTTGCATTATCTCTTCTGATATTTTCAATTTACTCAGTCTCCTAAGGGTCTCGGCCCTTCTATTTCCTTTCAAATGAAAAATTTGTGCCCTCCTGGAAACCTTCTACTCAAAGCACACCTTGCTAAGCATTTTCTACAGAGTGTTCACATGCAGGATGGGGGAATGGCGGCACGACTAGGGCCAATGATGGAAGAATGACTCTCGAACCCCCCAACAAGAGTTGACTCTTCAGATTTGGATGCATGAGCCCAAGTTGACACTTGTCTTCCTGGAGCTGCATGTGGTCCATTAATCCCACGTCCCCAACCACCGGGACCTTAGGATAACAAAACATAATATGTTCACCTTAGTTTTCACTAATAATATTAAAATAGTATTCCTCTATAGGTAATCCCCTTAGCTTAGCCCCTAGGCCAAAATACTTATCCCCCCTTCCTTACCCTACCTAACGAAGCTTAGTCCCCCATAAGTCTTCTTCGTGGTCTGTCTACACACAACAATGTTTATATTTTTATTAATGCTCTGCATAATTACATATACAAACAAAATATCAGGCTCCTGGCCTAATCATCACATAAGCCTCCTAGCTTATTATAACTCGTCTCACCAGCCTAACAAACATGTTTACAATTCATATTTACAACTAGGGTTCTACTGGGGAAATTACAATCCCCTCCCCTTATTTTTGCACTGTCCTCAGTGCAACTTGTTTATACATATATAATTCAAAAATTCTTCAAACAAAACTACAAACTTTAGCTATTGGAAGCCCATTATCCAACTTTAATTTCAAGCACCAATTCTGGTATCCATACTGTAGCTGAAACTCAATTGCTATATTCCCTAGAGTTTCTTCAGGAAAACATTCATCTTATTGTTCCTTGTTACATGCTTCAATTAAACCTCATTGAAAGCACTGAATGGTTGTAGATCCACGATGTTCCATCCATTGATAAACTCTTGGCAGTGCTATGACTCCACATATGTAAACACTCTTCGTGTACACCTATTCATTTAGAAGCAACATTAGAACATACATGCAACATATATACTGGCAATTCTAATAACATTATAACCTGTATATGAATTCTGAGATACATAGCATACAATAAATAGAGAATTGTACTTATATTTTGATTGAGAAGACATCCATATCACATGGTCTAGACCAATGTACCAAACTTCAGCAACACTCCAACGAACGGTCTCTCCTTCCCCACATGTTTGTCCCACCCCAAGAGTGTGCACCTTCACTGCCACACAGTCCATCGGTTGTTACACCTCCCTTTCCTTGGGCTTCAGCAACAGATCGGACCAGAAGTCTTAGAGCACGGTGGCTCCCAGAGTTCCAACTGCCCTCAGAGATTTCCAATCAACATCTTCCCCGAGCTACTCTTAGTAGTCAACATTCTAACTTTAATCATCATCATCTCATATACATCACCCACATGCAGTTATCATGAGAAAACATAAAAGAACTCATTTAGGAACTCCAGTTAGCTCAAAAGGGAATTCAACGTTTTCCCCAAAACATGAAATTCTATTTCATAATTCATCTTGGTTGTTGTCATATTATGAATGCAACCATCCTTGTGGTTTTCCACTGGCACCAAACTGCATACCATTTTTCTTGTAATGCTTCCTCTTACATACAACCAACAAATTGTCAACACTTTTTGTACATCATAATTCAACATGTACAACACTTTATGCAATGATCTTAGAATTGTTTGCACCTAGCAATTCAATCACAATTACTAAACAATTTAACCAAATAGAATGACTCATCATTCTATGCATCTGCATGTTCATAATTAATAACAGTAAGTTTATTATTTCAATTTTCTGAACATAAAATTTTATGTAGTCTCTATTCCTGTGACTACCTGGCTTGAAAGTTTCCTGTTGCAATGTTTAAAGTTCCTGAAATGTTCTCAACTTCATGAGTTAGCAACATTTCAGCCATTAGTATAATTATTTCCTTGCCCAAAAACATATATACATGCACTCACAAAATGCATTCAACAAAGTGCATTTAAGTATAGAATTATGTCACTTACTATGCATTAGTGTAATTCTCAATGCATACTTATTTAGTGTACCTTGCATTGAATTACATAATGCTCTTTATATCAGTCATTTATCTCACCATCCATAAGTTGGAATTATGACCAATGTGTTGACACATTCTCCACACACTTCCTATTGTCTTCCCAATTAATTGGATGCCTTCCTTTTCGACCCGAACACTACACCAAGAATATAATTTTGTGGTGTTCATTAGTGTTAGCAAAAAGGTTGTAGCCCAAGTTTTATTTAAAGGTAGGAATCTTTTAGTACCTGTGTGGCTCGTAACCTTTCCATATCCATACCTTGCCATATCCAACCAGGTCCTGGCCTCATACATGACTAGCTTACTGGAATTCATTCCTATAACCAGTTCTTATCTTTAATTATTTACTTATTACCCCATAACCAAATTAACATGACATTCTACTATGCCAATGTGTGCATTCAGAAGCTAAAAAGATTTGAATTAATACAGGCCTCCAGCCTTTACCACATCCAGTCATATGCACTCAATAATATAATCATGTTATTTTATAAAATAACTCTGGCTGAGGAAATTCTTACCTAAATTTCCTTTCAGCAATTATGCAAAAAGAGTAATAAAAACTCATACCTGCATGACTGTCATTAATAAATTTTATACTACCTGAATGTCTGATGGTAGTAGAAGCTTTCATGCTTCTTTTATCAAACTTATAACCAACACTTCAGCTCTTTGTCGCTTCCCTCCTTATGTAACAACATCACCAACAACACTTGAAAACATGCAAGCATTCTTTCCTCTGGCTGACCCAACAAGATATAACATACTTGCTTCCACAAAAACTGCAGCAACTTCTTTCCCATGTGCAACTTTTCCTTACTGAATGCAGAAGTCTTCAATTCTTCCCAGATTCTTGAATCTTCTTGTGCTCTCATTTTAGTCACTGTACATGACTATTTCTACCCTGAGCACTTTCGACGCAGTGCCCCTACCTCAGCGGGGTCTGCTGACCTCCTGGTCAAAGATATTTCCAAATGCTAAGTCAGATTGACTCTTCGAGCTCGTGATTGATCCCAAAACAATTATACACAGGTCTCCTTTCCTTCTGTGTGCAAGTCCTGAGAGACCTGCAGGCTATTCATGTGCACTTCCAAACCTCCAAGTTTCAAGCGCTAGCCCCTTTTTCATTAGCCCTTTCCTTCATACAACCCTGGGCTATGACCTCACGTAAGTGTGTGATTGCGAGCGTGGGAAATAGTGATTTTAGGCCAACCCACTTTTCGCCCCACAATTCATCTCCAGCTGCCACACATCACTTTGTTAAAACCGTGGTATAAATTGCGGCCCAGTCTTAGATTTTTAACATCCGAGCAAGTTCTGGCCCCGTAATTCTTCCCGACCATCGATCTCTTGCTTTCGGTGAAGATCGGTGATCAATGAATTCTATTTATCCTCCTTCCACACGTGATCCAAGATATACATGATCTGTTGACACATAGGTCCCTTCCAAATCAGCGACTATGGTTGATTTCGTCTGTAAGGCCCTTGGGAGTTTCAACTCTCAACTATCTACTTTTCCCTGTGTGACAATGTTATGGAGTGGAAGATCTATTGACACTTGTCCTCAACAATCGGATGGTTCTGATGAACTCTAGCTCTCTGGCCTTTAGGAGTTCTAACGTCTCTACACACACAAATCTCCAGAGTGAATTCTCCCGGAGTGACAGATCTTCTACCACGCGTTCTCTCCAAATCAACGAGTTTGATTATCTTCGGGACTTCATCTCTTTCGGACCAAGATCAAATCAACGGTCCTTCGGCCTCCTCTTTGATCAACGATTGAGATCTCCTTCGGGACTTCGATGCTTTCATCCTATGCTTTCCTCTAGAGTGCTTCGTACCCGGAGTTCTAGATCTAGCACCACGCGCCCACTTACAGATCAACGACCAAGATTTACTTTGGTTTTTTCTCCTCCTCCTTGTCCACAAACTTCTGAAGTTGTGGATCTTACGTCACCTGTCCTCCTTGACGATGGACGGTCCCAAATCACTTCGGGACTTTGACAAGTCCACTTCTCATGTGCACACAAGGGTTAAGTCTCGTGTGCTTACCCCGAGATCTAACGGTCGTTTGTCCTTCGTGCTCAGAACTAATGGATGGGATCCGTTCCACTCCTCTGTGCTTCCTTTGTTCTGCTAGACATTGATCTAACGGTCTAGGCTCCTCTCCACAACTGATATGATGGTTTTTGTTTCTCCTCCTCTTGAGATTTTAACTTCTTCTGACTTGGAAGAGTTTTGTAGATGTTCAAAGGCTTCGGCCTTTGACCTTTCTCCTGCGAGTCCACTTTTTGGATCTCGTCTTTGCTCTTTAGGACTTAGAATTGCGGGGCTAGAACTTGCTCGGATGTTAAAAATATGAGAGCGGGCCACAATTTATACCACGATTTTAACAAAGTGATGTGTGGCAGTTGGAGGTGAATTGCGGGGCGAAAAGCGAGTTGGCCTAAAACCACTCTTTCCCACGCCCTTAATCATAGTTTTCCATGAGGTCATAGCCCAGGGTCATATGAAGGAAATGGCTAATGAAAAAGGGGCTAGCGCTTGAAACTTGGAGTTTTGGAAGCACACAGGAATAGCCTGAGGGTCTGTCGGTACCTGCACACAGAAGGAAAGGGGACCTGTGTAAGATTAATAGGGGTTTAGCAAAGGCCCGAAGAGTCAATCCGACTCAGCATTTGGAAATATCCTAGACCAGGAGATCGCAGAACCCCAGGAGGGAAGGGGGGGTTGCATCCGGAGCACAAGAAAATCCAAGAAAAGGGGGGGATGCATCCGAAGCACAAGAAGATCCAGGAATCCGGGAAGAATTGCAGACTTTTGGGATCAACAAGGAAAAGTTTTTTTTAGGGAGAAAGAAGTTGTTGCAATTTTTGTGGTAGCCAGTATGTTATGGCATGTTGGGTCAGCAAGAGGAAAGAATGCTTGTGTGTTTGCAAGTGTTGTTGGTGATGTTGTTGAATAAGGAGGGGAGCAACAGAGAGATGAAGTGATGGTTATACGTTTGATAAAAGAAGCATGAAAACTTCTACTACTATCAGACTTTCAGGTAGCATAAAATTTATTAATGACAGTCATGCATGTATGAGTTTTATTACTCTTTTTGCATAATTGATAAAAGGAAATTTAGGTAAGAATTTATTCATCCAAAGTTATTTTATAAAATCACATGATTATGTTATTGAATGCATACCACTGGATGTGGTAAAGGTTGGAGGCCTGTATTAATTCAAAGCCTTTTAACTTATGAATGCACACATTGACACCGTAGAATGTCATGTTAATTTGGTTATGGGGTAATAACCAAAGAATTAAAATATAAAGAGCATTATGTAATTCAATGCAAGGTGCACTGAATAACTATGCATTGAGAGTTGCACTCATGCATAGTAAGGGATATAATTGTATACTAAATGCAATGGTGGAATATGTTTTGTAAGTACATGCATATATATCATTGCATGGAAATAATTGTTACTAACAGCTGAAATGTTGTTAAATCATGAAGTTGAGGTCATTTCAGGGAGATGTTAGACTCTGCAACAGGAAAGTTACAAGTCAAGTAGTCACATGAGTATTGACTACAAGAAATTTTCTTGTTCAGAAAAAGAAGTAATGAACTTACAGATATTATTGTGAATATGCATATGCATGGAATGACGAGTCATTCTATTTTATTAAATTGTTTGGTAATTATGATTGAATTGCTAGATGCAGACAATTCTAATTTCACTGCATATGGTTCTATACATTATTTCAATTGAATTATGATGTACAGGAAACACTGACATTTGTTGGATGTATGCAAGATGAAGCATTACAGGAAAAATGGTATGCAGTTTGGTGCCTATGGAAAACCACAAGGATGTTTGCATTCATAATATGGAAACAACCAAGATGAATTATGAAATAGAATTTCATGTTTTGGGGGAAAAGTTGAATTCCCTTTTGAACTAATTGGAGTTCCTAAATGAATTTTTTTTTGTTTTCTCATGATAATTGCATGTGGGTGATGCAGATGAGATGATGTTGATTAAAGTTAGAATGTTGACTACAAAGAGTAGCTCGAAGAAGATGTTGATTGCAAATCTTTGAGGGAAGTTGGAACTCCAGGAGCCACGATGCTCTAAGACTTCCGGTCCGACTTGTTGCTGAAGCCCAAGGAAAGGGAGGTGTAACAACTGATGGACCGTGTGACAGTGAAGGTGCACACTCCTGGGGTGGGACAAGCATGTGGGGAAGTAGAGACCATTGGTTGGAGTGTTGTTGAGGTTTGGTACCTTGGTCTAGACCATGTGATATGGATGTCTTCTCAATCAAAAGATAAGTACAATTCTCTATTTATTGTATGCTATGTATCTCATAATTTGTATATAGTATATAATGTTATTAGAATTTCCTGTATATAGCCCTATTCAACCTCCACTACACAAATGATGATATGCAGGTAATAAAGAGAACTTCTAAATATATTGCATGTATGTTCTAATGTTGCTTCCGAATGAATAGGTGTACAAGTAGAGTGTTTACGTCTGTGGAGTCATAGCACTACTGAGATTTTATCAATGGATGGAACATCGTGGATCTACATCCATTTGGTGCTTTCAATGAGGTTTAATTGAAGCATGTAACAAGGAACAATAAGGTGAATGATTTCCTAAAGCAACTCCAGGGAATAGAGCAATTGAGTTTCAACTGCAATATGGATACCATAATTGGTGCTTGAAAGTAAAGGTGGATAATGGGCTCCCAATAGCTAAAGCTTGGAGGTTTTTGAAGAATTTTTTAATTATATATGTATAAACAAGTTGCTCTGAGGATAGTGAAAAAATAAGGGGAGGGGATTTAATATCCCACGGTAGAGCCCCAATTGTAAATATGAATTGTAAACATGTTTGTTAGGATGGTGAGCCGAGTTATAATAAGCTAGGAGGCTTTTGTGATAATTAGGCCAGGGGCCTGATATTTTGTTTGTATATGTAATTATGAAGATAATTAATAAAAATATAAATATTGTTGTGTGTAGATCGACCACGAAGAAGAGTTATTAGGGACTAAGATCCACTACGTAGGGTAAGGAAGGGGAGCTAAGTATTTGGGCTTAGGGGCTAAGCTAGGGGGCTTACCTATACAGGAATAATATTTTAATATTATTTCCTGAAAACTAAGGTGGACATATTATGTTTTGTTATCCTAAGTTCCTGGTGGCTGGGGACATAGGCTAAATGGAGTGCATGCAGCTCCAGGAAGACAAGTGTCGACCTGGGATCATGCAGTTAAAAGATGAAGTGTCAGTTGCGTTGTGGGTTGGCTTTCCATTCTCGGCCCACTGTCTAACCATGAACCGGGAGCATCCATCACGGATCTCTGGAACCAATAATCCAGTGAGTCAAACCATGCTAGTAGTTTGTTGGTCAATCTGCCATCCTTTGCCTGAACCCATTGGTCTAGGACGTCGACCTATGGTTACCTACGCACGGTGGAGAAAACCGCTCATGGGAAGGGGGTTCACTTGCCATTTCTCAATTCATCGTCTGGCCTCTGCGTCTACCTCTGCATAACATCGCATATATGAGAAACCATCCAGGGAGGGAAAAGTCGACCTATGTGTTCTGTGAACCTAGGTTTATCCACATTACAAATCCAAGCTTGTGCCTTAACCATTTTGGGTTGTTGCCTTGTGTTCGCCTGAGTCGTGTTGTGTCTTAGCATTAGGTTGTTGCCATTTTTTAGTGTCCATAATTTTTCTTGTTGCTACTGTCACATGTATGCTAGCCGAATTATGTTGTAGTATTTCTTAGGAGACGAATTGAAGAAGCAGGTTGTCAGGATGCCATGGTTGTGAGCAATTATCCCAAGAGAGAGAATTTGTTGGGAAGTGATTTCTCCTGGAAGGGAGTCTTGTAGCAGCTACAGTACTCTGAGACTTCTGGTCTAGCCTACTGTTGAAGCCCAAGGAAAGGGAGGTGTACTGTTCGATGGACTAGTACTAGTGAAGGTGTACTCTACTGGGTTGGAGCAGGCATGTGGGGAATGAGGGTCTGTGAGTTGTGGGCGTAAATGGCTCCTGGGATAAAATATCCTTCATGTTTCTTTTGTGCAACTTCCTTGTTGTCCTTGCCAAGCCTAGAATTCCCTTTCCCAGTGGAGTTTATTCCCAGCTCGGGGGTGACCTACTGCTGAGAGTGATAAGAAGTGCGGTCTAAGGCTAGGAGGTTTGTGGAAGGTCTGCATGCAGTTTGTGGATTTACTCCAGCTAAAAGATAAGTATCATTGTTGTGCTTGATTATATATTTTATGCATGTTTTGTGACGCTTGAATGTTATCATGTATTTTGTTGTGTATATGAATTAATGTTAGTTTCATTGATTGTGTATGGTAGCAGTAATTCTACGATTACTCTGTGTTAAGTGTTTTAATTCATTAAAATGCATGTTATATATAAGTGTATATTTCACGTGGTAGCATTATTCGACCTCTGTGGAGGGTCGGGGATGTTACAAAATGGTATCAGAGCCAGTTTTCCCTAGAACTAAGCTTGAGTTTATAAATAAATTATGTTATGTTTTCTCATGATAACTGCATGTGGGTGATGCAGATGAGATGATGTTAATAAAAGTTAGAATGTTCATTGATGGGTGTTCTATATGCACTGAAAACACAGTAAAACCCTCAATTAAATTGTCAACCTGGGGTAAGTAAACTTAGATTTGTAGAAAAATATATGCCAAAGGTAGAAGGGTTGGTAGGAGTATAGTCTAACTAAGGAAGTCAGCTATCTAAGGCTAATCTACTCAAGCAAAACCTATCTAATGAGAAAACCCTACTAAGCAATTTGAAACTAGGTAACCTAAGTACTTTTGGGCCAAGGATCGATGGATAGTTCCTAAGAAAGAAAGTAAAACCCTATGTAAAGAAAACTAGTTCAACAATAAGAAATAAGCAACTATGTAAGCATATCAATAAGCAAATGACAAAAGAAAACTATTTTAACTTGCCAACCTACATTCAATGAGCACCTACCCTATGCAAGCAAATAAATAAACAAGTAAGCAAAGACACCTATCTAACCTATTAAAGCAAATAGACAAGCAGGAAAAGACACCTAACTAACCTACTAAAGAAAAATACAATTATCTAACCTACTAAAGCAAATAGACAAGTAATCAAAGGCAACTAACTACTGTAAGTAATCAAAGTAAAACTTCTCATTGAACAACTATCTAGCCTAAGAGGCAAGTGGACTAAATGCTTAATGCAAAACTATTTCTAATGCATGAAAGGAAATCTAAGAGGCAACTGGACTAAATGCTCAATGCAAAACTATTTCTAATGTATGAAAGGAAATCTATTTTATTGAAAGAAAGAAAGACTAGCAACTAACCTTGAACCTATGATAAGCAAGCTACTATCTGATATATCAAAGAAAATACTATCTATCCTACATCAACAATAAAACTATCTTCTAGACTATGAAAGCAATAATCTATCTTTAACCTATGACAATTCAAATATAATGTTGGTGGTTGTGTGAAGACAAAAACAATATTAAATACCATGCATGTTCATTTATTAACCATCAACAACATAACGAGATCATCATTATACTTCTATTCTACATAAGAAAAAATCATACTTAAACTCATTCATTAACTAAGAACTGCAATTGCAATCTAATTCTAGGCAAGAAATTACGTAACATGAAACTATGCTATGTCTATTCTAACAATTCAAACTACAAATAAGGAAATGACTAAAAACATAAATTTAAAACATGATATTAAAAAGAAAACTAACAGCTGTCTTAATCAACAACTAAGTAAGAAAGATCATATAAAACTGAAATAAGCAATCTATCATTAAAAACTAGAATTAACTCTAGTCATCCATCAAATCCTTGTCAATTAAAACCCAAACTAAAATGCTATTCTATGTTATTCAAAACTCTGTTTTAAACTTGATTCTAAAATCTTAGATAAAAACATAATCTAGTATTTAACTACACATGGGGTTAGTCTAGGAGTCTGCAGATTCGTTCCTAACTAAGAGATTAATGCATGCTAACACAATTCATCATACTAACCTACAAAAGAGAGTCAAAGCAAATTAACTTATAACAACAAACTAATTAACAAAATAGAAATGCATATACAAGAAATAATGAGAACAATTAATCTATGAAATACATAAACAAACACAAAGAACAGTTACCAGACTGTTGGTGGGCCCCCCAGCAAGTCGTGGTCACTCCCTAAAAGCACACCACGAGATCAACAAAAGGAATTCACCATTAAAATGCAGAAACACAGTTTTATACAATTCTGGCAATTGAAAAATGCAAAAACAGAGCCAAAATCATTTTTGGCTCTAACACGACTTCTTCTACTTCTTGTAGCACTCTTTTTCTGTTACCAAGGCTTAATCGCTCTGATACCAATTTGTAACGCACCTTTTACATAGCTCATACAGGTATTAAATAATTCACATGCATTTAAGCAATGAAATACATTTAAACTCAGAGTAAGGATAAGAATTATTACTAACATAATTAATCCAAATGCACAACAGAATAAATGATAATTATGATACACAGAGATACAGAAACATAATTAAAGAATCATCTGGTACTTATCTTAGAAACAGTGGTAGTTCCACCAACCAAGTGCAGGCTTTCCACGAACCTCCCATCCTTAGACCACACTGTTCGTCAGATCAGCAGTGGGTCACCCCCGAGCTGGGACTAAGCTCCACCCCAAGGCAGGGAATCCTAGGCTAGGTTGAGGTTACAGGGAAAACACATAGTCACAAGGAAGGAATTCTCTCCCAGGAACCACTCATGCTCAATGCCCACAGACTCTCCTTCCCCACATGCCTGTTCCACCCTAGGAGTATACACCTTCTCTGTCACCTAGACAGTCCTTCGGCTGCTAACCTCCCTTGCCTTGGGTTACAGCAACAGACCATACCGGAAGTCTCTGAGCTCTGTGGAAGCTACAAGGTTCTTTCTAGGAGTTCTCTCCTTCCTCTGCGCACTCTCTTACTTGGAGAGAATCGCTCACAGGCCAACAACCTATTCTTCCGACCTCAATCACCTCTCTCACCTGGAGAAAGTGTTGTACCACTAGTCAACAAGCCCCACGCAGTCCAACACTGCGTGGCCACACAACCAATGGGGAAAACAGAAATGGGCTTTCAAACAGGTTCAACAATGGCAGGTCACTTCTTATTTCTCAATCCGGCAACATAGGATAGACTCACGCACTGGCTCTCGGGGATGCGTGACAAACAATCCACGCAAGGGTCAACACAGGTTTGGACTATTCAGACAGAGGATATACTCAGAAACAAACACCGGCTTCCCAAAGTCAACATCATGCTTCCTCAGAATCACACAGGTCTTCTTTTCGACTTCCGAAATGCACGAAGGTCTTCCTGCAGAGTTCAGACGGTTTCATGCTCAGGAAAATCCAGGGTCGAATGGCGGAGGAACCCCTCTCACGGCTCATATTGGCCATTTTATTCTCATGTACCAGGGTTGACACTTGTCACCCTTGGAACTGCATGCGTTCCATCAACATGCATCCCCTTTGCACGTTTTCCCTTTGCCAGGACTTAGGATAAAAAAAAACATAAAAATGCACATGTTCTTTGGAATAATAATAAAATATTATTCCCAAGGATTAAGCCCCCTAGTCTTAACACTTAGCCCCTTTTCCACCTTCTAGCCCCTAATCCCTTGCCCTCTCTATGGATGCTTAGTCCCCCATCACTCATTCATCATATCAGTCTGCACGCGACGGTGTTTATATTTTATGAATGTGCTGCATACATACAGATACAAAATCAGACCCTTGGCCTACAACCCTTAGGCTCTCTAGCCTAACAATCACATAAGCCCACAGGCTTATACAAACTTGGCTCACCAGCCTACAACACATATTTAGAATTCATTTCATAAACTAGATTTACAAAGGGATCGGTCTTGGGGACACTATAATTCCCCTCCCTTTATTTCTGCACTGTCCTCAGTGCAACCTTACACTGTCTCTGCAAGATTTTTCAAATTTTTCAAAAAGATGTGGGTACTTTGCCCGCATAACCTCTTCATGCTCCCATGTCGCATCCTTAGGACCGTACCAGGTCCACTGGACCTTTACAAGCTCTATGGCTCGATTCCAGAGCTGTTTTCTTTTCCTGTCCAATATGTGCACAGGATGCACTTGCAGGACACCTTCTGGTTCCACCTGAATCACATTCCAATCGATAACATGATTAGCATCAGGTATATATCTCTTAAGCAGTGAAACATGAAACACATTATGTACAGTTATATATGCAGGTAATGCAAGCATGTATGAAACTGGCCCAATCCTTTCCAGGATCTCAAATGGCCCACAAAATCTTGCTGCGAACTTGGCGCAACTTCCCAGCTTCAGGGAACTCCTGTTAGTTTTCACTTTCAGGAAAACATGGTCACCCACTTTGAATTCTCTGTGGGTTCTGTTACTATCAGCGTAACTTTTCTGCCTATCTTGGGAAGCTATTAGATTCTGTTTAATCCTTATCATTTGGTCTTCCATCTCTTTGAGCATCTCAGGCCCAACTACTGCTCTGTTAGCTGGATTATCCCAGCTCACTGGAGTGTTGCACTTTCTTCCATAAAGTGCTTTGAATGGGCTCATCTTCAACGATGTATGATACCCATTATTGTAGGCGAATTCTACCAAATGTAGGTAGTCTTCCCACCTTGATGGTTTATCCATCACATACATTATCAGTATGTCTTCTATTACTCTGTTCACCCTCTTTGTCTATTCATCGGACTCAGGATGATATGTTGTACTAAAGTTCAGATTCGTTCTGAATCCCTTAAACAGTCCTTTTCAAAAATTCGAGGTGAATTTCGAGTCCCTATCAGACACAATTGTCTTAGGAATTCCATGCAAGCATGCCACTTCTTTTAAGAAGATATCAACAACATCTATTGCCCTGTGAGTGGTTTTCAGTGGAAGAAAATGGGCAACTTTTGTAAGCTTGTCCACCACCACCATGATTGAATCATGCTACTTGCTTGTTCTGGGAAATCCTGTGATAAAATCCATTGTCACCACTTCCCATTTCCACTCAAGAATGGGTAAAGGTTGCAGCAACCCTGCTGGGTGCCTATGCTCAGCCTTAAATTTTTGGCACTCCATACATCTGGCGATGTATTCAACGATTTCTTTCTTCAAATACGACCAAAAATAATGGTTTTTTACTGTTGCCACAGTCTTCTGATATCCAGGATGTCCATCATAAGACACGTTATGCATTTCTTTTAGAATTGCCAGCTTCAATTCTCGGACATTGGGTACATACACTCTATTTTTGTACAGAAGTAAGCCATCAGTCCCCAAGGTGTAGCTTCCCTGGGTCTGTGCTCTCTCACGCTACTGTAGCTTTGCTACCAGACCTCTGTACTGCAAATCAGTATTTGCAGCTTCAAAAATTCTGTCCTTAATCTCAGTCATGTACATGGTAATGGTTGTAGCATGTAATTCGTGCACTTTTCTGCTAAGTGCATCAACCACCTTATTTTCTTTCCCTTTGATATGCTTGATGTCAAAGTCATATTCACATAGAAACTCCAACCATCTGATTTGCCTGGCATTTAAAGTCAGTTGATCAAATAAATACTTTAGACCATTGTGTTCTGTTCTCAATTTGAATCTCCTCCCCATGAGGTAATGTCTCCATTTCCTCAAAGTGTGGATGATTGTTGTAAGCTCTAAATCGTGAGTGGCATAATTCCTTTCATGCTCTTTCATCTTTCGGGACTCATAACAGATTACAAATCCCTCTTGGCTGAGAACTCCTCCCAGCCCCTCCTTACACACATCTATGCACACCATGAAATCCATATTTGGATCTACAATCCTCAGGATTGGAGCACTAGTTAACAACTACTTCAATCGCTGGAAACTATTCTCACACTCTTCAGTCCACTAAAACTTGTTCTCCTTCCTTTGCAAGGAAATAATAGGATGAGCTATCTTTGAAAATCAGACTATAAACCTTATGTAGTAGCCTGCCAGACCCATAAAAGATATAACTTCTTCCACATTCCTTGGCACTAACCATTCTCGGATCGCCTCAACCTTTTTAGGATCCACAACGATCCCCTCTTCTAAAATAATATGTCCCAAGTAATGGATCCGCCTTTGATAAAATGAGCACTTGTTTAGATTGGTGTACAACTGGTGTTCTCTCAACACCTACAGCACCATTCTCAGGTGTTGCTCGTGATCTTCCTCTGACTTGGAATACACCAAGATGTCATCCAGGAAAACTATGAAAAACTTGTTCAAATAGTCCTTGAACACACCATTCATTAAGCACATGAAAACAACAGGTGCGTTTGACAGTTCAATCGGCACCACTGTGAATTTATAATGAATGTACCTTGTTCTAAAGGTGGTCTTGTTGATGTCCTCCTCATTTATTCTCACCTGGTGATATCCATATCTAAGATCTATCTTTGAAAATATTCTCGCATCCTTCAATTGATCAAAAAGATCATCGATCCTTGGCAGAGGATACTTGTTCTTGACAACTACCTTATTCAACTGTCGGAAATCAATGCACAGCCTCAACGTCCCATCTTTCTTCTTCACGAATAGGACTGGGGAACCCCAAGGTGACACACTTGGGCGAATGTAACCCTTCTTCAAAACCTCTTCAAGCTGCAATTGCAACTCCTTCAGCTCTGGCGTACTCATTCTATAAGGAGCCTTTGAAACTAGAGCTGCTCCAGGTATCAAATTTATAGAAAAATCGATGTCCCTCTTCGGAGGTAGTCCAGGTACCTCCTGAAATACATCCTCAAACTCTTTGAGTACCTCATGATCTCCTAGCTTCAAGACTACATCTCTGGATGATTCTCCCACATGGGCTACAAATAATTGACAACCTTTCCTGTAACACTTCTTCAGCTGCATGGCTGAGATTTCTCTAACATCCATGGCTCTAGGAATTCCTTGGACTATTACCTGATTTCCCTCTTTGTCCAGGCATCTAAACCTCTTGTTACGACAATCCAGAAGGGCATGGTGCTGGTCCAACCAGTCCATCCCAATTAAGCAGTGGTAAGAGCCTAAAGGCAGAATATTCAATTCAGCCTTAGTGCTTACTCCTTCCATGTCCATTGAACAAGACTTAACCAATTCGGTGACCTTCCTTTTGGTTCCTGTGGCTAACTGCACTAGCCAAGACTTTTCATGTTTGCTTCTTGTTAAACGCAAACTTTCCACCACCCTAGGATCTACATAACTATGGCTAGCCCCTAAATCAATTAAAATAATGAGTGGTCGGTTGTTAATCATACCTTCCACTTTAATCATGTGCGATTGAATTTATGCTTGCTTGTTGTCTGGGGCTGTGTAGATCCTTGGCATTCTGCTGCCCATATCCTCCACTGTTTCAGCTTGTTGAACAGTATGGACAATTCTTGCTTTATCTTTTCTATGGGGGCATTCTCTGTATCTATGATTCCCTTTACAGCCCCAACACTCCATAGGTGATGGTCTGGGCATTTGTTCACCCACTTTAGCCTTCCTAGGCTCTCTAAAGAATGGTTGTCCATGAGGACTATTTCTGAAAAATGGAGGCTTGTTTCCCTTCTGCCTCTATTCCTTCTTAAACCTCTTCTGGTCATCCCAAGCCTTCCGAAAGGTAGGCATTTCTCTTTGTTGTTCATACAAGAATTTCTCCCTTCTTATCATTTCTTCCATGGTCTTAGGATCATCATACTGAATCTTATCACCGATGGAAGGTGGTAGTCCACTCAGATACCTCTGAATCTTGACAGTCTCATCTTTGATGAATGGAACATACTTCAGCAGTTCCAAGAAACTTCGTTCGTACTCATCAATGGTCATGTTGCCTAGCTTGAGTTCAAAGAACTCCTTCATCTTTCTATCATAGTATCTTTTGGTCAGATATTTCTTCTCAAAATACCTTTTAAACTCCTTCCAAGTGATATCTTTCTCTCTGATGTGTTGCACTTGCACAAACTGATCCCACCACATGGATGCTTTTCCTTTTAGTTGGTACATCGCAATTCTTCCTTCTGTATGAGTGGAGTAGTTCTGCAATTAGAAATATTTCCTCGTGCCAAGAAACCATGTCTCAGCATCTTCCTCCTTTCTATGTTCTCCATCAAACGTCGGAGGCTTGATCTTGTTCATCTCCCCTTTCAATTCATCCTTTCCAAATTTTCGGTGTTTTCTGGTAGGGGACGAGCTTGAACTACTGTGTGTTTCCTTGACAGAATGCTTCAGGGAGAGACGGTAATGTCTGCTACCACTCCTTGATCTCCTTCTCCTCTCAGGGGTTTTGACACTTCTTGATCTTCTTGTGTCACTCTCTTTTTCCAATTTCTTTTATATTCTTTCCAGGCTCTTCAACATTTTAAAGTTGAATTCACCTTGTCGATCCCTGATTTTCATGAGCTTTTAGCTATCAGCTCGGCGAGCCTGGGCGTCTTTCTGCAATTTTTCAATGAGTTTCATCATACGTCCTTCTTTATCTATCTCTTTTTCGTGCCCATTAGAGTTTGTTCCTTCGACTCCCAGGTTGACATCCTTTCCTTCTCGTTCGTCTTCTATTTCGGAGGCATTCCGCACCTCTTCCAATTCCATACTCGATGTCGATTAACTGGTGTCCTGACACTCGTTGAACTCTGCACACGCAATCTGTAATCAATCTGAAGTTTTTCAAGCCTTAAACCTTTAATAAAATCACAATAATCATAAACCAACGTGAGTGAGTAAACGTTTTAACTTCACGAAATTTTCTGAGCTCTATTGGCTCTGCAAATTTTTGGGACTTCGAGGCTTCGGGTTTTTGGTACCCAGGAGTTCACTATGCATTGACTCCTATCTTTTTGTTTCTACCATCCTCGAAATCTGAAATTTTGGTTTCCTTGCTCTCTGGGCCCACAGCACAGCTGTCGCCTTTAAAACCTGTTACGGTTCTTCAGTCTCTGATGGATTCGAGACTTCGGGACTTTGGGTTTTCAGAACCCGGAAGTTCACTCATGCAGTGACTTCTAACTCCTTGTCATTACAATCCCTGAAATCTGAAATTTTGGTTCACTTTTCTCTCCAGGCCCACATCACAGTTGTTGCCCTTAACCATAGTGGTGTGTGGTATGTTTCAGAGGGTCCATGTCACCATCGGTGACATCATCAGGTCCCGCCACTCTTGACTGTCTTTTCGATTCTTTGGCACATGGTACACATCCATGCACTCACGTCCATTCCAAGCAAAAAAAACCCAACGGTTAGGTCCCCTCTTAGATCTACGGTGCAGATCTTTTCGACATTTCAGGGTTTCAAGCATCGGGAGTCAGTGCTTCCCACATCTCGAACTTCCATCTGCCGAAATCCTAAAATTACGGTTTACTCGTCAACTCGATCTGACAGTCAACTCCCTTCCTACGATCTATGGTGTAGATCGTTTTGGCATTTCAGGCTTCGGGTTTCGGAGGTGTTCACCTCCCTCACTTCCCATCTCCCGACTTTGCGAAATCTGAAAGGTTTTCACGATTGGTTTGAGCGCGACTTTGCATGATCTAACGATTGAGCCTTCCTCCCAGATCTACGACACAGATCTTCTCAGGTTTTTGGGTTTTCGGGAGTTTGTGTATCGCGATTCCCCACGCTCTTGTGCAACTCCAAAGGGTTTTTAAATCCTGCGCACACTTTCCATATGCAATGGTCACGAGGGTTCGCCTTCCCTCCTAAACAGATCCTAAGGCTCCAACACTCCTGGTGTGGAGTCCTTTCTCCCTATGGCCATAGACCACATCGACTGCGATTTCACAACACCGCTATACCTCCTGAGCTTGTAGGCATGGTCAAGTAACTCCTTGACACTTTGGATCATTCCAGGGTCCGGAATTGGTCCTCCAGACACAATTTCTCCTCTCACCCTCAATCCAAAGACCACTATGTTGGAAAACTGAGAGGGGGGGTTGAATCAGTTGTTACCGTGCTTAAACAATTATGCCTATTTAGAACTCATTACAGACCTCTCAATGATAATCACAGTAATGTAGGGAAGTAATCATTGTAACATTCAACATCATTCATACATATGAGACATACAGAGACAGATATTTCCTGAGGAAAACCATAAAGGGTAAAAACCTCTTTTTCTTTATATGATAAGTAATCTTTACATTCTTTACATTATCATACATATGATCTCCAACTCATTGTGAGGCTACAACCTCTGTTTTGAGAGCTGCAACTTGCTGAGAGCACCAACTCTCTGTTTTCTCTAGCACCCACTAGAAGAAAGCACCAACTCCCTGGTTTCTCTAGCACCAACTAGAAGGAAGCACCAACTCCCTGGTTTCTCTAGCACCAACTAGAAGGAAGCTACAACTCCCAGTTTTCAAGAACCCACTTGAACCTTTGAGGACACCAGTCCTCCCTAACACCTCCCAACCACCCTGAAATATAAATTCCTTGTTACTAAAACTTATTACAGCGATATAAAGTTATTCAATGGCTTACCAGCCTTGTCATTGTTCTGTTACACAGCTATGCCCTGTCTACATCATTGTCTTCTGCACACCCATTGCACTTTCTGTTCTTATGCCTTTTATGCTCTCTACACCATATCCCTTCAATGCAGCATTCCTCTACTGTGCATTTCTTCTCCTGCGCTCTGCCTCCTTGCACACACCTCAATTCTCCTGCACAGCGACAACCCCTATCTCTTCTTTGTTCCACATTCTTATAGTCTCTGTGCTCTTGGTGAATGAAATATTCGCCATGCCTCTGCATGCTCACACACCTCCAATCTCCTCCACATTGGAGAGTTTTCTCCACTTCACTCTTCCACATCTATCCAATCTCTTGTGCGCCACGTTCTTTCTCTGTTCTGCATATTCTGCTCATTGTGAGTCCTCTGCATGATCATCATGGTAACTCTTCATCTTCTCTGGCGGTTTCACCTACACATCCATCATCATTGGGTGTTGTTCTGAGATTCCTTAGTTTCTCCGGTAGTTGAGACTCTACGTCTTCTCTGGCATAGTCGAGATTATACTTTCTATTTCAGTTACAAACTTCAATGCTCATCCATCGGTCAATCGCCTGTATCAATAATCCTCAATCCACTGGAAGATGCCTTGAGACTCTTCATCTTATTTGGTGATCACACTCAGTCCTCTTCGAGTCCTCTGGCAGAGATCATCATTTGTTTTAGTTGTTACACTGAGAAGCGCAAAAGTAGCCCTGCGATCTTGTTCAACTTCACCTGCACCGTTGGATTGAATTCATAGAAACTTGCGTTTACTTCGCCATTTCACACTTCAACATTTTGGGATCCCCGTGGTAAAGATTTCGTTACACTCCATGTCCCGATCCCTGAAACTCTAAAATGGAGCTTATCTAAACTGAATCATTCCCTTCTCGTGACCACCAGCGGTGACCACAGGCTGTGCTAAAAGGCGCTTCATATTTCGCGAGTTTATAAACTTCATTGAGTCTGATCGACGGTTGAAATCTACATAGATCCGACGGTCCATATCTTATCATGATCTCGCATCTCACTAGTTTCTACACCATGCTCCGTTGACTCCAAGTCAGTGAAATTCCAATCGCTTGCCACTTGTCCTATGATTCGACGGTCCAGATCTGATCTTGATTCAATGGCTCAGATCATATCGCGATTTTGGCATTCTTGTTGCAAAGTGTTTCGACACTCCAAATTCCAGTATCTGAAACCCCGAAATGGGGTTGGATCAACGGTCCACATCAAACCTCGATCTGACGGCTATAATTATTTCACGATTTTGCATATCGCGATTTCAACATTCTTGATGTGAATGTTCTTGACGCTTCCAACTATCGATCCACGAAGCTCCAAAATGGCATGGGATCAACGGTCCCAATCAACCCTTGATCTGACGGCTCAGATCATCTCACGATTTTGCATATCTCAAGTTTGAGAGGTGAAAGGCTGGAGCATTTCATACCTTTGACTTTCTAGTCAGCGAAATGTTGATCTGTGTCCACGTGTCCTGCCCATACATGGACGGTCCTCCTTCTTTCGGGATTTTGTATACCCACTTCTCCTTGCACTTTAATGAATGTGTAGGTTCTCCTTGATCCAATGATGGTCAGAACTTATGCTCAGATCTGACGCATGAGATCTTTCCTCCTCTTCTGTACATTCTTCTTGTCTACAATCAGATCTGACGATCCTCCTTATTTCGGGAATTTAAATGGGATCCAACGATCACTGACGCTTCTCCCAATCTTAGGCACTGCGTTCGACTCTGTGCTAATTCCTCTTGAGCTTACTTTGTCCTTGTTTTTCCTTCGCTACATACTATGATCTTGCCATCAATGACAAGCACATCCTCTGCACTATCTCTTCTGATCTTATCAAGCTTTCTCTGCAGCATCTTCCCAAAATACTTCTGGTGCCCGTTTGTTACATTCTTCCTGTACTCAAGCCATCATCGGTGTTGTACTTTCCATCAATGACAAGCATACGCTGCTTGTAAAACATGCCAACAATATCCCCCTTTGGATTGATGGCAGCAAAGGCACCCAGATTCTTTTCTCCCCCTTTGACATCAATGTCAAAGAAGAGACATACTCCCCCTGAGCTGTTGTAGTAATTTTAGGAGGCATTAGATATTCAAACAATACAAAACTCCCCCTAACAAGATGGACTCTTTTAGGTGTGAGACGAAATGACACCCATCTTCTGTCTGAGATATTCAAAAGGTGTCTTGGCTA
>ML777207.1:726124-783870 GCA_009831015.1 Picea engelmannii
GATAATTATTCAAGCCTCTTTTCAAGGAGAAGATCATGGAGATTTGGTTAGAATATCTTATCTAAGATATATGAGAGATATGTGTGAGGATTTAAAGGGATCGTATCTTGTAATAATGGGAAAGTAGTTGAGAGTGGTTGAGAGAATAGTGGATTTGCAATTATGAGATGGTTATCTTCTTCATGTATATAAGAGAGTTCTCTCTCTTCATTTGATAAGCTTGAGTTTTTGGAGATAGTTTTGTAATTAGGAGAAGGGGATTCTTAGCTTTGTTATTCTTTCATGTTTTGTCATTTGACTATTGTAATATAATTTGAGATTGATATAGTGTGTGAGCTCACATATGTCATTGTTGTTAACTTTTCACATGTTGTATTTCCCTTATTCAATTTCATGCTTTCCTAGTTAGTGTTTCAATGCTTTCTTAGATTAGTTTGATTTCAGAAACATAGATTAGATTAGATTAGTTCTACTTCAGTCCTGCACAAATAGTGCATGTGCTTCATCAGTTTACGTACCCGGGTTGACAATTAAATAGTTGGGCAAGTACTACAACGTTATTATAACGACATATATTTCTCCTAACACCCTTGATCTGACGGCTCATCTCATTTCGCGATTTCGCATATCGCGAGTTCGAGAGGTGAAAGGCTGGAGCATTTCATATCTTTGACTTTCCAGTCAGTGAAATGTTGATCTGTGTCCACGTGTCCTACCCGTAGATGGACGGTCCTCCTTCTTTCGGGATTTTGTATACCCGCTTCTCCTTACACTTTAATGGACATGCAGGTTCTCCTTGATCCAACGATGGTCAGAACTTATGCTCCAATCTGATGCTTGAGATCCGTCCTCCTCTTCTGTGCATTCTTCTTGTCTATAATCAGATCTGACGGTCCTCCTTCTTTTGGGAATTTAAATGGGATCCAACGATCACTGACGCTTCTCCTCCCGAGCTTAGGCACTGCGTTCAACTCTGCACTAATTCCTCCTAAGCTTACTTTGTCCTTGTTTTTCCTTCACTGCATACTCTGATCTTGCCATCAATGACAAGCACATCCTCTGCACTATCTCTTCTGATCTTATCGAGCTTGCTCTGCAGCGTCTTCCCAAAATACTTTTGGTGCCCGTCTGTTACATTATTCCTGTACTCAAGCCATCATCGTTTTTGTACTTGCCATCAATGACAAGCATATGCTACCTGTAAAACATGCCAACACACTCGACTGGCCCATCTAGGCTCAGCATCGAAACCTTGGCTCTGATACCAATTTGTAGCACTCTTTTTCTATTACCAAGGCTTAATCGCTCTGATACCAATTTGTAACGCACCTTTTACATAGCTCATACAGGTATTAAATAATTCACATGCATTTAAGCAATGAAATACATTTAAACTCAGAGTAAGCATAAGAATTATTACTAACATAATTAATCCAAATGCACAGCAGAATACATGATAATTATGATACACAGAGATATAGAAACATAATTAAAGCATCATCTGGTACTTATCTTAGAAATAGTGGTAGTTCCACCAACCAAGTGCAAGCTTTCCATGAACCTCCCAGCCTTAGACCACACTGCTCGTCAGCTCAGCAGTGGGTCACCCCTGAGCTGGGACTAAGCTCCACCCCAAGGCAGGGAATCCTAGGCTAGGCTAAGGTTACAGGGAAAACACACAGTCACAAGGAAGGAATTCTCTCCCAGGAACCACTCATGCTCACTGCCCACAAACTCTCCTTCCCCACATGCCTGTTCCACCCCAGGAGTATACACCTTCTCTATCACCTAGACAATCCTTTGGCTACTACCCTCCCTTGCCTTGGGTTACAACATTAGACCGGACCAGAAGTCTCCAAGCTCTGTGGCAGCTATAGGGTTCCTTCCAGGAGTTCTCTCCTTCCTCTATGCACTCTCTCACCTGGAGAGAATCGCTCATAGGCCAACAACCTGTTCTTCTGACCTCAATAAACTCTCTCACCTGGAGAAAATGTTGTACCACTGGTCAACAAGCCCCACACAATCCAACAATGTGTGACCACACAACCAACAGGGAAAATGGACACGAACTTTCCAATAGGTTCAGCAATGGCAGGTCACTTCTTATTTCTCAATCCGACAACACAGGATAGACTCACGCTCTATCTCTCGGGGACGCATGACAAACAATCCACGTAGGGGTCAACATAGTTTTGGATTGTTCAAATAGAGGATATACTCATAAACAAACACAGGTTTCCCGAAGTCAACACCGGTCTTCCTTGGAATCACACAGGTCTTCTTTCCGACTTCCCAAATGCACGAAGGTCTTCCTGCAAAGTTCAGATGGTTTCATGCTTAGGACAGTCCAGGGTTGAACGGTGGAGGAACCCCTCTCACAGCTTATCTTGGTCGTTTTATTTGCATGTACCAGGGTTGACACTTGTCACCCTTGGAACTGCATGCGTTCCATCAGCATGCATCCCCTTTGCAGGTTTTCCCTTTACCAGGACTTAGGATAAAAAAAAAAACATAAAAATTCACATGTTCTTTGGAATAATAATAAAATATTATTCTCAAGGCTTAATCCCCCTAGGATTAACACTTAGCCCCTTTTCCACCTTCCAGCCCCTAATCCCTTTCCCTCTCTATGGATGCTTGATCCCCCATCACTCATTCATCGTGTTGGTTTGCACGCGGCGGTCTTTATATTTTATTAATGTGCTACATACATACAGATACAAAATCAGACCCTTGGCCTACAACCCTTAGGCTCTCTGGCCTAACAATTACATAAGCCCACAAGCTTATACAAACTTGGCTCACCAGCCTACAACACATATTTACAATTCATTTCATAAATCAGATTTACAAAGGGCTCGGTCTTGGGGACACTACACTTCTTAACAATTATCTGACCACCACGGTGGTATTTATAATGTTTACAAACCAAGTGGTCGATCACAGGAGGTTTGAACCACTTCTAAAATTGGAAAACTTCGTTAACGGTGCCCTAACTGCCGAAACAAAGCGAGCCAATAATCACCCACCGTAACAACCCAAAATCGAGTTGTCAAGATATCAGTAGCTGGAGGGGATAAGCACGAACAAACCCATGTCTCTGATTCTCCCCCCACTGGCTTCCAATACCATAGCCACCAAATCGCCCTCCATTTTTGTGCAGGAAGAGGTGTTGGACGGAGTTTCGGAATGAGTGTTGGAATGAGCATCAGATCAAGTGTCGAAATGAGTGTTGGATCAAGTGTCGAAACTAGAAACGTAGTGTGTTTTTGCCCTTATGCCGATCATACCATTTTATAATAAAATTATTCAAAAATCTCCTTTAAAAGATAAAAAAATGCATATGTACATGTGGAAAAAGTGCATAATAACCATCATAAAAGTGATCATATCTCGGGCCCAACATTACCCCCACACCTAAGATTTTGCAGGTCCCACTCCAAACAAAAAGAAATTGCCCTTTATGATTAAACTTGCAAAGGAGGGGGTGGATTAGCTTTAGAATCTTTTCCCTCTTGCCTGGGGGATTTTGACTTAGGATTTTCATGGTGTTTCAATTGCATCTAGAGACTATTATTGGTGGTAGTTAATATCATCAACCTAACGCTGTAGAAATTTCATCTTGGCTTGTAGGACATTGTTATCATGGCGTAAATGACAACTCAATGTTTCATGCTCTCTAAGTTTGAACTGGAGGGTTTGGAGTTTTTGGAGGTTGTTGATGATATGTGAGGAAGCCTTGAGATGTATATTATACCCTTGATCCTTTAAACCATGCAAAACAACAATTTTACCTCTGCAAAATTAGTTCCAAAAGTGACTTCCCATAAGCGCAACAATTCTGGCCTGGAGGACTTGTGAAAAATAGGTATGAAAGTGACACCTATAACTACAAGACAGTAAAACATGAGTACCAACTGAGAGAGGTTTTTGTTTTTCAATATTTCCTTGACAAAAACCACTCTCGGGTTTCAAAAATTCACTTTCAGTTGTTAGGAAAACATGCCAAGAAAACATGACTAAAACAGGAAAAACAGAGTGCTTCATTTCCTGAAAAACTAGGCCTCTAAGAGAATTGAATATATCCAAAACCATAACATATATTTAGAAACTGAGAGAGGTTATTGTTTTTAAATATGTCCTTGATAAAAACCTCTCTTTTTTTTCAAAAATTCATTCCCTGTTGTTAGGAAAACACAAAAATACAATATGACTAAAACAGAAAAAAACAGAGTGTTTTATTTTCTGAAAGCATACGCCTCTAAGATGATATAATATATCCCAAAAAATAAAGTATATTAAAAAATGGAGAGACGTTATTGTGTTTTTTTATGTTAGGAACAAAAACCTCCTCCAGTTTTTAAAATTACTTTCCCATTTGTTCTGAATCCCAGCTTGAAGTTGGTTACTCAAAACTTGCAAAAGCGCAGTCTGTTCTTAGCAGAAGCGCAACGTGGTATTTGATAGGGATTTTGGAGGCCTTCCCAGAGGATTTTTGGGCTGAAAGTGGTATGGGTGGAAATTTTATGATGTCGGCTACACAATGGAACCATAGATAACTACAAATTCCTTCCCCAACCTTCGGAAAAACTGACTTGAAGTCAAGTTGTCCAAATGTGCATAAACCCTCCTATAGCAACTGTATTTGGAGGATTTCTCTCAAATAATAACACATGTGCATAAAATGAAGGAGGTTTTTGTTTATTGTTCTATTATTGACAAAAACCTTTTCACTTTTGTCAAATTAATCTTCCTTAATTGAGAAACCAATTTTTAAGTAGAACTTTGACCAAGACAATCATTTGAGAATTTATGACAAGGAATGATGACATGACCATGATGAAAATTTATGACCTTGGATGAGTGGAGGGAGTAGCATTGACACCTAAACACACCAATGAAAAATTTACAACCAAGATATGTCAAATTTTATTTGATAATTTTATCTTGAAAATATAACAATTTGACCTAATAACCCTATCAATCACATGAAAGAGTAAATTTGATCACTGGTGACTAACAGAACTGACAGATACTAACAAAAGGCTTGGTTTGTACTGGTAGGCATGGTGAACATGAGAATTTGTATTGCCTGTCATCAATATGTAACAATTCAAACAACTGATCCTCTTTTCATAAGCTTGGAATACAGATGACAGTAAGTATTTAGCAGTTGTAATCGCTCTGTATTTGTCACAATGAGTAGTTAAGTATAAGCAGTTTTCTATATCATAAACATAAAAACGCATAGGAGATTATAAAACACACAATGATGTGAGCAGTATATAATTTAGCATACCAATAAAAACAACTGCTGATATAATATCCCAAGACTTTGTAAAAAGACAGCATGACAGAATTTTGACAAAAATCCTACTTCCTCTTCTCATGGGTTTACTATATAAATGGGAAATGCTTAGCATTTTTAGCTCAGGAAACTCCCCCCAGACCGAATATATGGCACATCCTCGTGCCATGAATTAGCAATAGGCTTCTTGGTCTTTACTATTTTTAAAGGGGAGTTAGCAATAGGCTTCTTGGACTTTTGGTCCAGTAAAGGAATAGTTTGAGCATGAGGGTTTGGGTGGAGTAACAGTCCCTAGATCAAGATTCTTCTCGGAATGTCCCTCAAGATGAGGGTTTGCAAATTGGTAAATTAACTCATCCCACATTTTCTCACTTGGGAAGACATCTTCTCAGGACTCTTTAAGAAGTAAAAGGGAAAGTTACAATGGCTTATTGAACTGAAAGTGAGCTAATAATCAAAATTGACATGCTTTAAAGATGGAATATCTACCTTCACATGTAATCAATCTGGTGATGACTATGAGAGGGTTGATTAGCTCCTCTTTTATCCACTCCTTGGAGTATCCCTTAGCTTCAGAGATGTTCTGAAATTCAGTTTTGAAAACCCTATTATAGCTTGCTCTTGGCAACTGGTGGTGTTTAAATCAGCGGTCTCCAACTCTTGGGATCTTTGTGGCTGAGGAAATTGATTCCTCAAAGGCCACGAGCATAGTGAATAGGAGTTGAGGCAGGCTAAGAGTGTTCCATTGTTGTTGATTTTTCCACCATGCTCACTCAATCAACTTGCATAGAACATGTAATGTCAAACCTACAATGAATAGCCTGTAACAAAAATGTAATGTCAAACCTACAATGAACAACCTGTAATAAAAATAAACCAACAGAATGGTCTGTTAAGGACATATACAACAATTTATAGCACAAAGGAGTTTATCACTTCAATATAAAATGATTGTTGACGTAATAACCTGTATCATGAAAATAATACAAAATTTTTACAAAGATTTACTTCTTCTAGGCAATGTTATCATTTGTCAACTCATGAACCCCTCCCCCACACCTAAGTATTATGACACCTCATAATCAAAATTATAGGAAACCAATCAGTGCTCCCGATAGCCGAAGATTTACAAAATTTCAAAGGGTCCACAATACCGATATGCCAGCTTGGCACAAGCTCCCATTCTCAAGGAACTTTTTCTGGGCCTAACTCGAAGATACACATGATCCCTTCTTTGAACTCTCGAGGAGTCATTTTTCTATATGCATATATTTTCTATCTATCCTGAGCTATTTTCAATTTTTTTTTATCTGAACTATTTGTTGTTGCATTTCCTTTAGCATATCTTGCTCGATTGTAATTATGTCTACTAGTTTATTCTAGTAGATTGGAATATTGCGTTGTCTACCACAGAGGGCCTCAAAAGGGCTCATCTTCAATTACTCTTGATAGCCATTGTTATAAGAAAAATCTACCATTGGTAGGTAATATTCCCACTTCTTGAGATGATGCATTACATGCATCCTTAACATGTCCTCTAACACTTGGTTTACCCTCTCTGTCTTCCCATCAGTTTGAGGGTGATAGGTTGTACTAAATAGTAATTTAGTTTCAAAACTAGCAAATAGAGATTTCCAAAAGTTCGAAGTAAATTTTGTATCTCTATCGGATATGATTTACTTGGGGATTCCATGTAGTCTAAATATTTCTTTCATGAAAATACTGGAAATATCTATCGCCTTGCAAGTTGATTTGACGGGAATAAAGTGAGCATCTTTGCTCAGTTTGTCCACAACTACCATGATGGAATCATTCTATTTGGTTGATTTTGGTAACCCTGTGATGAAATCCATGGAGATGGTTTCCCATTTCCATTATGGGATTGGTAGGGGCTGCAATAGCCCTGCTGGATGTCGGTGCTCATTAACCCACTGACATTCTAGACATTTAGCTAAGAAATCAACTATTTCCTTTTTCATTCTGGGCCAATAAAATTGTTTCCTAGTGGTTGTGATCATTTTTTGATAACCAGGATGACCAATATATGGTCTTTTGTGTAGTTCATCCATTATGAACCTCTTCAAATAATTACAATTTGGAATATTAAACCTACATTTGTAGGTTAGAATTCCATCATTCAATAATCGATAACCCTCATACTTCAACCCTGTGGGTTATTGCTCTAAGTATGATTTCACAGTCTTGAAAAATGCATATGTTTCTTGTGAACTTTTGGATTGTCCTTGACGTCTGATTTGCAGGTGCTCACAACTGCCAAGTGAATCACTTTCATAATTATACTAAGGGCATCAACCACTCTATTTTCTTTTCCTTTGATATGTTTGATTTCAAAATCAAACTCACTAAGGAGATCCATCCATCTAGCTTGTCTAGCATTGAGTGTTCGTTGATCAAACAAATATCTCAACCCACTATGGTATGTCATAAGAAAAAATCCTATACCTAGGAGGTAATGCCTCGACATTTTTAAAACATGTACTATGGCAGCCAATTCCAGATTGTGGGTCACATAATTTATTTCATGCTCATTCAATTTTCTGGATTCGTAGAAAATCACATGTCCTTCCTTGCAGGAATATGTACACACAAGGAAGTCCTTATTTGGGTATGTAATCTTCAGCACATGTGAATTAGTTAGGAGGTATTTTAGTTGTTGGAATCTCTCTTCACATTCTGGTGTCCAAATGAATTTAACTCATTTTTTCTAAAGGAAGGTGATTGGGCAACCGATCTTGGAAAATCCCTTTATGAACCCTCTATAGTATCCTGCTAGGCCCATAAAGGATTTGATATCAGATACATCTTTTTGGGTAGGCCAATCAATAATGGATTTGATCTTGTTAGGATCAACTGCCACTCCTTCAAAAATAACATGGCCTAAGTAATGGACTTGTTTTTGGAAAAAGTCACACTTACTAAACTTAGCATAGAGTTGATGCTCTCTTAGCACTTGAAGCACTAACTTGAGATTTTCTTCATGTTATTCCCTACTCTTAGAATAGATTAGGATATCATAAATGAATACCAACACAAATCTATCCAAGAACTTATTGAGTACATTATTCATTAAGCACATAAAAGTGGCAGGTGTGTTGGTAAGCCCAAATGGCATCACCACAAATTCATAGTGCCCATATCTTGTCCTAAATGTTGTTTTGTGGACTTCTTCATCCTTAATTTGGACTTTATGGTATCCAGACCTCAAGTCAATCTTAGATAAAATTGTAGCACCCCTTAACTGGTCAAACAAGTCATCGATCTTTGGCAAGGGATACTTATTCTTAATGGTCATCTTATTGAGTTGTCTATAGTCTATGCACAACCTAAGTGTTCCATCTTTAGTTTTAACAAATAAGGTTGGTGCTCCCCATGGAGACACACTAGGTCGAGTGTATCATTTTTCCAACATCTGCCTTAGTTGCAATTTAAGATCGACTAGCTATGGTGTACTCATTCTATAGGGTGCTCTAGACACTGGCACTACTCCTGGTACAAGTTCTATTGAAAAATCAATATTTCTTCTCGGAGGTAGACCTGGTACCTCTTCTGGAAACACATCTTTATATTCTATTAATATGGGATGGTCCTCTAGGTTTGGTTTATTATTCTCAATATAGTTCAACACTTGTATTGTATACAAAGGACATCATTTTCTGCAATACTTATTCACTTGAAGGGTTGATATTTGCCTCACTGAGACATGCTTTTGAATTCCTTGTAGGGTTACTTTTCTTCCTTCTCCATCTTCAAACTCCAAATTTTTATTGTAACCGTCCAACTTGGTTTTATGGGAATCCAACTAGTCCATTCCAATCAACAGGTCTTAAGATCCTAAGTCTTGGGTGGTTAATCCATTCATAATGAATTGGCATCTTGGTATAACCTTTGTTACCTTTCTTTTGGTTCCAGTGGCTAGTTGTACCAGCCATGATTTAACATGTTTTACTTGATGCGATTTACATTTCTCAACAGTTTGAGGGGAAACATAACTCAGATCAGAACCAGGGTCAATTAAAATAGAAACTAGATGGTTGGCAATCATACCTTCCATCTCCACCACTTGGTGGTTAGCTTGTCTATTATCCAAGGTTGCATTAATTTGTGGCATGCTTCTAGCCACATCATTGATTGTGGTAGCCTCATGGACGTCGTAGACCCTCCTATTTTCTTGTTTCCTATGTCAATAATCCCTTAGAATATGTTCTTCTCCACAACCCCAACATTTCAAAGGTTCTCTCTTTGTGTTATCAGTCTTACCTGGGGTTGCTCCAAAGGGTTTATTACCACTCTGAGATGGTAAATTATGTTGATATACACTTTTAGTAGGAAGTCTCATATTATAACCTTTTCCATGGTTCTTAAATCTTAAGGATTTAAACCCCTTCTTCTTGAATCCTAAATTTCTTTTCTTCTTCCAGCCCTCATGAGGTTCTGCCTTATTCTTGAATTTCTCATAGCAGTACCTTTCCTTCCAGATAGTATCTTATAAAGTCTTTGGCTCATCAAATTAAATTCTTCCCCGAAATTACTGAGGCACTCCACTAATAAATCATTGCATATTTACCTTTTCATCCTTTATGTAGGGCACATACCTTATCATTCCAATAAAGTTTTTACTACATTCCTCTATTTTGAGTTGTCCCAGCTTGAGTTCATAGAACTCCTTGGTCTTCCCATCAAAGTATTTTTCCGAAAGATACTTCTTCTTGAAGTACTTCTCAAATTGTTTCCATGACAAGTCCTTCTCATGGATTCCTTTCACATCCCTAAGGTCCTCCCACCAAATGGATGCCTTTCCATTCAAATTGAAAATGGCTATTCGAGCCTTTAAGTTTTCATAGTAGTCATGGACTATGAAGTGATTCTTCAAGCCGAGTATCCAAACTTCTTATTCTTCCCCCTTTTTAATCTCTCCATCTAAAGTAGGTGGTTTGTATTTCTTAAACTCCTTAGGGTCATGTCTCTTGAAATGTTTCCTCTTCTTTCTTCTCCTCTGGGAATGTGAACTAGTCTCATGACTAGAAAAATCCTTGGAGTTTTTAGTTTCCTCACTAGAGGATTCTTCCGTTGAATGTCTCTTAGCTCCATGTTGGGCCTTCTTTGAGGTGAAATTTCTTGTGTGGCCACTTTCAGGACTATTCTTTCGTATCTCAGGTGGACTTTGAGTTTTCTTAGTATGATGTCTGTCCACATGACTAGCTGTTGGTCCATGTTGCATATGCCTTTGTATATCTGATAGGAATTGCAGTAGGACTGTGTTAATTTCAGTTTGTTTTTCTTGTTCTTTTATCATCCTTTCATTGTCAACCTTGCAACTTTGTAGTTATTCCATGAGGATTCTTATAGTTTCGGCCAAATTTGGAGGGGTTTCCACCACCCTCCTCTCATCAGATTCTTCTTCTCTATTGTGGGATATTTCCCCCAACTCATGGTGTGTCACCATCCTTTACATTGTATTTTTCCTTCTATCCATTGACTGCTTGAGTGTTGATAAAACATTCTCTGTTAGTTTATGAACAACACATACAACTTGTAAGGTGAAGTCAAATTCTTTATTTGGAACATTAGTAACATACAATTCATATTTTAAAAAAATATAAAAATAATAGAAAGTTTCATTACTTTCTTTAGTGGGGGGTTTAGATATGCTTCTTATAAATGGGGTATGGTAGGGTGTTACCTCTTAAAAGTTTTCTAATAATATTTTATGCAACTTGTTCATGAGCCCAAGTAGGCCAAGTGTTGTTGTCCGTTCTGACACCACTTTGTAACACACCCGATTCCTAAGTACCCTTTTTCGGGAAGGGGCATAAAAATTTCACTTTTTTTAATCATCTTGAATCCTCTTCCCGGGATCTCCATCCTCTTCTGCTCGTCAAGAGTTTTCTAACAACTTCTATCCTGCTCAAATTTGAGCTATGGATTGGGAGTTACACCCTCGCAAATCTCTTCAGGAATTATTGTCCAAGGGCCACGTGGCGCCCATGTAGGTTCATATCATTCGTAACATCCCAAGTTCCCTAAAGTCCCGTAGTTTCCCAGTGCTCCTGTATCTATGGTGGAAATCCATCCACCATTAAATCCAATTGCAAAACTTATTCCTTGTTTAACACATAGGCTTAAGGGATTTCAGCGTTCGATGCTTTGGCACTGAATGCCCATTTCTCTAATCACATATCCTCCGGATTCCAAAAACCTCAAAGTCCTACCGCGTGGTTCCATCCTTCGCCCTTTTCGACTTATTTGATACACCACCCCCAAACCTCTGGAGTTCCAAATCCCCAGACTCCCGAAGGGTCCACACTTACATGTGGTGCTGTGTTAAATGCCAAGGCAGGGCAGGTAAGTCCGGGCCTTCGTCTGATTTACCCCAACATTCCAACATTCCATGTTCCCCGAAGTCCCGAAATCCCGGTGTCCTAGGTACTCCACTGGCTTTTATGCCAAGCGAGCATGCGCCAGGGGGATGACACATGGAAAAGGGAAGAGATGACACGTGGCCCCATCAATGGGTGAAATCTGTCACATTCTAATGGGATTATAAGACCTATAAGAAGCACGAAAAAAGGAAACACATGGAATGTCGATCATGGGTCCACATCACCCTAGGTGACGTTAGCATGCCCTGTCACTTGGGATTGACAGCCTCCAGAAGTTTCTAGCTTCTCCTACTTGTGAAATCTCCCGGAGCTTCAAAGTCTGAACTCCCGCCAGCTTCCTCCCAATACCCCTTATATCCCACAGTCGATATGGGTCCACATAGATCCATAGATCTATGGCCTTTGTTGCTTCACAAATTCGACATTCAAGGGGTCTATTATGTAATTTCATCTTTAGTCCCAGAGTATTCAGCGTCGGGCTGACCATGGTCTAAATCCAATGGTCAGGAGGGATCCTGACGCGTCCTTAGATCGACAGTCCTTATCGCTTCGTGACTTCGGCGTTCGGGGGTTCTACCCATTTAACACTCCCTTTCTCTCGGAGTGGTCAACACCAGACTGACCTTGACGTAGATCCAACAGTCATGGGAGATCTAGAAGCGTCCCCATATCTACAATTCTCATCACTTTGCAATTTCGGCGTTCAGGGTTCCACCCGCTTAACACTCCTTTTCACCCGGAGTGGTCAACAATGGACTGACCACGATGGAAATCCAATCGTCAAGGAATATCTCAAATGTCCTCGGATCTACAGTTCTCATCACTTTGCAACTAGGAAGTATTCCAAGGTTTAACGATGGGGCAGATTCCACGGTTGCAGATAAGGAAACCCCCGGATGTCAGTCAACCTCGTTTGTAACTGCACTAGAAGGTTTCCTTCTATTGGTTTCAAAGGTTGTAAAGTTATAGCATCCCAGAGCTCCGAAATCCCATATTTTCGAAGACAAAATAGCTTAGCTCCTTTCAGACCTAGCGAGGGGTTCCAAGGACCTAGTCATATGGATCCTATGACGAGTCTCGGGGTTGAAGGCTCAACTCTTAGTCGTTATTTTTTTAGGGTCGTGAACATGAACCCTAGGTCACACCGACGAAGGGTTTGAAGGAGGCACCCTCCTTCCACAGAGCTTGAACTTAGTGACCAACGAAGGTGAATTTGAGGGGATGACATGACTGAGGTGTTTCAGCGAAGTCTTCTCCGACTCTTACATTACAAAATCATTCCTTGGGAAAATTTCCCTTAAGTATTTTCCAACTAGTACAGAAATCGTAAACTTATTCTTAAACTTATTTGGAGACCCATGTCTAGTCGTTCTCCTGCTGCTAAGAAGAGGAAAATAAAAACCATTCAAATGCAAGGGTCTACAAAAGAACAATAATCATTTCTAATAAAAATCAAACATTTTAAATTTTAGCCATAGACATAGACATTCAACCATCATTTCAATTCTTTTTTTTTTAAGTAAAAAGAGGCAGTACCTGTTATATTGCTATGATCAAAATACAATAGTCAAGACAGTGAGTGATGCCAGCTATCCCGCCTAAGCAGGAAACCGGGACAGCTGGGCATCCATATCCAGGTGTCACACCATATGCATAGGTGGAAAAATTTATAGAGTTAACAGTGTTATGTCCCGCCCGAAGGAAACCGGGACTGATAATCACAGCCTGAAGGCTGGTTATTCTAACTAGAACTATGACAGCATAATAGCTAGCTAACACAAGGGAGGTAGTATAACCATAGCACAAAAACATGATGTAACCTGTGAGCCGTGCAGCTTGTCCTATACCTCGGAGTGCCTCCATCGCGCAGGGAACGTGTAGGTGCGCGCACAGGTCGGGCATTGCTTTTTGGACGTTGCTCGAGAGTGTTCTGCGAAAAACATGTCAAGCCGTTGCTCTATTTGTGCCAGGCGGAAGATTTGATCGTCCATTTTGCTTCTGATATCAAAAACGAGGTTGAGGTGATCCCAATTTGCAGCAGGTGGATGCTCCTGGCTGTAGCTGGCTGTGTTATCCTTGCGGGTGTCCTCGTCCTCCTCCTTTGGCTGATGTCGTTGGCGCTCTTGCTCTGTATCCTCCGTCGCCTCGGTGGCCTCGGTGGGGATCTCCTCAACCACGTAGCAGGGGGTATAAGGCCTCTCATCGATGACTGTGGAGGGGTCGGGCCCCTCACTTACAGGTTGAAGGAGGCCACGGGAGCCAGAGCTTGCACCTGGGTTCCAATTCTCCAGAATTATGAAAAGAGTGGGCCCAGGAGGGCTTGGTGGGTCACTTTTTGGTATAGCTTCTTCTACGACCACCCTTGGAGGCGCTCTCAGTTTGAGCTTTCTCCGTCGGGCGACAATTGCCATGGCTCGTTCCAATTTTTTCTTTTGCTTGCATCTGGACTCTGCAGCATACCAGGCCGCCCCGCGTCGTGGTCTCCCTCGGATTCGAGGCATGACTGGTCCCCTGCGAAGAATCTTGATGCTATCTGTATCTGTCAAGTTGTTGCGGAGGGGAGGCGGAGTTGCTAAGTGCAGCCTCTGCACCCAAGAAGCCAAAGTGAGGCCTCCGCAGCACTGGTTTGCCTGTGAAAAGTAGGCTCCCCGGAGCAAAATGTTGCTTGCAGTCGCGACCCAAACAACGAGCTCCACTATCAACACAATTATTATATCCATGGCATTAAACCTCGCCATTATTTCCTGTTGGTTAGTGCGTTGGGGTGAGGTACCTTGCACTCGCGCGAGGGTACTGCTCAAGGGATATCTCCTGTGCGTATACATGCGGATTAATGGCTGGAGTGATACGAGCCGATGGAAGCATTTATGCAGCATCCCCTCTCATTCCCACCTGGCACAATCGCGCCGCCTGTCACCCCATCCGGGGACCATAATTTCAATTCTAATACGCATAGTGTAAGAATACTTATCAATAAATATGATAATGAAGCAACCACTGAGAGGGGTGCACGTTTCCACCCAACCGTGGGAACAATAAATCATGGATGGATTTATTGCTGGCCACCCCCTAGCTAGATCATGATTCCTTGAGAGAGAATCATCCTTCTTGTTCAATGATAGTCGGGGAGAAAGGCCACTCTCCTCCTCCACAGGAACTTGGCAATTGGTTTTCTTTTCACCAAGCAAGGGGGCCTGGAACGAGTGCTTCCTCATTCACTCGTCTTCCTGCAGCCCCATTTATCATCTTTGACTGAAAACACTACCAACAACTTCTTGCATCCAGAGCAAGATTTTTATTCAGTTCTTCTCAAAAGACCGAGAGTTGCACTTGCTCTTTTTTCCTTCAGGAAGAATGGTCTCTCGAATAATCTCTTCACCCTCTTCTCTTCCCACAAATTCCCTTCTTTTCTTTCCTTCCTCAGCAAGATTGTGTGGGTCCAAATCCCCAGTTCGTGGTCAAGTCAAGAAATCTTTCAGATGGGTACTCTTCCCATCTCCTCATTAACTCTTGAGTTGGGCTTCCCAACTTCCAGTCTGACTGGTAATTTATTTATGGTTCATAGGATTGTTTTGGGTCTAAGTAATTTAAATCCAATAAGGTACTAGTCTGGTGGGGGTCATTTCAACCATTGTTGGTTCCCCTCACCATCTCTCTCATAGCATCATGATTTATCTTGGAAAACCCATTCAACAGTTATGCAACACTATCCATTTTATTTAATAACAGGAAATACATATATATCTACATTACCTTTTATAATAAAAAGGTCCATTAGTACCAATGTCCATGCATTTTTAGTCTACCCATAGTCTTTTGGCAAGTTATAGTTATATTTACAAGCCGGGGGAAACAAAGGTATTACATAAACGTAACTGATATCTTTGTTCCCTCATTATTACAAAGAAGATAAATACAAACGTTGGTAAATGAAAGGTCACGGGGGAAGGAAGAAGGCCAAAAGTCATATTGAACTTCAAATAAATACTAGAATTGTATCCAAAGAAAGGGGGATTTTTGGCTCTTCAAGCATTGTACATATTTGAACTCTTTTGGGAATACATTGTTAAATAAAATTGAGAAGACATTCTTTGGAGCTTTGATGTGCTATTTTTGAAACTATTAATATTGAGAATCCCTCAGGGCCAGGTTTTGATAGAGAGCAAAAATTGTACGTGTTGTTGTTTTTCTACAAACCATTTCAAGCGAAATGTATGCTTTACACATGGGATGTAAGGACATATTTTTCAATAGACTTCTATGATGCAATATATGTTCCTTTTGCAGTACTATTATTCTTTCTTATATTATACGTCTTGAGAAAATGAGTTTTTGATGTATTCATAGATATGATTTATACTTTTCTGGTTATGTATGTGTATACATGTGTTTCTAACTTTTCACCTTCATGACAACTATTTGAGTGGGGTCTTAAGTAGATTGTGGTTTCATTACAACTCATTCACTTACGATAATTCACTCCTAGCTAGGATATGATAGATTAGAATTAGATTATATCTCTTTCATGCATCTACATATTCTTCATTTACATCTTTCATTTGCATAATTATCCATTATTCACCTTCATCGGTGGATTGGGCCACAACCGGTAAAACCAAAACCAGAAATGAATGTAGGGTCAGAATCTGGATCGGTTCCCTATTCCAAACGGTGAGAGGTATGATTGAGACTTCTTATCGGGGGTAATCCATGTTGTTGACAAAGGGTGATTTTGCTCATGTCAACACACTCATAACTAACTAATGTTATAATGGTTGATTTTATTTATTTTTACACAAAGACGTTCTTAACAAGTGTACGCTTATAAATGCATACACATTTTTAAGGCACACTCATTGTTTTAAATTTAAAAATAATGTGATACATTATTTTCCACACAACAATGGATTCCATGGAGCTTGGCGTAGGAGGATATATTTAAATAAGAATGCGTACACATTCCTGAAGCATGCACACATTCCTAAAAGAATAGTAGACATGCATTCCAATTGAAATGAAAAAGGGAAGCAACTTTGTGCACCCACTCTCATCCATAGGTGATCCATACCTATAAAAAAATTAACACTCAATGTTGTAGGGAAACCGTGAATCCCCAAAGGCATATCTAGTTGACAATGGTACTTCTCCCATCACTCCACTTAGATTCCACTCCAAGCTCTCTTGCACAGTTTTTTCTACAAGTTCAACTTTTGTCTCCTCTTTAGGCATGCATTTCACTACATGTACATTCTCCATTATCTCCACCTCAATATGGATATATCCCTCAACCTCTATTGCCAATTCATTGCTTATTGATGTCTCTCATCACCGCATTAACTCCACTCTTTAGGGTGCTTTGATTTAATTTTCTCTACCTCTATTGTCTTTTGATGCCAACTTTTGTTGATTTTACCACTTCAACCCAACACCTGACAATTAGCTCAAAATAAAATCACTTTATCTACTAAAAGAACAACTAAGTAATCAACTAAACATGCAACAAAATAATAAACTAGGAAACCAAAAATCTCACATACAAGACACCAATATTTTTGGGTATAAACCCCTGGAAAAAAACTGGAGCGAAAACCAGTTCCAAGATGCTTTTATTAAGGTCAAATGAGGGCTCTCGTAACAGGTAAAATGGACCACTAAGAGAATATACATTGTAGAAAAACCTGACAATGTCTATGCTGCTATACGACCATGTACCAACATGCTTCCCAAGGTGTACATGCCTTTCCTTCAAAGAACCTATGTACATACGTAAATGTCTCCACTGAAACCCGATACATGTACATAAATACTATACAAACAGTTATGTACGACACTACTTTTTTTTTTGGCTTCATTCAACTAAAACCCACTTGTGGATGCCTCTTATCTCTCTTATGCTTGACCTGTATGATCTCTAGATGAAATTCCTTCTCCACCTATCCAATATATTGAATCACAATCCTTTGTGATCCAACCCTCTCTACATCAATACTTGGATAAAATCTTTTCACCCAACCAGTGAGATCTCCTCACTCTTGTGTAAGCAAAAGTCCTTCTTTGCTTCTACACTCCTCACACTAGAAAAAGACCTCATTTTATATATTCGACCTTGATCTCTCATCAAGGTAATTGATCTTGACATCTCACCAAAGATCCCAACCTTGGCATCTCACCAAAGGTGCCCACCTTGGTCTCTCACCAAGGGTCTCTTGATCTCTCCAAGAGTTCTCGATCTTGGCATCTCACCAAAGATCCTCACTTTGGTCTCTCACCAAGGCACTATGTGTCAACTCTCTCAATAAAAGTGTCTTCCTCCTTCACCCTAGCCTTGTTTTTATAATCATGAGTTATAATCTAAACCTAATCTCGAAAGTGGTAGATGACTGAGATTACTTCTCACACCCACTTAAGATTTACATGCTAATTACTTTTAACACTTTCCTTAAATAACTCACTTAACTAATAAAAAACACTTTTACTTTAATTATTCCTTTAACTAAAGTAAACTCAAGGATAGAAGGCTTTTGACGACTTCCACATGCTAGACACATGCCAATGCAAAAGTACCTGTCTGATGCTACCACTCACATAAACAAGTTCTTGGTAATTTCTTTCGAGCTTCTAATGAAAATTGATATATGTCCTCAATGAGCACCTCTTCCCACTCATCTTCATTCTCAGAAACTATTCTTTTTGGTTTCCTACCATATTGAGTATTATTTAAGGATTTGACTCTACTGAAAACATATTTTACATCTATCTTCTCACCTTGTCATCATCGCCGCTAAACTGTGGGATTCTCCTTAAAACCATAATACATTCTTTATGATCTTCTTCTTACAATCCTTTCTTGCATACTTCTCAACACCACCTTTTTACAATCTCTCACAACACCTTCCCACAAATCTTCTCTCTATTGGAGTTGTCTACACCTTTATTCATCTTTCCACAATTCCTCTGTTTATGTAATTATTCTTCATTCTTTAGGTCTTATCCAAATAATGGAAATTATTTTCCACCAATGTTCTAGACTTCTTCCTTCATAAATCTTCTGCACCAACAAATAAAAACAATTCTCCCCAAGTTTCTTCTACAATGGAACTACTTCCTCTCCAACTATTCTCCCTAGTATTCCTTTACTAGAATTGTCCTCGCTAACAATGTATGTACAATTTCCTTTACAACTCTCTTGCTTAGCTAACCCAACTAAGCTTGTAAGCACCTCTGTTTTTCTCATTAAGGTGACAAAAGAGGCGCAACACTAGGGTTCGTCCAGAGTTGACCAACAAAAACCCCAGAGCATCGACATATCAATCATTGACCAAGGCTGAGGAATGTCTCGCCCGAGACATAGAGGGGATCACAGAGACCATAAGTTCTTGTGTTAGTTCATTTGGGATGACATTCATACATTCCATATCTGACAACTTACTATGCTAATAAGTAAAACAATACACACACATATCTAAATAATACATAATAGATACACATTTATTATCCATTTCATTCCATAACACACAATATACATTAAGTAGACTATGTTAAACAATAACAAAGCTTCATATATTTTTTAAATAGTGTTAGTTTTTATAGCTCAGGAGGTACTTCGCATGTTTGTCTTGTATGCGGAAGTAGCCTTATATTTACACTACTAGACACCTGACTTTGTAATAGGTTTTTATAAAGTTGTAATAAAGTGGTTCTTTTATGTAAGTGACCTTTTAATAAAGTGTACCTTCTAATATTAAAGTGACTTCATTTCATAAAGTGCACTTATGTTATAAAGTGAAATTGTACTTTAATATTTTAAGTTATTTATTTTGGAGGGAATGAATCATGTCCCTTGATCATGTAAAGGTAAGATTAGATCTTGGTCTTTGGATTTAGGGATGCGGAAGGTGAAAGGTCATTTTTGAATTATAAGAGGATCTATTGGATAGAGTGCAAGACACAATGAGAAGAAGAGATTGTGAGATTTTAGAGAGAGCTTTGAGGAGGAGAGGAAAGGGTAGCAAGTTGGGCACATTTCCCAAGGAAAATTTCAAAGACCCATCATTGTTAGGAACTTACCATGGTGCACCACCGCTCCTTCATCCTTCCAATCAAGTATGCGTCGTATCATCCAACGAAACTAACATAGAGGATACCCTTCCTCCCAGGGAGGCTTCTATCATATCCGACATCCCACTAGTCGCAGAGCTCCCCCCTCATGAGCCTCCTGTGAACTTGTCGACTCCATAGGTTCACGATTTCACCTCTCCCCAAGACCATATCCCAGTTTGGGAGATAGTTCCCCAAGCCATTACTCAAATCCCCTTCTTTTACCCTCCACCAGGCATACAAGATTTCCAAGTAGCCGCAATGCTTACTCTCCCTAATATGGTGTTGGTGATTCCAGTTTGGTATTTACATCCCAAAGAGATTGTCCCTCAACCATCCCTTCCCCCCCAAATGGAAGGAATCCCAATGACGATTCCCATACTCACTCCCACCATACCCTCTACACCTCCACTCACTAACCTCCCTGCCACAGCTGGGGGCAGGCGAAAGAAGAAGGAGCCCACAGCTCCACTTCTCCCACGGATCCAACCTCCTTGCACGCTATGTGAGAAATATGGACACCCAACCAACAAATGCCCATCTCTACCCGAGTTACGTAACCTAATCCCACTCAATCAAACACCATCACCGCTCGCCACTGTAGCAAATACTGTCACTACCTCCCCTAACTCAAATAGCAAAGGGTTGTGAACCAAATTCGCTTGCGCTATATGTTCAGAATATGGCCATTATACACACCATTTCCCAACCCTACCTCACTTCTGGCAGACATTAGTCACAGTATGCCAAAGCTTCCAGAATGAACCCAGTCCAGCTACATCATCCCTACCAAACATCACTGACATCCATTATGTCACGACTTCAGTCAATGAACGTATGAGATGCCCTTGCTCTCTATGCAAATCCTTAGATCATTTTACATACCAATGTCCTATGATCATTGAATACATGCAACGCTAATCGATCCTGGTTCAAACCCCTGCGCCCCCTGTAGAATCAATGGTTGACCTTACCTCATCACTAGAGGTTCTTCATATCATTTCTCCTGAACTAGAGGCACTCCATATTCCTCCATGGTTCTTGGATGACTTCTCCGAGGATTTACCCCTAAATCCCTCCAATTCTCCCATTCATTTCCCTACGGAAATGTTACACCCAACTACCACTGGTACTCCTCAGTACTTCGATATTTTTTTTATGTTGAGCAAACCATCGCAATCTCATTGCGTCATTCCCCCTGCTTCTCCATCACTCGAGGACAACCACTTGACGATAGTCATCGATATCACTCTATTAGACCCCTTGTATTCCCGCCAATTCCACTGTGACGAGGACATACTCGAAGAGTTAACCACCCCCAACTAACCATGGGATGCGCTACACCATAGAGCGCTCTTTTTTTCACAGGAATCCTTCACGCTTCCTAACCAACACCCCATATACACAGTCTAAACCAAGTATTTTATCCCATCAAGGCATATCCACTGGTTCAACAATCCCATTCCTGCCCCTGATGATTTTGAGGAAGGCAACATGGCCAACATTTCCCCGACCATCAAAATCAATATTTCCATAAAAAATGGAGTCATCGAGGCAATCACCCTTGGCGCTGCATGTACTCTTGAAGAAATCACCGCCTATAAAGCCCTCTTCCAAGAATATCGAGATATTTTCGCCTGGTCATACACATAAATGCCTGGCCTTGATCCCTCTATAGTTGAACATCACATCGACACCTAGCTTGATATTACACCAGTTCATCAAAAACAACGACCGCTACACCCATCCAAAGCAGCGGCCATTAAAGCCGAGATTGACAAATTACGCGCGGATGGGTTCATCTACCCCATCGCCTATACCTCATGGGTTTCCAACCCTGTACCCGTTAACAAAAAACACGACATTATCCGCGTCTGCACGGACTTTCACGATCTCAATCACACATGTGCCAAAGACAACTTTCCAATTCCTTTCATCGATCAAATTATCGACGATTGCACTAGCCACGAGGCTCTGTCCTTCATGGACGGTTTCTTTGGTTATAATCAAATCCAAATCCATCCAACAGATCAATACAAAACCGCATTCACCACCCCTTGGGGTACTTTTGCATATCATGTCATGCTTTTTGGCCTAAAGAATGCTGGCGCAACTTTCCAACGGGCTATGACATACATTTTTCACGATCTGGCTCATATCATCCTCGCATACTTGGACGATCTCACAGCTCCATCCAAACAACGTACCCAACATCTTGATGATTTACGGATCATCTTCCAACGGTGTCGTCGGTACAACATTCGCTTGAACCCCCTCAAGTGCGTGTGTTGCATCACTGCGGGGCGCCTCCACGGATTCATCATTTCCCAAAGTGATATTACCATGGACCCCCTTAAAGTCCAAGCCATCACAGAAATTACACCCCCCCGGAATTTACGTCAACTTCAGAGCCTACAAGGAAAAGCTAACTTTCTACGGCGATTTGTCCCAGACTATGCCACTCGAGCACGCGGTTTCCTTCGTTTACTATGCCACGACATCCCATTTCACTAGGATGAACATGCCCAAAAAACATCCGATGATCTTAAAATGGCATTGTCTAACGCCCCTTTAATTAGTTCACCCGACTACAATCGTGACTATATCCTCTACATATCAGCATCAACTATCTCAGTAGTAGGAGTTCTCGTTCAAATCGGCGATGACGATCGTGAGCATGTCATTTACTACATTAGCAAAAACCTCTCAGGGCCACCCCTGAAGTATAATCATTAAGAGAAACTAGCCCTTGCAGTCCAGAAACTGTGCCATTACATTCTTCTTCGCACAACTAGGGTCATAGCCGATTCCAACTCCATGGAATACTTGCTCAGTTGTCAGCAAATTAATGGAAAATTTGCCCGATGGATTGTTATCCTTTAGGAATACGATCTCAAATTTTCGACACCCAAGAGAAAGAAAGCTCTCATCCTCGTTGAACTCATCATGACCTTCCCCTATGATACTACCAGTGCCCCCGTCAATACCGACTTCCCCGATAAACATCTCTTTTATATCACTTCAGATGATCCTCGGTACGACGACCTCCTCGTCTACCTCCGAACCCAAAAGTTCGGTAACCACCTCTCACGGGATGATCGTCGTCATATTTTCCACCAGGCCCCCCACTATCTCCTCATTAGAGATATCTTATATCGGCGAGGGGTCGACACCATACTTTTTCGATGCTTGACTATTGACGAGGCCGATAGAGTCTTGAACGACTGTCATAGCGGCGCATGTGGGGGCCATCTTTCGGGAATGTCTACTACTCATAAAATCATCTGAGCAGGTTATTTTTGGCCTACATTGTTTCACGATTTCATTCATGACGTGAAGCTAAGCGATAAATGTCAGCTTTACGCCAACAAAATATGAGCACCACCTGCTCTTCTCCACCCAGTCATTACTGCAGGCCCCTTTTATAAATGGGCCATCGACTTCATGACTTGTAATCCCCCATCCAACAATGGACACAAATACATTGTTGTCGCAGTCGATTACTTCACAAAATGGATTGAAACCATGCCCACCTTTAACAACACCGCTGACACTGTAGTACGTTTTTTCTTTAATCACGTCATATCCCGCTTTGGAGTACCACTCCAACTAGTTTCCGATCACGGGAAACATTTCAAGAATGAAATTTTCGTTGAAATCTCATCTCGGTTGGGATTCTCCCATGAGTTTTCCTCACCATATTACCCTCAGTCTAACGGACAGGTCGGAGCAGTTAACAAGGTCCTCAAGACCATCTTGCAACGCACGGTTAACAAACATAAGACCAATTGGCATCATATGTTATTTTCCGCGCTATGGGCTTACCGTACGGCTGTGAAAACGACCACTGGTTTCACACCATTTCATCTAGTCCATGGGGTTGAGGCCACTCTTCCCATCAAGTGAGAAATTCCCACCTTACGCACCATTCAAATAAATGCTCGTATGATTTTCTTCAGATATTGTTCACGTCGGGTATTTTGTTTTTCATGTGTGCAGGTACTTGGTCATCATACATCAATGCCACCCCTTCAGGTATATAATCACACTGGCATGTAATCATTCCCTCTGAATCCCAATTGCATCTCCAGTCACACCCTCTGACATTTTCCTTTAGGATCCCCATCTCTGGCTCTACAGTACCGACACCTCCATTGCATTTTAGGTACTGTCACCCGGTAGCACTCTCACCCACATGAGTTGTCCCATTCATAGCACCCTTTGGCACTTTGACACTCATGTTGTTTTTTAACCCTTTAGGGATGGGAGTCTCGGTCATCTTACATCATGTCGTGAATCAACCACATACTCCTTCTCCTCATTTTGCTAGATTTCCCAATGGACTCCCAAATTATCTCTTCAAGGTTCTATTTTGACTGCACCTTCGCAATAACACTAACCCTCCATTTCATCCACAATCAATTTTCCCATTCGTAGATTTCCCTCAATTTCATCTACCTCCTACAGAAACCCACCAATGGGGCCCCCAACCTCCACCATCTCTCCAAGAAAATTGTGCCCTAACCGACCCAACCATATTACATTGGGGCACCCATTTCTATATTTGTATACTCATCCCAAATTATTCTTTATTCATTTGGTACTTGTACAAAACCTTTGTTTCCAGCATTTACGTATCTTTTTGTCGCCACCTATTGACGAACTTCTTCCCCTTTTGGAAAACGCAACCCATGTCGCCCTTGGTTGGGGCACTTCTTATCATCTACCCCTGTTGACATCATCCATATACTCTAAGTATCCCACGGACCACTTACCTCTTCCCTCTGAGTTTGTCCACTTTGTTCTGCCACTGGCACAACTTATCCCACGTCTTGTTGTCCCCTTGACACTCAACCTAGTTGAACGGTTGCGGCCACTTATACTTCTCATATACCCCCAACCAAGGGAAGTCTTGAGTCTTCATACATCTTGACTTCATCCATGTACCTCCTCCAGTTCCTAACCTCACCTAGTAGATTTCATGAAGCCCTTTGCTTCTTGGAGTCGCGTCCCCCCTTTTTGTTGACATCAGCAAAGTTTCTAGAAGGGCGACAGTATCTTGATTCTCATTAAATTTTCAATGAGCGGTCTCGGATGGAATAGGGAGACCCACAATTTCTCCCTGTTGTCGTTGACCCCCGTAACATTCAACTTCAACACTTTCTCATGTTACGGTGGGTCTTACTTTGTGACTATTGCAGTTATTTCTTATATTTTCCGAAGACCTCTGAACTTGGTTGGGCTATCAATGCCTACAGAATCCATGATACTTCTTACAGGTGTCACTGCCTACTGTTCAACGTATGTTCCTCCACAGAATTGTCTTATGCTTTTATCACAATCGCCCCCGAGGGCGTTGCAGTTGTCTACATAAACACACCATTCTTTTTGAGTTACATGACACGAGCATGGGGCATGCCCGCCTCGTTTGTACACATTTTATTTTTACACACCTTATGGAAGGTTGGGTCCTATAGGTTCCCTTCTCCCTCCAACGGGTAACTCTTGACACTCTCACTATCGCTCTCTCTTACAACGACACTCTCAGTAGAAAAAACATTGATGAATTTCTACTATACGTATGCTCCTAACCTCATCCACCAGGGGGCATCTGTTATCACTGAAATTTCGTCTGCAAATGGTTACAGAAATCCAGCATCGTCAAACAGTTATGAGGTCACCCATGGACCAAAATTACCACAAAATCATTTCTGAAAGGTCCAAAACTATACAACCAGTGATAAATTTAAAGTGCGCTATGACTACACAGGGCGCATGCGCACATGCGCGATCTAGAACAACAGGAAAAGTGCACATGCGCACGATGCGTGACTGTGGTCGCTAAAAGCCGCGCACATCTGAGAACAACGCATTTATTAGATTGGTCGGCCTCCCACCCATTTCTGGTTCAGCTTCCAAGTTGATTTGACACCCAAATCTCGGTTGGATCCGACTGGGTGGCTGGTCAAAGACCTTAAAATGCCCTAAATAGCCTCTTTTCACACTACAAGCTGGTTGCACAATACCTCAAAGAGGTGCTATAAAGAAAGGCCATGGGTGCACTTCATTTTCAAGGAATTCATTAGCAAAGTTATGTTGCTTCTATTCTCTTGAGGAATCCTCTATTCTCATCAAGAATATACTAGCACGACTACATTGGGCAATCCATCTCACCTCTTGAGTGGATTAGCTTGGGATTCTTTCACCATTTCATTCAAAGTTGTAAGAAGAACTTAGTTGTGAGGGTCCAAGAGCCCTCCCTTGGAGGAAGAAGGGACCCATAGTCCTCTTTCTTCTTGGTGTTTTCTTTCACTAATATAATCCTTGCCATTGGTGGCATGAGTCTTATTGGTTTTTTGTTCTTATGTCCTTATGCTCAATAGTTTAGTTGTTCTTTTATTTCTTAGTTTAATTCTTAGTTTGTTCTTTTTTATTTCTTTCTCTAACCCTTTCCTTTACAACTCTCTTGCTTAGCTAACCCAACTAAGCTTGTAAGCACCTCTGTTTTTCTCATTTATGTGACAAAAGAGGCGCAACAATAGGGTTCGTCCAGAGTTGACCAACAAAAACCCCAGAGCATCGACATATCAATCATTTACCAAGGCTGAGGAAGGTCTCGCCCGAGACATATAGGGGATCACAGAGACCATAAGGTCTTGTGTTAGTTCATTTGGGATGACATTCATACATTCCATATCTGACAACTTACTATGCTAATAAGTAAAACAATACACACACATATATAAATAACACATAATAGATACATCTTTATTATCCATTTCATTCCATAACACACAATATACATTAAGTAGACTATGTTAAACAATAACAAAGCTTCATATATTTTTTAAATAGTGTTAGTTTTTATAGCTCAGGAGGTACTTCACATGTTTGTCTTGTATGCGGAAGTAGCCTTATATTTACACTACTAGACACTTGACTTTGTAATAGGTTTTTATAAAGTTGTAATAAAGTGGTTCTTTTATGTAAGTGACCTTTTAATAAAGTGTACCTTCTAATATTAAAGTGACTTCATTTCATAAAGTGCACTTATGTTATAAAGTGAAATTGTACTTTAATATTTTAAGTTATTTATTTTGGAGGGAATGAATCATGTCCCTTGATCATGTAAAGGTAAGATTAGATATTGGTCTTTGGATTTAGGGATGCGGAAGGTGAAAGGTCATTTTTGAATTATAAGAGGATGCATTGGATAGAGTGCAAGACACAATGAGAAGAAGAGATTGTGAGATTTTAGAGAGAGCTTTGAGGAGGAGAGGAAAGGGTAGCAAGTTGGGCACATTTATCATCCTTGACTGAAAACGTCGCCATCAACTTCTTGCACCCATAGCAAGATTTTTATTCAGTTCTCCTCAAAACACCGATAGTTGCACTTGCTCTTTTTTCCTTCAGGAAGAATGGTCTCTCGAATCATCTCTTCACCCTCTTCTCTTCCCAGAAATTCCCTTCTTTTCTTTCCTTCCTTAGCAAGATTGTGTGGGCCCGAATTCCCAGTTCGTGGTCCAGTCAGGAAGTCTTTCAGATGGGTACTATTCCCATCTCCTCATTAACTCTTGAGTTGGGCTTCCCAACTACCAGTCTGACTGGTAATTTATTTATGGGTCACAGGATTGTTTTGGGTCTAAGTAATTTAAATCCAATAAGGTATTGGTCTGGTGGGGGTCATTTCAACCATTGTTGGTTCCCCTCACCATCTCTCTCATAGAATCATGATTTACCTTGGAAAACCCCTTCAACAGTTATGCAACACTATCCATTTTATTTAATAACAGGAAATACATATATATCTACATTACCTTTTATAATAAAAAGGTCCATTTGTACCAATATCCATGCATTTTTAGTCTACCCATAGTCTTTTGGCAAGTTATAGTTATATTTACAAGCTGAGGGAAACAAAGGTATTACATAAACGTAACCGATATCTTTGTTCCTTTATTATCACAAAGAAGATAAATAAAAACGTTGGCAAATTAAAGGTCACGGGGGAAGGAAGAAGGCCAAAAGTCATATTGAACTTCAAATAAATACTAGAATTGTATCCAAAGAAAGGGGGATTTTTGGCTCTTCAAGCATTGTACCTATTTGAATTATTTTGGGAATACATTGTTAAATGAAATTGAGAAGACATTCCTTGGATCTTTGATGTGCTATTGTTGAAACTATTAATATTGAGAATCTCTCAGGGTCAGGTTTTGATAGAAAGAAAAAAATGTACGTGTTGTTGTTTTTCTACAAACTATTTCAAGCGAAATGTATGCTTTTCACATGGGATGTAAGGACATATTTTCCAATAGACTTCTCTGATGCAATATATGTTCCTTTCGCGGTACTATTATTATTTCTTATATTATACGTCTTCAGCGTATGAGTTTTTTATGTATGCATAGATATGATTTATACTTTTCTGGTTATGTATGTGTATACATGTGTTTCTAACTTTTCACCTTCATGACAACTATCTGAGTGGGGTCTTAAGTCGATTTTGATTTCATTACAACTCATTCACTTACGATAATTCACTCCTAGCTAGGATATGATAGATTAGAATTAGATTATATCTCTTTCATGCATCTACATATTCTTCATTTACATCTTTCATTTGCATAATTATCCATTATTCACCTTCATCGGTGGATTGGGCCACAACCGGTAAAACCAAAACTAGAAATGAATGTTGGGTCAGAATCTGGATCGGTTCCCTATTCCAAATGGTGAGAGGTATGATTGAGACTTCTTATCGGGGGTAACCCATGTTGTTGACAAAGGGCGATTTTTCTCATGTCAACACACTCATAACTAACTAATGTTATAATGGTTGATTTTATTTATTTTTACACAAAGACATTCTTAACAAGTGTACGCATATAAATGCATACACATTTTTAATGCACACTCATTGTTTTAAATTTAAAAATAATTTGATACATTATTTTCCACACAGCAATGGATTCCATGGAGCTTGGCACAGGAGGATATATTTAAATAAGAATGCGTACACATTCCTAAAGCATGCACACATTCCTAAAAGAGTAGTAGACATGCATTCCAATTGAAATGAAAAAGGGAAGCAACTTTGTGCACCCACTCTCATCCATAGGTGATCCATACCTATAAAAAAATTAACAGTCAATGTTGTAGGGAAACCGCGAATCCCCAAAGGCATCTCTAGTTGACAATGGTACTTCTCCCATAACTCCACTTAGATTCCACTCCAAGTTCTCTTGCACAGTGTTTTCTACAAGTTCAACTTTTGTCTCCTCTTTAGGCATGCATTTCACTACATGTTGTACATTCTCCATTGTCTCCACCTCAATATTGATATATCCCTCAACCTCTATTTCCAATTCATTTCTTATTGATGTCTCTCATCACCCCATTAACTCCACTCTTTAGGGTTCTTTGATTTAATTTTCTCTACCTCTATTGTCTTTTGATGCCAAGTTCTGTTGATTTTACCACTTCAACCCAACACCCAACAATTAGCTCAAAATAAAATCACTTTATCTGCTAAAAGAACAACTAAGTAATCAACTAAACATGCAACAAAATAATGAACTAGGAAACCAAAAATCTCACACACAAGACACCAATATTTTCGGGTATAAACCCTTGAAAAAAACCCAAAGTGAAAACCAATTCCAAGATGCTTTTATTAAGGTCAAATCAAGGCTCTCGTAACAGGTATAATGGCCCACTAAGAGAATATACATTGTAGACAAACCTGGCAATGTCTGTGCTGCTATACGACCATGTACCAACATGCTTCCCGAGGTGTACACGCCTTTCCTTCAAAGAACCTATGTACATACGTGAATGTCTCCACTGACACCTGATACATGTACATAAATACTATACAAACACTTATGTACGACACTACTTTGGTTTTTGGCTTCAATCAACTGAAACCCACCTGTGGATGCCTCTTATCTCTCTTATGCTTGACCTGTATGATCTCTAGATGAAATTCCTTCTCCACCTATGCAATATATTCAATCACAGTCCTTTGTGATCCAACCCTCTCTACATCAATACTTGGATAAAATCTCTTCACCCAACCGGTGAGATCTCCTCACTCTTGTGTAAGCAAAAGTCCTTCTTTGCTTCTACATTCCTCACACTAGAAAAAGACCTCATTTTATATATTCGACCTTGATCTCTCATCAAGGTAATTGATCTCGACATCTCACCAAAGATCCCAACCTTGGCATCTCACCAAAGATGCCCACCTTGGTCTCTCACCAAGGATCTCTTGATCTCTCCAAGAGTTCTCGATCTTGGCATCTCACCAAAGATCCTCACTTTGATCTCTCACCAAGGCACTCTAAGTCAACTCTCTCAATAAAAGTGTCTTCCTCCTTCACCCTAGCCTTGTTTTTATAATCATGATTTATAATCTAAACCTAATCTTGAAAGTGGTAGACGACTGAGATTACTTCTCACACCCACTTAAGATTTACATGCTAATTACTTTTAGCACTTTCCTTAAATAACTCACTTAACTAATAAAAAACACTTTTACTTTAATTATTCCTTTAACTAAAGTAAACTCAAGGATAGAAGGCTTTTGACGACTTCCACATGCTAGACACATGCCAATGCGGAAGTACCTGTCTGATGCTACCACTCACATAAACAAGTTCTTGGTAATTTCTTCCGAGATTCTAATGAAAATTGATATATGTCCTCAATGAGCACCTCTTCCCACTCATCTTCATTCTTAGAAACCATTATTTTTGGTTTCCTACCATATTGAGTATTATTTAAGGATTTGACTCTACTGAAAACATATTTTACATTTATCTTCTCACCTTGTCATCGTCACCGCTAATATGTGGGATTCTCCTTAAAACCATAATACATTCTTTGTGATCTTCTTCTTACAATACTTTCTTGCGTACTTCTCAACACCACCTTTTTACAATCTCTCACAACACCTTCCCACAAATCTTCTCTCTATTGGAGTTGTCTACACCTTTATTCATCTTTCCAAAATTCCTCTGTTTATGTAATTATTCTTCATTCTTTAAGTCTTATCCCAATAATGGAAATTATTTTCCACCAATGTTCTAGACTTCTTCCTTCATAAATATTTTGCACCAACAAGTAAAAACAATTCTCCCCAAATTTCTTCTACAATGGAACTACTTCCTCTCCAACTATTCTCCCTAGTATTCCTTTACTAGAATTGTCCTCGCCAACAATGTATGTACAACTTACTCTGATGCCAAATGATCATGCAAACCAAGGTCTTCAAATCGAAGCACATGCAACAAACAACAACAATATGCAACTGCGATTTAAATTTAACACAATAAATACACATCAGGACAATTTTGTTGTCTTTATTAAAATCACAAAGGGTTTAAAAAAACTCTAGAAACTTGTTACAATATGTTACAATAATCAATAGGGAAAATCTTGCACTCTACATTCTAACCCACACTTTTAAGTGGCCAAGATCCTCTAACATAAGCTATAACATTGAGATGCCAAAAGTCCCAATTACATGAAACTCCCAATATTTAAACTATGTGGTTATGATTGTTTGGTTTGAATTATTTTCATTTCTTGAGATAACTCAAACATTTATTTGATTTTTCTCACTTACACATAGCTAAAAATCATCTCTCTAACTTTGAGATGCAACTTCTTTTATGTGGTTTGAAAAGTTGAAATTGAAAAAAAAATATGTAAAATAAGATTTAGATATAATATTTGAGTTGTATTTCAAACATACTAGATTTACTAGATTAAGAGTTCAAAATGGCCCTTAAACTCAATATTTTTAATGAAAATTTAAAGATAGATAAAGAATAATTTCCTTAAAACATATACAAATTTTAAAACCAAAATAAAAAAAATTGAAGCCATGTTCAACTAAACACTTTATCATTAATCTCACAGCTTCAATTTACAACCTGGATGCAACCCTTAAATTCAAAATAAAAAATTGTGAATAGTGAGTAGATAGAGGAATACATCATATACATATGCAATTTTTTTTAAAGTCAAATTCATCCCTACACTTCATTTTCTTCCCTCATCCTTAACTCATCCTTTCCCTTCCATTTTTTAAGAGCTAAACTCGTCCTTACCCTTTATTCTCTTCCCATGGCAATTGGTTAGTTATTTTTTTTAATAGTGCAGGCTTCCTGTTAACCCTTACATCTCGCATATATACACTTTATGCCTTTTGATATATATACACTTTATGGCTTTTGACATATATCAAAATATAACTCTTTGAATAATATGGAGGGCATGTGCACTTGGGATATTAATTATTTGAATACAATGAAAAACAAATGCCAATATCGAGATGGCATTATAATGTTAAGAAACACGAGATGAATTACAGATATTATGAAAGCTTTGAGAAGTCTACATGGTGACCTAACTTTACCCATGATGCACCAAATTTGCAACAACATCAATTTGCTTTTTTAGAGGTCTACATGAAGTAGGTACATTGGGTCCCGCCCATGTGCAAAATAAGGTTGGTAAATTGGAGAACCTACTATTCGCTATTGATTTTGAAAGGTTAATGTTGTTTAATTTCATAGCAAATTGTTTTTGGGAATTGTTGAAATTTAATTACATTTTTTATTAAAAAATGACAGTTTAGCAACTTTTTTAGAATTGTTGAAATTTAGTTATATTTTTTATTACATTTAGTTACATTTTTTATTAACAACTTTGTTGAAATTTAATTACATTTTTTATTAAATTGTTGAAATTTAGTTACTTTGTCCAATACATAACAAGATTTTTATAAGTATAAATAGAAAAATGTAAACTAAGAGTTTACTAAAACCATATTTTTTAAATTTTATTTTTAGTTTTATCAAAATTTAAAATAACAATATTATAAATGCAATTTTAATAATCAATAAATATTATTAAAAGTTTTAAAGGTTTTTAAATATTGGGACATGTTTGGCAATCAAACCAAATTTATTGACATCCACATCTTCCTCACGCGGTTTGCTTTCTGATATTCCCACTCGTGATCAACGCGTGCAAATGAGCGTCTGCTATAAATTTACCTTCAGTTTCCCGAGCTTAGCAATCCCGACACGAAATACTCGCTAATCCCATCTTTGAAAACTCTGCATCATCATTCCTTGAAGACAAGTCGATTAACAAATCGAATCAACGAGGGGGCAGCCATTCCCCAAAAAGCTTCGAATTCTTCTGTATTGACACAGACAAATATCATGGGTACCAAGTGCAGCTGTAGCTGCTTCGGCTCTGCCATGGATGCCGAGGCTAGCAAAGTAATATGTAAGTCGGAATCTGTATGGCCGAGGTTCAACAGGCGTTTAAAACAGAAAAGCAAAAACCAGTCTTCCGAGCCTGCTGCTTTCTTAAATTACGCTGTCGAGATATCTCCTGCTTACCTTATCAGCGGGGAATCGAAGGAATTGGTGAGGATTGTCTCGATTTCCCGTGACGGAGAATTCGTTCCTGTAATTCTCTCCCCTGTCGGGAAAGCAATATCTGATGAGCGGCAGCCAACCAAGAAGAAGAAGCAACTGCTATTCGATGCAGCAAAGATTAAGGTCAAGTCACGCGATGCCAAGAATTCTGTGAAATCACCCAAATCAGAAGTTTGTATTGAAGAAGAAGATCGGAAAAAGTCGGATCGCCGGTCGTGGGTTCAAATCGCAAAGGCTTTTCGGTTCTTAAAGGTAAGGCTTCGATTTTTAGTGTTGGATATTATTAGAGGTTATTAGTGTTGGATATTATTAGAGGTTATTAGTGTTGGATATAACCGCCAATTGGGAGGAATGTGTGACTGACGTTGTCCCTCTTCTATTTTTGTTTGCCAGTCGCCTGCATTTCACGGAAATGGACCGAAGGTTTCACAAAACCCTATCCGAAAAAGTCATGCAAAAGATACCGAAACGCCAGTGATCGAGCAGCCCAAAGCACAAGAGATCCGGCAGAAAAAGGAAGTGGCAGACTCGATCCCGGGACCAATCGAGCATCTATCTAAATCTAGTCGCAACTCCGCGGCAGTGGATTGTAAGAGCAGCAAGCTATGGAAATTTATTAGTTTTCACAGAAAGGTGAGTTCTCAAGCTAGCAAACGTCAGGGGATCAAATCCGCTACCCTCTCAGTCCCAGGCATGAATAGTACTACCCCTAATTTCCAGCCTAAGAAGATTAATATGTCTGCAGAAAGAAAGGGAACCAGTACAGGGGACGCCACAATCGAAGGTGAAGGATACAATATGGCTATAAATTTATCGATTTTGATTATAATTATGGCATGCTTGGTAGTGTTCTCAAACAAGCTCTTAGCCGTTGTGTTTACTTCCATATGGTGGTATTTACTTCCCAGCCTGCTGGAAAAAAATAGACTGTCAGCAGAAGCAGGAGGTGTTAACAGTGGCAGATCAGATGTTAAACAGTTGAGACACAGAAAATTTAAAGAGAGTCCTTGCGTTTTCAACGGTGCCGAGTATCGAAAGAAAGATTGTCGGCAGGGAGGGTTTTGCAGAGGTGTTGCTAGACCACTTCAATTTCTACGGAATAATCTGGTTCCTCGCTTTCGCATGTATAAATTAGTTATGTCTAATCGAGTGTCCGTATCCCTAAACATAGCACGAAGCATCTCTCATGTCGGAGTGTGATGGTGGGGCTGGCTCTGGTGCTCGCTATTTCACCCGTCACACATGTAACAAATCAAAATTTTAGCTAAAATTTATTTGTATATCTTTTGACATGGTATTAAGTGACTTTAAAAATAACCTTTGTTGCTAATTACGTCGAAAGGCGTATACTTATTGGAGATGGGCACAATTAATGATCTTTTAATCTTAAATTCTAATCTGATGGTTATGCATTGAAGATGCTGGTATATTTTTAGTCGTCCTCCAAAATCAATAGATCAAATTTATTGTTGATAATTTCTTTGCATTTATAAATGCATCAGTTACCCTGTTTACTTTTTAACATTTACCTAATCATATTAAAAAATTACTGTAACATCATATAATTGCCACGTTTAAATGATTAACTTTTGGAATTCTTCAGAGTTTAATTATTTAACTTAGTTAGAGTTTCATTATCTAACTGGATTTTATTTTAAAGTGAGAATTTTTTATCAAACGTAACTCTTTCGGCGTTCACCAGCCGCGAGTTAGAGGTTGTGCTAGTTATAAAACAATAAATATAATATTATTTAATTAAAAATATTTAAATATAACAATTTACACATTTTTAATAATCAAATATATATTTAAAATAGTTCTTTTTATTAAATTGAATTTTATATAAAAATAATATAATATGAAAGTAATGATCTCATGTGAATGATGTGAATGAGGTATCTCGTTCAAAGATAAAGTGAATAAGAATCAACTTTTTCTTCACGCATTAAAGTATGTTTCCCATAAAAAGGAAGCGTCGTGTTAATTATTTTCACTCACTTTGTCTCTTACTTTGTGTCATTCTTTTTTTCTTAGTTAAAATTGGTTCTTCCATGCTACCATTAATTAATTTTAATTAAAATTTGTTATTAATATTTGGGTAGATTTCTTTTTATTTTCTGTATATTAAAGCTATAATTTAAAAGTATTGAGAAATATATAAAAAATAAAATAAAAAAACTTGAATGATCATATATTAATTGTGTTTGTGTTAATATATAAAAGAGTAGATATATTTTCATACACATTTTAATGTGTTGAATAATTTATTTAATTTATTTTAGGGTTCGTGAGTTCCTTCTTAACATTGGAGAGTTTAGACCTAGGTGTTATCACTGAAATCTCGTTCACAAATGGTTATAGAAATCCAGCATCGTCAAACAGTTATGAGGTCATCCATGGACCAAAATTACCACAAAAACATTTTCAAAAGGTCAAAAACTATACAATCAGTGATAAAATTAAAGTGCGCTATGACTACACAGGGTGCGTGCACACATGCGCGATCCAGAACCACAGGAAAAACACACATGTGCACAATGTGCGACTATGGTCGCTAAAAGCCGCGCACATATGAGAACGATGCATTTATGAGATTGGTCAGCCTCCCACCCACTTCCGGTTCAACTTTCAAGTTGATTTGACACCCAAATCTCAGTTGGATCCAACTGGGTGGTTGGTCAAAGACCTAAAAATGCCTTAAATAGCCTCTTTTCACACTACAAGCAGGTTGCACAATACCTCAAAGAGGTGTTATAAAGCAAGGCCATGGGTGCACTTCATTTTCAAGGAATTCATTAGCAAAGTTATGTCACTGTTATTCTCTTGAGGAATCCTCTATTCTCATCAAGAGTATATTAGCACCATTACATTGGGCAATCTATCTCACCTCTTGAGTGGATTATCTTGGGATTCTTTCACCATTTCATTCAAAGTTGTAAGAAAAACTTAGTTATGGGGGTCCAAGAGCTCTCCCTTGGAGGAAGAAGGGACCCATAGTCCTCTTTCTTCTTGGTGTTTTCTTTCACTAATATAATCATTGCCATTGGTGACATGAGTCTTATTGGTTTTTTGTTCTTATGTCCTTATGCTCAATAGTTTAGTTGTTATTTTATTTCTTAGTTTGTTCTTTTGTATTTCTTTCTCTAACCCTTTCCTTTACAGCTGTCTTGCTTAGATAACCCAACTAAGCTTGTAAGCACCTCTGTTTTGCTCATTTAAGTGAAAAAAGAGGCGCAACAGATTGGCGACTCCACTGGGGAAAGGTATCAATTTCCTACCCCATTTGGGTTTTTCTAGCTCTTCTTTTGGTTTATTTAACCTGCATGTACCTTAACCGGCCCAAGCCGACCTGCAGAACATCCAATTCAAAGTTGAATTGAGATAATTCCATCCAGAATTTTCTTCACGGCCGTGTGTCAATTGTGCGTGGGTTTATTGGCCCACAGTCGTGCATCATGCGCACGTGCGCCAAAATCACAGTGTTGTTCTTCTCACTTACGCCCAAAATTCTGTTTCGGTCTATGCACAGGCGCTCAGTGCGCCTCTGTCTACACCAAGACACATGCACTTGTGCAGAAAAATACACATTGTAAGGTTTTTTGTGATTTGGGGAAGGCCTCTAGCCTTCTTAGAAGTGATTTCATGCATATTGCAATCTGCACCACACTTAGTTCCCTCTTCATATAAAGGGATTAGTCAAAACACATAGGCACTTAGGGGGTTTAAATCATTATTTTCTCTTTTGCTTTCATTTTGCCACATGGATGGTTTGTTTTGACTAAAAATATAAGTTGGAATCATTTGTAATCACACCAAACTTGCATTGGGACCAGAAGTTGGATAACAATCTCTTAGTATGCTCTTCTCTCGTGCTTCCAAGCGACTTTGAGAATCAAAAAAAGATTGTAGGACAATTTCATCTCCCTTAAAAAGACTAAAACCTTTAGGAGAGGACAACAACCCCCTCGAGACTCCTCTTAGTTTATTTTTCAAACACATCTTAAGATTGTAACGGGCCCATACATGCCCACATGCTACAAAGATAGGATAGTGTTGAAATTTACTTTCTTAGATTAAATCACTAGGGAAGTTTAAAGGTTTTGTAACGGGCCCATACATGCCTACATGATCACAATCTAGGATAGTTTCAAAGGTTTTCTTAGATTAAATCACAATAGGGAGTTAAAGAAATAGTAAAGGACCCACATGTCCACATGCTAGTTTCCTAGGGACTTTTGAATCATGCAAGGTTGTACCAAAGGCATTTAGTTAATTAGGTAATCAACACTTGTAAGGACCAAGCGAAGTCTACATGCAGCAAGGTGACACCTAATTCATTAAAACATTGATACACTTTCACTCATTCACACACAAAAGTCACTTATCACTCACATAGTTTTCCTCTTGAAACGTGGAGGTCAAAGTAAGTTTCCTCCAAAGGGATTCCGAAACACCCCACCCTTTTCTTGACGAAACTATCCACTCTCATTTAATTTCAATGAGGTTGGTTCACACCCCCAATCTCTCAAACAACCAAATCTGAATTTTTTCTAAAAACTCACTAAGTTTTCCTCTACAAGAGGTGCCAAAAGAAATTTTTAGTCTAGGTAGGATTTTAGGGATAGACATCCAAATAACTCCCCGTTATCTGGTTCTCACATTGTCAAAACAATAGACGTTGTCAAAAAGGGAACTGAAAATCCTCCAAGTCAAGTGTTCCTAACACCATAAGGCAGGGAGATACCCGTGAAGGGTTGAAAGCCAAGGTCTGGTTGTTCTGTGAGTCCCCTCTTGAGACACCCACCTCTTGGACGGGATCCAGTCCGTGACCCATTTCTTAGGGTGAAAATCTAAATGCCACACTTTGACCGAGGTACATAGTGACCAAGTTTTAGGACATCTACCCAGGTGACAATTGTGGGTTGCAATTGCACCTTGATCGGATTTTGTGTGGCTATTAGGAAATATCGCCAGCTCTTTCGGGATATGCCCCTTTTACCCCTCATTATAACTGATTATTTCATCCTTCACTAGTTTTTCTTCCGGTGACTTCAGACCCCACTATTGAGTACTATTGGAAGGTTCAGTGTTATTTGAGATGAAGGACATTACGTCTTTTAGGACACGAGCATTTGTTTTCTTTGATTCCCCATGCGGACAAAACCCACTTATCCACATATATGCTTCTTTTTCAAAACACTTTAGGTATGATGCACTTCTGATTACATTTTTTATTTAGATATATATCGTGTAAAGTTCAAAAACTGCAACAAATGCTCTTGTTTATTTTACTCTCACCACAATTCGCACACATCCACTTAGCTAGTCAAACATCATAGGGGACCCACAGAACCCCCGTCGTTCCAGACCCCTGCTAAACCTCCCTCCTATTTTAGGGGGAGTTACTAGTCTTGCCAACTCATCGGCACCACCTTCACACACTCCAGTGAGTGCCACTGTTTTAGGATCAGCTTTGCTTTGTTCCACATTACTTGGGTCCACTTCCCAAGGTCCTCCGTACACTTGCTCTCATTTACACAGAAGCGAGGGGCCAACTTCCTCTCAAGGGGAAAGTACCAAACCACCTAGCCCCCCTCAAGGGTCAGGTTCACAAACCACTCACACCATGGCTGGAACTAATCCTCCCCCCCCCACTGCAGATGTCATATTTGGCCTCTCTTAACATACCAGATCTAAGAAAACTCACAAATGATCCTATATTTCATGACCCCACATGGCCTGCAATGCCTACCAAACTACCTTCAGACATCCCCAAGTTTGAAGGAAAGGCAGGAGATGACCCTACCAACCACGTCATGACTTTCCACTTATGGTGCTCTTCCAACAGCATTATAGATGATTCCATCTGACTATGATTATTTCAACACACACTCACTGGCCCATCAACCAAATGGTATGTAGACAAAAAATCGGGGTCCCATGCGACTTTTGAGTCCTTGGCCAAAGCATTTTTGACCTTCTTCCAATTACCAATCTACCACGACAATGGTCTTGAACTACTCTCTAATTTTAAACAAACCTCAGCCACACATCACTGATCACATTCACGAGTGGCATAGACGATGTAATTTGTGCAAAGCAGAAACCACCAAACAATGGTGTCTTGACTGGTTTCTCATATCACTTGTCTCTCTCCTCGGTAAAGATGTAGCTTCCACCTTTCCTCAATCAGAAGAAGAAGCCATCAGTAAGGATCAACAATATGACCTCATCTATTCTCAATCAGGGTACTTGTACACAGTACTTTCTGATCTCCCAAAACCTGTGCCATTCGGCCAAGATAAACCCGGGATGTCTCACTCAGCAAACGGATTGATTGGTACCACCACGCACCATAATCCACAACCCCAACAACAACCGATGTATGGAACACCTCAATATCCGTTAGCATATGGGGGCACCTCTTATTACCCCCCATCCCCTTATCAACAACCATACCATGTTACTATTCCTCCACCCATTAGTAGGCCCCCGCCGGCACCCCCAATACACCCACCTATTCAGACAAGTTTTGGTACCCCCTCTACCCTCGCTTATACTCTAAGTACTAGTGAAAGAACCGCGCCTTCCTATGTACCTTACGGATCATTACCCCAAAAAAATTTGTACTTTCCCTTTCCTAGCCCTCCCCAGCCCATGGCTCCACCACAAGGACACCCTCACGCTGGGGTGAATTTTGTTCAACCCTCTCTCATTCAACAATATCCAAATTTTGAATAGCTGAATACGACAAACCCGACCCATCCGTCAAATAATGCCAAAATGAAAGGAAAAAATAGGAACACTAACAACCTAGGTCAAGGTGGGAATCACCCCCAACAAAACCAACCTACTGGGGGCAACCAGAATCAAGGGAATCAGAACCCATAGGGGGGTAATAACAACAGGCGTCAAGGGAGAAATAACAATAATAATAGAACCACCTTCCCTTGTGCCCTTTGCGGTGAGTTCGGTCATTACACTCATCATTGCCCCCAAATCGTTGATTTTAAATGGATGAAAGACTCAGGAAGTGCACCACATCCTCCAACACTGCCTGCCCCTCAGCAGGCCCCACAACAATACGTGCAACAACCACCCCCAGCTGTGCTACAAAACCCCATTCCACATCAAGGTGTGATGAACACTCAACATGATATGCAGCCTACCCCACCACAGTCGGGGTAGTATCTCAATCCAAACAATCCTGTAGATTGTACTTTCCTCCTCACCAGCGAGGAATAAATCCTTCTGCAAACACGTAGTCTTCAATACCATGCACCTGCTGAGTCTCCTTCGATTACCCCATAAACAAACCCAGCACCAACGAAACCCTCGTTGGTGATTCCTCGCCCTAATGCCGAAACACCTCTTCGCATCCCTCACATCCCATTGCATAGGAATGTCCACAACCCCCAGGCTAGGGTGGCTCATAATTACAGTTTGGTCGATGACTTAGCACAATCTTCGGCTGCCATGTCAGTCTTAGAAGTCCTTCAAACTTGTCCCACTCAGCGGAAATCACTACTTTCTGCCTTGGGGGCAGTCGACCCCGCGGATACTCAACTCATCACATTTGATCTCGACAGTGGAGAGCCTTGCCTCCTCGCTTTAATCGTTTTTCAAATCCCAGTAAAAATTCGAAACATTATAGTTCATCGATGCATCATCGATGAAGGTGCATCCACATGCATGATGTCCAAGTCTGTATGGTAGAAACTTGGTTCCCCCGAACTCATATCATCTGCCATTACTTTAAGAGCTTATGATGGGCGACCATCGTCTCCTGAAGGGCTCTTCCAAAATGTTCCTGTAGAACTCGGGGGCAAGACCATTCTCATCAACATTAAAGTTATCGATGTCCCACTCAATTATAATATCTTGTTCGGTCGTAGCTACATGTACGCTATGAAGGCAGTTGCCTCTTCCGTCTTTCAAACCATGATGTGCCCCCATAACGAGAAGATTATTAGCATTGACCAAGTTTCACATTACGAGCCTAACCCTTCTGTCAACATCGATAACATTCTCCCTCTCATCCACACTAGTCATGAAGCATACCCACTCATCGAAATGGGTCCCGAGATTTTCAAAGACCCATCATTGTTAGGAACTTACCATGGTGCACCACTGCTCCTTCATCCTTCCAATCAAGTACGTGTCGTATCGTCCAACGAAACTAACATAGAGGATACCCTTCCTCGCAGGGAGGCTTCTATCATATCTGACGCCCCACTAGTCGTAGAGCTCCCCCCTCATGAGCCTCCTGTGAACTCGTCGACTCCACCAGTTCATGATTTCACCTCTCCCCAAGACCATATCCCAGTTTGGGAGATAGTTCCCCAAGCCATTACTCAAATCCCCTTCTTTTACCCTCCACCAGGCATACAAGATTTCCAAGTAGCTGCAATGCTTACTCTCCCTAATATGGTATTGGCAATTTCAGTTTGGTATTTACATCCCCCAGAGATGGTCCCTCAACCATCCCTTCCCCCCCAAACGGAAGGAATCTCAATGACGATTCCCATACTCACTCCCACCATACCCTCTACACCCCCACTCACTAACCTCCCTGCCACAGCTGGGGGTAGGCGAAAGTAGAAGGATCCCACAACTCCACTTCCCCCACGCGTCCAACCTCCTTGTGCGCTATGTGAGAAAGATGGACACCCAACCAACAAATGCCCATCTCTACCTGAGTTACGTAACCTAATCCCACTCAATCAAACACCATCACCGCTCTCCACTGTAGAAAATACTGTCACTACCACCCCTAACTCAAATAGAAAAGGGCTACGAACCAAATTCGCGTGCGTTATATGTTCAAAATATGGCCATTATACACACCATTGCCCATCCCTACCTCACTTCCGGCAGACATTAGTCATAGTACGCCAAATCTTCCATAACGAACCCAATCCAGCTACATCATCCCTACCAAACATCACTGACATCCATTATGTCACGACTTCAGTCAATGAATGTATGAGATTCCCTTTCTCTCTATGCAAATCCTTATATCATTTTACATACCAATGTCCTATGATCATTGAATACAGGCAACGCTAATCGATCCTGGTTCAAACCCCTGCGCCCCCTGCAGAATCGATGGTTGACCTTACCTCATCACTAGAGGTTCTTCATATCATTTCTCCTGAACCAAAGGCACTCCCTATTCCTCCATGGTTCTTGGATGACTTCTCCGAGGATTTACCCCCAAATCCCTCCAATTCTCCCATTCATTTCCCTACGGAAATGTTACACCCAACTACCACTGGTACTCCTCAGTACTTCGATATTTTTTTTATGTCGAGCAAACCATCGCAATCTCATTGCGTCGTTCCCCCTACTTCTCCATCACCCGAGGACAACCACATGACGATAGTCATCGATATCACTCTATTAGACCCCTTGTATTCCTGCCTATTCAACTGTGACGAGGACATACTCAGATAGTTAACCACCCCCGACTACCCATGGGATGCGCTACACCATAGAGCGCTCTTTTTTTCACCGGAAGCCTTCATGCTTCCTAACCAACACCCCATATACATAGTCTAAACCAAGGATTTTATCCCATCAGGGCATATCGACTGGTTCAACAATCCCATTCCTGCCCCTGATGCTTTTGAGGAAGGCAACATGGCCAACATTTCCCCGACCATCAAAATCAATATTTCCATAAAAAATGGAGTCATCGAGGAAATCACCATTGGCGCTGCATGTACTCTTGAATAAATCACCGCCTATAAAGCCCTCTTCCAAGAATATCGAGATATTTTCACCTGGTCATACACATAAATGCCTATTCTTGATCCCTCTATTGTTGAACATCGCATCGACACCTGGCCTGATATTACACCAGTTCGTCAAAAACAATGACCGCTACACCCATCCAAAGCAACGACCATTAAGGCCAAGATTGACAAATTATGCGTGACCGGGTTTATCTACCCCATCGCCTATACCTCATGGGTTTCCAACCCTGTACCCATTAACAAAAAATAGGGCATTATCCACGTCTGCACGGACTTTCACGATCTTAATCATGCATGTCCCAAAGACAACTTTCCAACGCCTTTCATCGATCAAATTATCGACGATTGCACTAGCCACTAGGCTCTGTCCTTCATGGATGGTTTCTCTGGTTATAATCAAATCCAAATCCATCCAGCAGATCAATACAAAACCACATTCACCACCCTTTGGGGTACTTTTTCATATCATGTCATGCTTTTTGGCCTAAAGAATGTTGGCGCAACTTTCCAACGGGCTATGACATACATTTTTCATGATCTGGCTCATATCATCCTCGCATACTTGGACGATCTCACAGCTCGATCCAAACAACGCACCCAACATCTTGATGATTTACGAATCATCTTCCAACGGTGTCATCGGTACAACATTCGCTTGAACCCCCTCAAGTGCATGTTCTGCGTCACTGCGGGGAGCCTCCTCGGATTCATCGTTTCCCAAAGCAGTATTACCATGGACCCCCTTAAAGTCCAAGCCATCATAGAAATTCCACCCCCCCCGGAATTCACGTCAACTCCAGAGCCTACAAGGAAAAACTAACTTTCTACGGCGATTTGTCCCACACTATGCCACTGGAGCACACGGTTTCCTTCGTTTACTATGCCACGACATCCCATTTCAATGGGATGAACATGCCCAAAAAGCATTCGATGATCTTAAAATGGCATTGTCTAATGCCCCTTTAATTAGTTCACCCTACTACAATCGTGACTATATCCTCTACATATCAGCATCAACTATCTCAATAGTAGGAGTTCTCTTTCAAATCGGCGATGACGATCGTGAGCATGTCATTTACTACATTAGCAAAAACCTCTCAGGGCCACCCCTGAAGTATAATCATGAAGAGAAACTAGCCCTTGTAGTCGTCCTTGCAGTCCAGAAACTGCACCACTACATTCTGCTTCGCACAACTAGGGTCATAGCCAATTCCAACCCCATGGAATACTTGCTCAGTCATCGGCAAATTAATGGCAAATTTGCTCGATGGATCGTTATTCTTCAGGAATACGATCTTGAATTTTCGACACCCAAGAGTAAGAAATCTCTCGTCCTCGCTGAACTCATCACGACCTTCCCCTCTATCTACCATTTCCCTCGTCAATATTGACTTCCCCGATAAACATCTCTTTTATATCACTTTGGATGATCCTTGGTATGATGACCTCCTCGTCTACCTCCGAACCCAAAAGTTTGGTAACCACCTCTCACGAGATGATCGCCATCGTATTCGCCACCAGGCCCCCCGCTATCTCCTCATCGGAGATATCTTATATCGATGAGGGGTCAACACCATGCTTTGTCGATGCTTGACTATTGACGAGGCCGATAGAGTCTTGAACGACTGCCATAACAGCGCATGCGAGGGCCATCTTTCGGGAATGTCTACTACTCAGAAAATCATTTGAGTAGGTAATTTTTGGCCTACATTGTTTCACGATTGCATTCATGCCATGAAGCAATGCGATAAATGTCAACTTTATGCCAACAAAGCACGAGCACCACCTGCTCTTCTCCACCCAGTCATTACTACAGGCCCCTTTTATAAATGGGGCATCAACTTCATGACTTGTAATCCCCCATCCAACAATGGACACAAATACATTGTTGTCGTAGTCGATTGCTTCACAAAATGGGTTGAAACCATGCCCACCTTTAACAACACCGCTGACACTGCAGTACATTTTTTCTTTAATCACGTCATATCTCGCTTTGGAGTACCACTCCAACTAGTTTCCAATCACGGGAAACATTTCAAGAACGATATTTTCGTCAAAATCTCATCTCGGTTGGGATTCTCCCACGAGTTTGCCTCACCATATTACCCTCAGTCTAACAGACAGGTCAAAGTAGTTAACAAGGTCCTCAAGACCATCTTGCAGCGCACGGTTAACAAACATAAGACCAATTGACATCATATGTTATTTTCCGCGCTATGGGCTTACCGTACGGTCGTGAAAACGACCACTGGTTTCACACCATTTCATCTAGTCCATGGGGTTGAGGCCACTCTTCCCATCGAGTGCGAAATTCCCACCTTACGCACCATTCAAATAAATGCTTGTATGATTCTCTTCAGATATTGTTCACGTCGGGTATTTTGTTTTTCATGTGTGTAGGTACTTGGTCATCATACATCAGTGCCACCCCTTCAGGTATATAATCAACACTGGCATGTAATCATTCCCTCTGAATCTCAATTGCATCTCCAGTCACACCCTCTGACATTTGCCTTTAGGATCCCCATCTCTGGCTCTACAGTACCAACACCTCCATTGCATTTTAGTTATTGTCACCCGGTAGCACTCTCACCCACATGAGTTGTCCCATTCATAGCACCCTTTGGCACTTTGACACTCATGTTGTTTTTAACCCTTTAGGGATGGGAGTCCCGGTCATCTTACATCATGTCATGAATCAGCCACATACTCCTTCTCCTCATTTTGCTAGCTTTCCCAATGGACTTCCAGATTATCTCTTCAAGGTTCTATTTTCACTGCACCTTCGCAGTAACATTAACCCTCCATTTCATCCACAATCAATTTTCCCATCCGCAGATTTCTCTCCATTTCATCTACCTCCTATAGAAACCCACCAATGGGGCCCCCAACCTCCACCATCTCTCCAAGAAAATTGCGCCCTAACCGACCCAACCATATTACATTGGGGCACCCATTTTTGTATTTGTATACTCATCCCAAATTATTCTTTATTCATTTGGTACTTGTACAAAACCTTTGTTTTCAGCATTTACATATCTTTTTGTCGCCACCTATTGACGACCTTCTTCCCCTTTTGGAAAACACAACCCATGTCGCCCTTGGTTGGGGCACTCCTTATCATCTACCCCTGTTGACATCGTCCATATACTCCAAGTATCCCATAGACCACTTACCTCTGCCCTCTGAGTTTGTCCACTTTGTCCCGCCTCTGGCACAACTTATCCCACATCTTGTTGTCCCCTTGACACTCGACCTAGTTGAACGGTTGCGGCCACTTATACTTCGCATATACCCCCAACCAAGGGCAATCTTGAGTCTTCATACATATTGACTTCATCCATGTACCTCCTCCAGTTCCTAACCTCACCTAGTAGATTTCACGAAGCCCTTTGCTTCTTGGAGTTGCGTCCCCCTTTTGTTGACATCAGCACAGTTTCTAGAAGGGCGACAGTATCTTGACTCTCATTACCTTTTCAATGAGCGGTATCGGATGGCACAGGGAGACCCACAATTTCTCCCTATTGTCGTTGACCCCCGTAACATTCGACTTCAACACTTTCTCATGTTACGGTGGGTCTTACTTTGTGACTATTGCAGTTATTTCTTATATTTTTTGAAGACCTCTGAACTTGGCTGGGCTATCAATGCCTACAGAATCCGTGATACTTCTTACAGGTGTCACTACCTACTATTCAACGTATGTTCCTCCACAAAATTGTCTTTTTCTTTTATCACAACCACCCCCGAGGGCGTTGCAGTTGTTTACATCAACACACCATTCTTTTTGAGTTACATGACACGAGCATGGGGCATGCCCACCTCGTTTGTACACATTTTATTTTTACACACCTTATGGAAGCTTGGGTCCTATAGGTTCCCTTCTTTCTCCAACGGGTAACTCTTGACACTCTCACTATTGCTCTCTCTTACAACGACACTCTCAGTAGAAGAAACATTGATGAATTTTTACTATACGTATGCTCCTAACCTCATCCACCAAGGGGCATCTGTTATCACTGAAATTTCGTCTGCAAATGGTTACAGAAATCCATCATCGTCAAACATTTATGAGGTCACCCATGGACCAAATTACCACAAAAGTATTTCTGAAAGGTCCAAAACTATACAACCAGTGATAAAATTAAAGTGCGATATGACTACACAGGGCGCACGCGCACATGCACGATCTAGAGCAACAGGAAAAGCGCACATGCGCATGATGTGTGATTGTGGTCGCTAAAAGTCGCACACATTTGAGAACGATGCATTTATGAGATTGGTCGGCCTCCCACCCACTTCTGGTTTAGCTTCCAAGTTGATTTGACACCCAAATCTCGGTTGGATCCGACTGGGTAGCTGGTCAAAGATGTTAAAATGCCCTAAATAGCCTCTTTTCACACTACAAACTGGTTGCATAATACCTCAAAGAGGTGCTATAAAGCAAGGTCATGGGTGCACTTCATTTTCAAGGAATTCATTAGCAAAGTTATGTTGCTACTATTCTCTTGAGGAATCCTCTATTCTCATCAAGAGTATACTAGCACCATTACATTGGGCAATCCATCTCACCTCTTGAGTGGATTAGCTTGGGATTCTTTCACCATTTCATTCAAAGTTGTAAGAAGAAATTAGTTGTGAGGGTCCAAGAGCCCTCCCTTGGAGGAAGAAGGGACCCATAGTCCTCTTTCTTTTTGGTGTTTTCTTTCACTAATATAATCCTTGCCATTGGTGACATGAGTCTTATTGGTTTTTTGTTCTTATGTCCTTATGCTCAATAGTTTAGTTGTTCTTTTATTTCTTAGTTTATTCTTTTGTATTTATTTCTCTAACCCTTTCCTTTACAACTCTCTTGCTTAGCTAACCCCACTAAGCTTGTAAGCACCTTTGTTTTTCTCATTTAGGTGACAAAAGAGGCGCAACACTAGGGTTCGTCCAGAGTTGACCAACAAAAACCCCAGAGCATCGACATATCAATCATTGACCAAGGATGAGGAAGGTCTCGCCCGAGACATAGAGGGGATCATAGAGACCATAAGGTCTTGTGTTAGTTCATTTGGGATGGCATTCATACATTCCATATCTAACAACTTACTATGCTAATAAGTAAAACAATACACACACATATCTAAATAACACATAATAGATACATCTTTATTATCCATTTCATTCCATAACACACAATATACATTAAGTAGACTATGTTAAACAATAACAAAGCTTCATATATTCTTTAAATAGTGTTAGTTTTTATAGCTCAGGAGGTACTTCACATGTTTGTCTTATATGCGGAAGTAGCCTTATATTTACACTACTAGACACTTGACTTTGTAATAGGTTTTTATAAAGTTGTAATAAAGTGGTTCTTTTATGTAAGTGACCTTTTAATAAAGTGTACCTTCTAATATTAAAGTGACTTCATTTCATAAAGTGCACTTATGTTATAAAGTGAAATTGTACTTTAATATTTTAAGTGATTTATTTTGGGGGGAATGAATCATGTCCCTTGATCATGTAAAGGTAAGATTAGATCTTGGTCTTTGGATTTAGGGATGCAGAAGGTGAAAGGTAATTTTTGAATTATAAGAGGATGCATTGAATAGAGTGCAAGACACAATGAGAAGAAGAGATTGTGAGATTTTAGAGAGAGCTTTGAGGAGGAGAGGAAAGGGTAGCAAGTTGGGCACATTTCCCAAGGAAAATTTCTATGTGACTGCGATGATATTTTTTGTTGTTGGAGGCCTTATTGTATGGATTCGTACAGTTCGTACATAAAGGGAAAGAGGGCACAAATTTCAAGGTTGTTTTGAGGTTTTTTCTTGTTGTAGCAGGGTCATACAACAGACTGTGGGCATGTTTTTCTAGGTGTTGTTTTCTGGGTGGGTCGTACAATAGTATGGACTTGACACATTTTCCAAGGCAGATTTTTGGAGAGACAGTTTGGGTGTTGTAAGTGGTTTTCTCTTGGCTCTAAATGTAATCTTGTGTTGATATATCTTTCCTGAAGCTAATAAAATATCTCTCTCTCTTTGGGTTTCCCCACATTGGGGTTTTCCCTGGCTGGTTGCCTAAATTTCTTATTTTTACATGGATGCGTAATTGTTGTTCATTGTGTTTATTCCACTGCAAAAGTGCTTGGCAATGTGTATTTCTGCTCATAATATTTTATGAATGTGGGTTTATACATTTCAGTGTTCATAGATGACAATTATCTCTAGGTTGCTAAGTGTATGACATAATTTAGTACTTGTTGATTTGTCATTAAATTTCTACATGGTATCAAAACTTGGGTTACGAGTGAGATGTGACGACTACTCGCATTCGCAAGATATGATTACAATGAGGCTCTGAAGGCCTTTTTACAATAAACAGAAATTCCAAAAACCTAACCCTAGGAGATGAAGCACCAAAAGTCACGCGGGCCCCATTTGGGTAAGTTAGTACATCAACTTCTCAGGGTCATAACTTTTGCATACGATCTCCGTTTTAGGCGCATGATAGCTTGTTGGAAAGGTATCATCGAGGAGATTCATTTTGGAGGCAATATCAAAGGAACTTCTATATTGATCCCCATTTTCCAAAAAACGTCATTTAGGGCCTCAAAATGGCCCCGAAAGTTAAAAACTGCTAAAAATAGTAAATTACCAAAATTGCCAGAAAACTGTTTTGAGCCAGTTGGAAAAGGTGGGTGGCCACCAATATCCAACTGGATCAGTGACAGTGAACAATGTTATTTTTGGGTAAGATTTGGAAGGGGGAAACTTGATTGTTTGTTTTCCATTGAACAATTGACAGAGAGATGGTTGTTTGCATCAGGTATGAGGACCGATTGAATGGGATTTCCAACTATTTGCAATGGAAAGTCAAGATGTCAACTATTCTCAGGGAGAACAAGATTTGGAGATTTGTCAACACCATAGTTATTGTTCCATCAACAGACCCTATGTAACACACCCGACCCCTGAGTATCTTTCCTAGGGATGGGGCATCAAAATTTTTCTCTCCTTAACATCTCAAATCCTCTGTTTGAGGTCTTCATCCTCTTCTAATTACCCGTAGTGTTCTAATGACTACTACCAAGCTCAGATCTGAGCTTTGGGTTGCAAGTTATGGCTTCCCAAATCTCTTCAAGAGTTCATTGGTTGAAGGCCACATGGCATCCATGTGAATCCACCTCACATGTATTGTCTCCAATTTACTTCATCCACGGCGGAATTCCATCCACAGTTTGATCCCACGACTGGACTCAATCTTCGTCTAACACGCAGGCCAGTAGAAAATTTGACACTTCAGTGCTTCAACACTTTGGCATTGAACACCTCCTTATTGTCTACGCACGAGACCTTCCGGAATCCCAAACTCCCGAAGTTCCATAAACTTGTCATGTGGTTACGAACTTCGAGTCTTTTGGGTCTCTCTATAACGCTACTCCCTTAATCCTCCAGAGTCCTGAAGTCCTGGTCACTTCACCAACCACTTTGGCTAGGTGGGCACGTACCAGAGGCTGACACATAGAAGGGCTAGGGGTGATACGTGTCACGTTCCAATAGACATATAGGGTCTACGAAAAACACAGATCAAGATGACACGTGGAACATTGATCATGGGTCTACGTCACCCTGGTAACATCGGCTTGCCACATCACACCAGACTGACAGCCTTCTAACATCCCTCAAATCTCACAGTCGAGATCAGACCACGTGGATCCATAGATCCATGACTAACCTTACTTCATGACTCCGGCCTTCGGGAGTTTTGCGATCAAAACTCCTCTTTTCTCTCAGATTTGGTCAACGACGGGCTAACCACAACTTAGATCTGACGGTTAGGAAAAGTCCCGAAGCATCCTCAAATCGATGACTCTCGTTACTTCGAGCTTCAGATCTTTTCAACACACCACACCTCAAATTCCCTGGAGTGCCCAGTCCCCAGACTAAAGGATCTAGCGCCATGCGTCCCCTGTATATCGATGACTGAGAGGGATCCCGAAGGATCCTTAGATCCACTCTCCACATTAATTCGCAACTCCGGCCTTCGGGGGATTTGACGTTGCAACACCCCTGTCCTCCTGAAGCGGTCAACGTCGGGCTGAATACATTGTATCTCCGGCGGCTAGGAAAGAACTCGAATGATCCCTAGATCTACAGTCCTAGTCACTTTGCAACTTCGACCTTTGGGGGTTTTTGGCTTTACTGCCACTCCATTCTCCCAAGGAAAAACTTCGTCGAAGTACCGTGTGGGGGTCCCTCCTCTTGAATGATCAGACGATAGGCGGGGCTCCTAACGATCTCCCCCAAATCTACGGATCTCCTTTACTTTGTAACTTCGACGTTCAGGGAGTTTGATGCTACGACATCTCCATTCTCCTGAAGTGGTACTTCACCGAATTTGTCTCGATGTAGATCCAATGGCCAAGGGAACCCTCGAACGTTCTCAATCAGTGGCTCATGCTACTTCGCGATGGGGAGTTGGATCCCAGTTTAATCGATAAGATAGGTTCATCTAACCACAAGGGAAACTGCCCAACACCGATCAACCTTATAGGTAATCGTAACTCTTAGTCACCTTTGACCAGTTTGTGACTATTAGGGCCGACAATACTCCGAAGTCCCGGACTTCCGAAGCTCCGAAGCCAGAAGGACTTGTCTCCCTTAGGCTTAGCATAGGGCTCCTAGATCTTGGTCACATGGGTCCTTCTAACTCTTGCAAGTGAAGCACAACTTCCTCATCGTGAACTTGCTAAGGACTTTGGAATAATATCTTGGTCGCACAACAAGGATTCTAAAGAAGATATCCTCTTCAGACGAACAGGTCCAGATTGATGCAATACTTTCTATCTCGGCCATCCTACAGGTTTACGTCCCACGACACCTCGAAGGCTAAGTTGGGGCATATAGACGATCAATTAGAAACATAAGTTCACAAGAAGATAAATGCATACAAATAACTTGATCATTCAATACATAAACCATTCTTAGATGTATAAATACATGCATTCATCCATTATTCCAATTCAATGCATAGAGTATGAAAATACTTATCAAAACCATATAACATGATGCGAATGATGAAAAGGGTGCAGTTTCCACCCAACCATAGGATCAATCACTCCTAACAGATTTACCACTGGCCACTCTCGAGCTAGACCACAATGCTCTGAGAGATAATTCTTTCTTCCGTCTCAACAACAGTCAGGGACAGAGGTTATTCTCCTCCTCCCACAGGATCTTGGCAATGGGTTCTCTCTATACCAAGCAAGGAGGTCTTCTTGAGTACTTCCTCAGTCAATCAACACCCTCGTTTATCATCTTGTATCATAACCCTGCTAGCCATATCATGCGACCATAACATGTTCATTTTCTCAGTTCTTCCTCGAACTTGAGAGCTTAGTCTCTCTTCTCTTCTTCTCTTCGCAACTCTTCCTCTGCCCACCATGCCTTCCTTTCTTTCCTTCCTCAACAAGATTGCGTGTATCTCGAATTCACAGTTTGTAGTCAGATCTGAAATCCTTTCAGATGGGCACTCTTCCCCATCCCCTCATTAACTCTTAAGGAGGTCTTCCCACCTACCAGCTTGACTATAATGCATCCTTAGGTCGGAGGACTATTCTGATCCTGAGAAATTAAATCCAGCAAGGTACTGGTTTGGTGGGGGTTATCCCAACCATTCCTGGTTCCCCTCACCATCTCTCTCATAGCATCCATGGTCTATCTTGGAAAACCCCCCTTTCAACAGCTATGCAAGACTTATCCATTTTCTATTAATAGAAAAAATTACATTCATTGACCTTTTATACAAAGGTTCATCAAATCAAACATTCACACATATCGTGTTTTCCATAGTCTCCTGGACAATATAGTTATATTTACAAACGGGGGGAAACAAGGGTGTTACAATCCCCTCCCCCTTAAAGGAACATCGTCCTCGATGTTCTATCTTTCAATGTGCTCTATATATACATAAGTAAATAAAAATGGATATGCTTGTTTCATGGAATCCTCCATTTCCCACGTAGCCTCATCTAGGCCAAAGTGTTTCTATTGCACCTTGACCTATGCAATGGTTCGATTCTTGAGTGAGGTTTCCTTCTTGTCTAGTATGCATTGGGGTTCTGGTAGGAATTCTCCCTCTGGTTCCACTTAAATAAAAAACCAATCAATTATATGATTAGAATCATGTACATATTTCTTTAATAACTAAACATGGAAAACATTATGTGCCTTCACTGTGGGAGGGAGTGCTAGCCTATAGGCTACAGGTCCCACTCTATCTAAGATTTCAAAGGGTCCATAATATTGGGGTGCCAACTTGGCACAAGCTCCCATTCTCAGGGAACTCTTCCTGGGTCTAATTCTGAGATAGACATGGTCTCATGTCTTGAACTCTCTGGGAGTTCTTTTTATGTCGGCATAACTCTTCTGTCTATCCTGAGCAGTTTTCAAATTTTTCTTAATCTGAATTACTTGTTGTTCCATTTTTTTCAGCATGTCGGGTTCGATTGTAATTCTATCCACTTGATTAATCCAACTGATTGGAATCTTTCACTTTCTATCATAGAGAGCTTCAAAAGGGATCATCTTCAATGACTCTTGATAACCGTTGTTGTAAGAAAATTCTACTAATGACAGGTAGTCCTCCCACTTCTTAGGTTGATGCATTACATGCATCCTTAGCATGTCTTCTAATATTTGGTTCACTCTTTCTGTCTGTCCATTTGTTTGAGGGTGATAGGATGTCCTAAACAACAATTTAGTCTCAAAACCATCCATTAAGGATTTCCAAAAGCTTGAAGTAAATTTTGTGTCTCTGTTGGATATAATCTCCCTAGGCATGTCGTGCAATCTAAATATCTCCTTCATGAACATGTTGGCAATATCTATTTCCTTGCAAGTTGACTTGACAGGAATGAAGTGAGCAGACTTGCTCAATTTGTCCACCACTACCATGATGACATCATTTTGCTTGGTCAATTTTGGTAATCCGGTGATGAAATCCATGGAGATGGTTTCCCATTTCCATTCTGGAATTGGTAGAGGCTATAACAACCCTGCTAGGTGCCAATGTTCTTCCTTAACTTGCTGGCATTCTAGATACTTCACTAGGTAGTCAACTATGTCCCTTTTCAATCCAGGCCAATAGAATTGTTTCCTAGTGGCCGTGATCATTTTATGATAACCTGAATGACCAATATATGGTCTCTTGTGTATTTCATCCATTATTAAACTCTTCAAGTCGTCACAACTTGGAATATATAATCTGTTTTTGTAGGTCACCAGGCCTTCATCAAGCATTTGATAGCCTTCATACTTTAGCCCCGTGGGATATTTCTTTAGGTATGACGTCATGCTCTTGAAAAAAGGTATATGTTTCTTGTGCATTCCTGACTCTCTCCCTGACATTCATTTCGCAGGTGCTTACCATTTCCAAGTGAATCATTTTTACACTTCTACTAATCGCATCGACCACCCTATTTTCCTATCCTTTGATGTGTTTTATTTCGAAATCAAACTCACTAAGGAGATCCATCCACCTAGCTTGTCTAGCATTGAGATTTGGTTGATCAAATAGGTGCCTCAAACCACAATGGTCCGTCATAAGTACAAATCTCCTACCTAGGAGGTAATGCCTCCACATTTTTAAAGCATGCACTATGGAAACCAACTCTAGATCATGGGTCACATAATTGATTTCATGCTCATTCAATTTTCTGGATTCGTAGCAAATTACACGCCCTTCTTGCATAAGGACTCCTCTGATTCCTTCCTTATAGGCATCTGTACACACGAGGAAGTCATCATCAGGGTCTGCAATCTTCAGCATAGGTGCATGGGTTAGAAGGTATTTCAATTCTTGAAATCTTTCTTCACATTCTGTTGTCCAAGTGAATTTAACCCCCTTTTTCTAAAGGGTAGTGATTGGACAACCAATCTTGGAAAATCCTTTTATGAACCTTCTATAGTATCCCGCTAAGCACATAAAGGACCTGATATCAGATACATCATTTGGGGTAGGTCATTCCATGATAGATTTGATCTTGTCAGGGTCTACTACCACTCCTTCTTGAGAAATAACATGGCCTAAGTAATGTACTTGTTTCTAGAAAAAGTCACACTTGCTAAATTTAGCATAGAGGTGATGCTCTCTTAGTAATTGAAGCACCGATTTAAGATGTTCTTCATGCTCCTCTCTATTCTTAGAGTAGATTAGGATATATTCAATAAAAACCAATACAAATCTGTCTAGGAATTTGCTGAGTACATTATTCATCAAGCACATAAAAGTGGTGGGGGCATTGGTTAATCCAAATGGCACCATCACAAATTCATAGTGACCATATCTTGTCCTGAAGGTTGTTTTGTGGATGTCTTCATCCTTGATTCAGACTTGATGGTATCCATACCTTAAGTCAATCTTTGAGAAAATGGAAACACCCCTTAATTGGTCAAATAAGTCATCAATTCTTGATAAGGGATACTTGTTCTTTATGGTTGTCTTATTGAGTTGTCTATAGTCTATGCACAGTCAGAGTGTGCCATATTTATTTTTCACAAACAAGACGGGTTCTTCCCATGGAGACACGCTAGGTCAGATGTAGCCTTTGTCCATCATCTCATTTAGTTGTAGCTTGAGCTCAACTAGCTCTAGTGTACTCATTCTATAGGGCGTTCTAGACACTGGAATTTCCTCTGGTGCAAGTTCTATGGATAAGTCAATGTCTCTTCTTGGAGGTAGACCTAATACCTCTTCTGGAAACATGTCTTTATACTCTCTTAATATGGGGTGGTCCACTAGGTTTGGTTTGTCATCCTCAATAGATTCCAACACCTGTATTTCATATAGAGGACATCCCTTCCTGCAATACTTTTTCATTTGAAGGGTTGATATTAGTCTCACATAGACATGCCTCTGAATCCCTTGAAGGGTTATTTTTCTCCCTTCTTCATTTCCACACTCCAAAGTTTTATGGTAATAGTCCAACTTGGTTTTATAAGTGGCTAATCATTCCATACCAAGTGGTTTTATACGTAATTTATTAACTTAGATATAAAATTTAATATTACTAGCATAGTGCTCAAAATTATGGAAACAAATGAAACCAAAATGAAAGAAACAAGAAAATGAACAAACCATCCACATGAATGAACACAAGATGTTACCTATGAAACCCAATATGAGAGATAAATTAGTTATAAGGTGAGGCCTATGCTCTACTCTCTTTTTCTTAGTTATAAAATGTAAGTACAAAGAAAGGGGCACTCACTATGGAGTTGCCATGGACATTGTGGCTCGAATGGATACTCTAGAATCTTCTACCTCCTTTGTTAAGACTAAATATTCCACTCCTAGGTGCTCTACTCAAATATGGAATAATAACAATACCAAAAGAATGGAGCCCCTTTCTTTCCTAGAGGCCCAATATTTGACATAGATTGAAAACAATCTAGGTTTAGAGTTAGGGTTTTTGCATTCTTTAACCATCAATTAAAGTTATGTTTTTAGACCCTATAGAATATTTTTGAGATATGACATGTGAGATTTGATTAATGGGGGTTGTTGTGACATCTACTCTGTACCATGGTGGTTGACAGGATAAGTCAATTTACAGGAAGCATAACTCTTGCATGCAAACTTTGATTGAAGTGATTTTCATAGCATTGGAAACATTTCAATGTGTAGAATAGTCTCAAGGGGATATGAGCTAACCTCGCTAAATTTTGACCCCAAAAAGTGCCATTTGATGTCTCAAACGGTCTCTAGAAGGTTATGGACATCAAATCATCAAATCGGGACCTGCCCCTAAAATGGACCTTGCAATATGATTCCTCCAATTTGTCCACCTAGAAAGTATCAAGATAGATGACAAATTATATAGTGATCCACTTTGGATCATAACTCCCCATTTAGGGAGGATTTTGGTCCCCAAAATATTTTAATAAATGAGGTGAGGAAAAGTTTCCTTTACCTTCTCTCTAGGGTACCATTTGGCCTTGCCTAAAAGTTTCTCTTCCAACCCAACCTGCCAGAGTTCATGTTGCCCCTACCTAACAGTTCTATAATTCTTCTGCATAATTGTATCTTTTACCAACTATGCCCGATATTTTAGTGTTAAGTCCTCTATGGTAGGTAGGACTTGTTCATCAGTTTCTTGATCCTACATGGAGGGCTCATAGAGTTTCATATTTTCCACATTCATTAATAAGTAAATGTACATATATGGGAGTAGACTAAGTCTGTAGGAATTATCACCCACCTTCTCCAATACTTCAAAAGGACCATACCATAGAGCCTTGATCTTCTTACCAATACCTTGTAACCTTTCTATGTTCACATGCAGCCAAACTTTGTCTCCCACCTTGAATGTTTTCTCAATTCTGTGATGATCATGTTGGTTGTTGTACTTTTCCCGTGACTTCTTCAATGTCTCTTGTACTTTCAAATGGATATACCTAATATTTTCAACATTTTTTGTTTTTTCAATGCATCTCATGTGATGTCTTTCGTCACTCCTCCTTATTATTCATATACAACATCCAGGGGAGATGGTAGAAAATAAGCAAAGAAAGTTTGAAAAGGGGACTTACTAGTAAAAGTGTGGACCACTCTATTATAAGAGTGTTGAATATAAATCAAATTTTCATCCCATGTATTTGGATGATTCTAATTGTAACCCTTCAAAATTTGAACCATTTTCCTATTGACTACTTCTGTCCACCCATAT
>ML777207.1:783889-805598 GCA_009831015.1 Picea engelmannii
ACTTACTAGTAAAAGTGTGGACCACTCTATTATAAGAGTGTTGAATATAAATCAAATTTTCATCCCATGTATTTGGATGATTCTAATTGTAACCCTTCAAAATTTGAACCATTTTCCTATTGACTACTTCTGTCCACCCATATATCTATAGATGGAAATCTATAGATCTCTTCAACTTGGCATCCATATTCTCCCAAAGTGTAGTTCAAAAGGAACTAAGGAGTCTGACATCCCTCTTTGAGTTGATGCTCCTTTGTATCCCAGAGTGCACTCAGACCTTTTCAAAGAACATGTTTGTTGTTTTTTTCCCTTTTATGGTCTTTTTACAAGGCATAATAATGCACATCTTTTTAAACCTACCAAATGCCACAAATAGATAATCATGTCCCTTACTTTTGGAAAACCATGAACAAAATCCAAGGAGATGTTATGCTAGGGTCTAGTGGTTATAGGTAAGGGATGGAATAAACCTTGCTTTATGTTTCTAGGCTTGATGGTACAATAAACTATTCATTCTCTAACAAACCAAACTAGATATTCTTGCATTATGGGTCAATACATACACCTTTGTAAGTTGGAAACTGTCTTCCAAACACCAAAATATCCTGCAACGTTGGAGGTGTGAGCCTCTCTGATAAGTTGCAATATTTCACCTTTAGGAACGTAGAGATTTTCTAGCTTGTATAGAAACCCATTTTAGATATAATAGTCAACCTTCTCATCACCTTATTCTACACTAATTTGGCCCCGTAGTTGTTGAAACACCTCTTTAAATTCCTCATCTTTCATGTATGCCTCTATGTATGCATCATGGGTAAAAAGAAACATATGCAAAAGAGTTCTCAAAGTTGTAATCTTGGATATGGGTGACCTTGAAAGCATGTCTTCCAACTTATTAGTGTCCTCCTTCTTATATTTGATGACTAGATTAAATTGTTGAAAAAACCCCATCTACTTGTAGTGTTTGGTTTGTTGAATCTTACTTTGGGCCTACAAATACTACAATGGCTAGAAATCCATGTAGTGATGAAAGTCTTTCCAGCCTACAAATAAATATTGCATCCCTCATATACAAGTAGGGTCTTCCAAACACTACAACACACACATCAAGTGGTACTACATATACATCCACTTCATCAATATAGTTTTCACTTATAGAAAATTTGATCTTACATTGTCTAGTGACCTTGAGCTCTGCACCCTTATTTACCCATCCCAATGGATATGGGTTAGGATGATCACAAAATTCCAATCCAAGCTTGTTGACTAGATATTTTGATATGAAGATGACTTACGAACCAGAATCAAATAGATAATCCAACTTTGTCTTCTTGACCTGGATCTTAATACGAAGAGTTGAGTCATCTCCTTCTCTTCCTTGTGATAAAGGCTACTTAGATCACCTCCTTCTACATTCTAGTGCATACAATATTTTCATCTAAACCTGGGTTTTTCTCTACTTGGTTTTTTGAATCCATGGCTAGCAAGTTCTTCTTCTTTGAATCTTTCTTATGGTTCTTTGTATTTATCTTTGGATGCAACTTCCAACACTTATCTTCAATGTGACCATCGATATTACAATAGTTGTAGTGATTGTTTAGATCCTTGCATGGATGTGTAGTGCTAGTCGCCTTCTTTTCCTTTCCTTATTTGCAGGGATTCTTTACTTTCACATATTCATCACCTGGTTGATTCTTTCTTAAGAAAAGTAACAAAAAATTCCTACTACAACTGATCAATTTCTTGGATTGGTTAGCACTTACCAGAGAGATATTGAATTTATCTTTGTGTTTGTTGATGATGAAATCCTTTCCATCCTTGATAAAACATTACTAGTTCACTCTCCTCATAAATATTGCATCCCTCATATACATGTAGGGGCTTCCAAACACTACAATACACATATCAAGTGGTACTACATCTACATCCTCTTCGTCAATATAGTTTTCACTTATAGAAAATTTGATCTTACACTGTTTAGTGACCTTGAGCTCTTCATCCTTATTTACCCATCCAAATGGATATGGGTTAGGATGATCACAAACTTCCAATCTAAGCTTGCTGACTAGATCTTCTTCTATGAGGATGACTTGTGAACCATAATCAAATAGATAATCCGCCTTTGCATTATTGACGTGGATATTAATATAAATAGTTTCAAGTCATCTCCTTCTCTTCCTTGTGATGAAGGCTATTTAGGTTCACCTCCTTATACATTATAGTGCAGACAATATTTTTATCTAAATTTGAGTTTCTCTCTACTTGGTTTTTGGAATCCATGACTAACAATTTCTTCTTCTTGGAATCCTTCTTATGGTTCTTTGGATTTATCTCTAGATGTAGCTTCCAACACTTATCTTCAATTTGACAATCAATATTACAACGATTGGATTGGTTGTTTAGATCCTTTCACTAATGTGTAGTGGTCCTTGTCTTCTTGTCCTTTACTTTCCAATTCCTTTTCCCCTCCCTGGGAAGCATCTTGGTGGTCTTTCTGTATGGAATCACTTGGTTGTCCTTTCTTATTTCCTATATTATCCAAGTATTGTTCTTGCACATAAGCCTAAATAACTATCCTAATTTTAAAGAGAATCACTTGCTTCCATAAATGAATATGTAGACCCCCCATATACTTGAGGAGCATGTCTAGGTTCTTGGGAGATATAGCCAACATAATTTCCATTTTTTTGAATTTGGTGTTGTATCCTTGCACACTCTTCCCTTGCCTCTACCTAAAGTGATGCCAACATATACACTAGTCCTCTACATACCTAATAGTGTAGGACTAGGACTTGATGATGGTTTTAAATGCCTCACACTTAGTTACTGTGGGATCACCCTCCAACCTAAGCATCTCTATGTGGCCTTCCCACTAGGTTAGGGAATGACCCTTTAATTTTAGTTGGGTAAATGATTTTTTTTTCTCTTCTACTATGTTATGGACACTGAACAAAATTTTAACCATTGCAACCAATGATTCAAATTAATATCATGAATCTCACCTTGATATGGTTTGATGTCCACTTTCACTTCCATTTTAAACAAAGATTGTGAAGAAGTGATGAAACTAGAACTTGGTTTCTCTTTCTCTAGTTCTTTTTTCAGCTCCTTTTCGAGGTCTTCATTATCTCCCAATTTCTTCTTTGATCTGACTTCTAAGTTAGAGCCACCAACCTCCCGAAAAGGCCTAAAATTGTTTTGTAGAGATGCCATGAGGAGGGCCATGGTGTAAGAGATATCAACGACTTGTCCTTCTAGCTTCAACAATATCTCCTTTTCTTCTCCCAAGTGTTGTTACAATTGGATACATACACCATGGATAGGGTTCTAAGGCTTCCTTCTTAAGCCAATTCTTGGATCTTGTAACTTCCCACAAAACCCCAAAGAAAATTGTTTTGATACCAATATGATCTATAAACTACCATGGATATTCCACTGGAATGGTTTTCCACAACATATTTTACAATACTATGAAATATTTTACTATGCAATTTATTACCTTAGATATCATATTTAATATTACTTGCATAAATCTCAAAATCATGGAAGTAATTGAAATTGAAATGAAAGAAACAAGCAAATGAACACACCATTCTTACAAATGAACACAAGATGTGACCCGGGAAACCCAATATATGAGAAAACCTAGCTAGAAGGTGAGGTTTATGCTCTACTCTCTTTTTCATAGTTACACAATGTTAGTACATAGAAAGGGGCACTCATTATGGAGTTTTCATGGACCCTATGACTTGAATGGTTGCTACATAATCTTCTACCTCATCTGTTATGCTTTAATATACCACTCCTAGATTCTTTTCTCAACTATGAAACAATAGCAATACCAAAAGAATGAAACCCTTCCTTTCCTAGTGGCCCAATATATAATAGAAACTAATAATTGTCTAGGGTTAGGGTTTTTACATGCCTTAGACCTTAATTTATGTTAAGGTTTTGGACCCTTTAGAATCTTCTTGAGAATCCTTACGTGACATCCACTCAGTACCATGGTGGTTAACAAGGTAGGTCAACTTACGAGAGACATAAATTCTGCATACGAACTTTCATTGAGGTGATTTTTGCACCGTTGGAATGTTTTTGGTGTGTAGAAAAATGTCAAGGGGTCATGAGCTAATCTCACAAAGTTTTGACATCTAAAAGTGCTATTTGATGTCTCGAACTGACTCTATGAGGTTTTGGTCCCTAAATCACCAAATTGGGACCTGCCCCTAAAATGAGATTTGCAAATCAATTCCTCCAATTTTTCCATCCAAAAAGTACCAAGATAGATAAAAAAATTATATAGTAATCCATTATGTAATATTGAACTTATAATATAAAACTAATTGCTTTTGTGCATGAATTTTGAAGTACCTTCTCCTAACATCATTTGTGATCAAGGCTATTCATACCTATTTCATAGAAGAACAAGTGACATATAACTTTTTCTATTAATCTTATTTTCTTTAAGGTTGTTCTATACCTTTATAAGCATTTATGAATAAATATTTATCATTATCATAATGCAAAAAACAATTACTAGATTCAATTTAAAAGTTTCTAATTTACACAGAGAGGAAACCTAATACATATATTCATAATGCAATAAGAATAATGAATTTATTTATCTCTCTTATTATATGTTAAAGAAAATCACTTAACATGATATAATAACTCTTAAACGTATTGCATAGTAGAATTTAGTGACTACCCTTTTCATTGTGAAGCAGAGCAAAGTTCAAATATTATTTAAAAATGGAAAAACATGAAATAGTTCAACAATATCATTTCAAAACATATATTAGTCCACTTCAAATATTATTTAAAGATGGAAAAACATGAAATAGTTCAACAATAACATTTCAAATCATGTATTAGTCCACTTAGCACACACAAAATTATCTCCTTACACTAAATTTTGCATATGTTTACTAATGAAAAATAAGTCAGGCCATTTGCTGAATTTTAATAAATTATCCCATAATATATTATGGGTTTAAACATGTTAATGTTGCGTGAATTGAACTTTGCTTTCTTAATCAACCTAAGACAAATTCTAAATATTTTTTTGGAAAATGTTTTTTATAATAAAAAGCAGAAATGAGGACCACTATCTAAAGTTAAGAATATAAGCTTTTAGACCATATTGTATTTTCCATGGATTTTGAGACCATACTGAGATTTTACAAAGGGATTTTATGTCTATCTAAAGTTAAGAATATAAGCTTTTACACCATATTGTATTTTCCATTGATTTTGAGACCATATTGAGATTTTACAAAGGGATTTTATGTTGACTTGAGGTTGGAGGTGGATTTCTTTTGCCAAATGACTCGAGTATCATTGGGATTTCATAATAATTTCCCTCCAAAATGCTTATAACCTGTGTCGGCTCTTAATTTGAAGTATATGTGTTTGTGAGTTTGACGCTATAAATGAGGTTTGTTTTCAGCAATTTTGTTTATAATTTCGAATTTGATTTCAACGCATCTTTCATGATCCATGCACTTTCGAAGTTTTTCTGTGAAGGTCAATATTACATGCTTCGAAGTTTCCATGAGTTCAATCCCTCTCCTGCACAACGCGGGGCACTGAGTGGCGTCTTGCAGGGGCTTCTACGACTATATTTTTTTCTTATTCTCCCCGAGCTTTGCAATGTCGAGAGGTACAAATAGCAGCTGTAGTTGCTTCGGCTCTGCCATGGGAACCGAGGCGAGAAAAGTGGTATCTTTGTGGACCAGCTTCAAAAGGCGTACACAACAGAAAAACAAAAAGCAGTCTTCCAAGCCAGCCGCTTTCTCAAATAATGCTGTCGAGATTTCTCCTACTCGCCTTATCAGCGGGGAATCGAAGGCCTCGGTGAGGACTGTTTCGAATTCCCGAAGCGGAGAATCCAGTCCTGTAATTCTGTCACTTGTCGGGAAAGCAATATCCAATGAGCGGCAGCCCACCAAGAAGAAGCGGCAACTGGGATTCGAAGCAGCAGAGATTAAGGTCAAGTCATGCAATGCCGATATTTCTGTGAAATCACGCGAAGCAAAAGTTTGTACTGAAGAATTACCTCCAAAGCAGATTTCCGAAGAAGATCAGGTTGCCGTGAAAAAATCCGATCGCCGGTCGTGGGTTCGAATCGCCGAGGCGTTTCAGTTCCTAAAGGTAAGGCTTCGATTTTTAGCATATACCAGCGGTTATTAGTGTTGGTTTTATGTATTTAATTGGGAGTAATGTGTGGCTGACGTTGTCCCTCTCTGCTATTTTTGTCTGACAGGCGACTGAACGAAATGGACCGACGATTTCACAAGAAGTAGCAGACTCGATCTCGAGACCAATCGAGCAACCATCTAAATCTAGTCGCACTTCCCCTGCAGTGGATTCTAAGAGCAGCAAATTGTTCAAATTTATTACTTTTCACAGGAAGGTGAGTTCTCAAGCTAGCAAACATCGGGGGATCAAATCCAATCCACGCACAGATATGAATAATACTACAGCTAAATCCCAGCCTAAGAAGCCTAATATGTCGGCACAAAGAAAGGGAACCATTACAGGCGAAGGTGAAGGATACAATATGGCGATAAAGTTATCCGTTTTGATTATAATTATGTCATGGTTGGTGGGGTTCTCAAGCAGGCTCTTAGCCGTTGTGTGTACTTCCATATGGTGGTATTTACTTCCCAGCCTCCCCAAAAAATATAGATAGACTGTTTGAGAAGTTATCTGTTTTGATTGTAATTATGTCATGGATGGTGGCCCACCACTGCTGCTATAGCTACAAATGCTGTAGCACAATCATAATTTTTTTTTCTATGTCAGTTGCAGTTGTTGCAAGGGAAGGGGAAGGAACAACATACATGCCCATGCTCTTTTAGTTTTTTTACTGCATACAATTACATGGAATCATATTACCATGCTACAACTGCTGTAGCACAATCATAATTTTTTTTGCTATGTCAGTTGCAGTTGTTGCAAGGGAAGGGGAAGGAACAACACACATGCCATGCTCTTTTAGTTTTTTTACTGCATACAATTACATGGAATCATATTACCATGGTTAGTGTTCGGTGGTTGAATGTGGCAGTGGTAAAGGAAAAAAAGTTGTTATCTACATTTTACTTAAAAAAATGTCTGACCTAATTTTTATTTTTTTTAAGCCATCAACATATAAGGGCCTTATGGTTGTGTGTATCCATTGTCAAGCATAAGCCCTTAAGATATATTATAAGCTTTGGTTAAGTTAGATTTAGTTTCTATCTTCCAAAGAAGAAAATTTGTTAAGGAATTCAAAAACCCAATAGAATGAGTTATAAGCTAGGGTTGTTTATAATATGGTATGTATTTGTAAACTATCATGAATATTTTATTAGAATATTTGGCTACAATTTATCTTACAATATTTTAAAATATTTCATTATGCATTTTATTACTTTAAATCTCAGATTTAATATTACTAGTATAGCTTCCAAAATTATAGAAATAACTGAAACCAAAATGAAAGAAATAAGCAAATGAACACACCATCCACACAAATGAACAAAAGATATTACCTTAGAAGCCTAATACACAAGAAATCATATCTGAAAGATGAGGCCCATGCTCTTATATCTTTTTCTTAGTTACAAAATGCAAATAGAAAGAGAGGGGCACTCACTATGGAGTTGTCATGGATATTATGCCCTGAATGGTTGCTATAAAATATTCTACCTCCTCTATTATGCTTCAATATCACACTCTTAGATTCTCTCCTCAACTATGGAACAATAACAATGTTGATAGAGTGGAACCCAATCCTTTCCTAGTGGCCTAGTATTTAATGTAGCATGATAACCATCTAGGTTTAGGGGTAGGGTTAAGGTTTTTGCATACCTTAACCCTTAATGTTAAGGTTTTGGACCATCTAGAATATTCTTGAGAGTTGACACATGACTAGTTGTAGATGTGTGAGTAATGGGTTGACATGGCATCCACTCGGTACCATGGTTGTCAATAGGGTAGAAAAACTTATGGGAGGCATAAATTCCACATACAAACTCTAGCTAAGATGATTTCCATACCGTTGGAAAGATTTCAGTGTGTAGAAAAGCATCCAGGGCTAGGAGCTAATATTGTGGATTTTTGACCCCAAAAAGTGTTGTTTGATGCCTGAAACTAGCTTTGGAAGGTTTTTGACCCCAAATCACCAAACTATGACCTGCCCCTAAAATGGGTCTTGCAAGTCAAATCCTCCAATTTTTCCACCGAGAAAGTACCAAGATAGATGAAAGTTTATATAGTGATCCATTCTGGATCATACCTCCCCATTTAGGGCCATACTATAGAGTCTTGATCTTCTTACGAGGACCCTACATCCTTTCTTTTTTCAAATGCAACCAAACTGTACCTCCCACCTTGAATGTTTTATTAATTATATGCTAGAATCATGTTTGACCTTGTACTTTTCTTATGACTTATTCAATGCCTCTTGTACTTGAAAATGGATCTAACTAATCCTTTCAACATTTTTTTCTTCTTTCAATGCATCTCTTGTGATGTCTTTCGTCACTCCTCCTTGTTTTCCATATACAACATCAAAAGGAGATGGTGGAAAACACCTAAATAAAGTTTCAAAAGGGACTTATCGATATAAGTGTAGACAATTCAGTTATAATATTATTGAATATAAATCAAACTTTCTTCTTAGCTCTTTGGATGCCACTGATTGTAACCCCATAGAAGACTAACCAATGTCATGTTGACTAATTTTTTTTCCCATTTGTTTGTGGATGAAAAGTTGTATATCTCGTCAAATTGGAGTCCATATTCTCCCAAAGTTTAATCCAAACGCCACTGAGAAATTTGGCATCCCTATATGAGATGATGCTCCTTGGTATCCAAAAGTACACCCAGACCTTTTCAAAGAACATGCTTACTGTTTTTGTCCTTCATGGTCTTGTTACAAGGCATAAGAATGAACATCTTGCTTAACTTGTAAACTACTAAAAATAGATAATCATGTCCCTTGTTTTTGGAAAACCACCCACAAAATCTATGGATATGCTATCTGAGGTTCTAATGGGTATAGGTAATGGATAGTATAAAGATTTCTTTCTATTACTAGGCTTGTTGGTATAATAAATTATGCATCCTCTAATAAATTGAGCTACGTCTCCTTGCATTTTGGGCCAATAAACATACCTTTGTGAGTTGGAAACTATATTCCCAACACCAAAATGTCCTACAACCTTGGAGTTGTGAGCCTTTTTGATAAGATACAATATTTCTCCCTTAGACATAAAGAGATTCCCTAGCTTGTATATAAATCCATTTTGGAAATGATAGTCAACCTTATTGTACCCTTCTTTTACATGGATTTGTCCATATAGTTGTTGAAACACTTCTTTAAAGTCCTCATCTTCTATGTATGCCTCTTTGTGTGCATCTTGGTAAAAGGAACCATGTATATAAGAGTTCCCAAAGCTATAATATTGGATGTGGGTGGCCTTGAAAGCATGTTTGACAACTTACTAGTACTTCCCTTCTTATATTTGATGGCTAGATGAAACTACTGCAAAAACCCCATCCACTTGTAGTGTTTGGTTTGTTGAAGCATACTCTTAGATAGGGCTTCCACTTCTTAACATCTTGAACCAGGGCATAGAGTTCCTTAGTGTATGTACGGTAGTTCATGAATCCAACATAAAACATTTCAAAATGATATGACACTAGCTTACCTCCCTACTTCAAGACCGCTCCTATAGAATATCCACTTGCATTTATCTCTACGTAGAAATGATTCTACAAATTAGGAAATGTAAGAACTGGTGCTCGATTGATCTTTTGTTTTAGCTTTTTGAAATCTTTCTACTGATTCTTCCCTTACTAGAAACTCTTACCATTGGTTGTTATGGCATGAATTAATAAAGATACAACTAAAAATGATGCTATAAAATTTCATAGGTACAATGTTTCCCCAACAAAGCTCCTAACTTTAGAGAAATTAATAGGAACTTGCCACTGGATGACAACCTCTATATTTGAGGGATCTATATTGAATTCCCTTCCACCAATCACATATCCAAAATACACCAATGAATTCTTATAAAAATCAAATTTCTTAAGGTTGGCTAGTAGTCGATGTTTTTTCTAATTTTCTAACACCTACATGAGATCTGAGATATGCTCTTCCCAGGTAGAGATATAAACCATTATATTGTTGGGTTGTTATATTCTTTGCAGAGAGAGTCGAAGGTCGAAGTGATTGACCAAGAAAGTCAAAGTCGAAGTGATCGACAACAAGTTGAGAGGTTAGTTGACAAGAGGTTGTCATGAGGACGTGTGGCAATTGACTAAAGTACAGATGGAGGTCAACTACTATTTGTCTGGCAATCTGAATGGCAGTCGACTGTAATAGAATCTTGAGATTTGTGGGATTTGTAGCTAATGATTTGTGTTGATCTGTAACCGTTTTTGGGAACCTTTATTTAGGGTTTTCCTTGTTGTAAATCCTATCAATAAGACGTGTTGTAACACTGTAAACGCTAATCATTGATGATCAATCTCAGAGTTTCCTTCTCATATTTAATAGTAGGTTGTTGGTTATGTAGATGTAATCTAAATAGGTTGCAGGGTTTTTCTTGTGTCTTAGGTGTAGAATCTAGGGTAAAATCTTTGTGTACTGTGTGATTGCTTTGTCATTTACTTTCTTGTTTAAATTTGTCTTCTTCTCTTATATTAAGTTTAACGAGTAAATTTATTTCCTAACAAGTGGTATCATAGCTAATTTTTGTAGATCTTGGATCTAAGGTAAACCCTATGTCTAGTAAGATTCACAAGTTAAAGATATTTAAAGTTGTGCTTAAAAGAATGGCAAGTAGTTCAAGAATAGAGATTGAAAAATTCAATGGCTAGAATTTTGAGCTTTGGAAGCTTAAAATTGAAGATCTTCTTGCAGATCGAGAACAATGGGAAGCAATATGTCCAAGTACCATTCCGATATTTATGTTGAGGGAAGAATGTGAAAAACCCGAGAGATGACAAGGAGTATGATTCGATTGTATCTTGCAGATTTTGTGTTGTTGAATGTATCAAGTGAAGACTCAAACAAGAAACTGTGGGACAAGTTGGGAAGCTTGTACTGGTCAAAATCCTTGGTAAATAAGTTGTTCCTTAGAAATAAATTGTATCTTCTGAGGATGAGTGATCTTAGTTTAGTAACTGAGCATTTGAATGCATTCAATAATATAATCAACCGGCTATCATATATAGATATTAAAATCACCGAGCAATCACCGAGCAAGAGAAATGTATTAGCCTATTATGTTATTTTTCAGACTCCTAGGATATCTTAGTCATAGCTATAGGGAGTAATTCAACCACATCACCGCTAGAATATATGGTTGCATCTCTACTATCAGAACAAGGAAGGATGGACAAAATATTCTTTAATGGTGAGAGGTCGACTGGTTGACAGAGATAAAGGAAAATTCTCTAGTAGAAAGTATAAGTCAAAGGGTAGATATAAATCCCTGGTTCAGTAGACGAGAAGATGTTGGAAATGTGGTAAATTTGGGCATTAAAAAATGGACTGCAAGTCGAAAGTAGTGGAAGTCAATACAAGATCCGATGAGAAGCAATTGACTAAGAGAAAGACTACTCCAAATAAAGGAGGTGATGTGTATCTGACGTCAACCAATACATAGTTGCATCAAGATGGTTGGTTGATCGATTCGGGAGCATCCTATCATATTACACCTCATAGAAAATGGTTATGTGAATATGAGAGATATGAAGGAGGAGATTTGTTCTTGGGGGATGAATCGACAACCAAAATTGTGGGATAGGGAAGAGTCTGAATGATACTGCAGGAGGGGAGGAGTATAACCCTTCCAGGTGTGCTACATATCCTGGGTTTGGAAACAAACTTGATATCTGTAAAAAATATGAGTGATGCAAAAGTGCACACTCTATTTCAGAAGGATATGTGAAAAATGGTCAAGGGTGCGATGGTCTTAATGAAATAAGTTTGGATTGGAACCCTATATAAGTTTTTAGGGAATGTTGACTTGACTGGATGAAACATAGTTGTTGTTCCTGAAGTCAACTCTACTTCGACTTGACTCGACTCGTCTCAGGCTGAGTTGATTCAAACCGAATCGACAATTCTTCGTCAAGTCGACCTAACCATGTTATGGCACGAGAGGATGTGACACATTGGAGAAAAAGGAATTTGAGATATTTATAACAAAGGTATGGTCAAATGTTTTCCTGAATGTAATTTATAAATCGATTTTTGTGAATATTACATATATGGAAAACAAAATTGGGTTAGGTTCCCATTTGGAGCAACAAGGGAAAAGGGGATTCCAGAATTGATTCATGGTGATGTGCTTGGACCTGTAACAGTCCCTTCACTTGGTGGATCCTTGTATTATGTCTCCTTCATAAATGATTTTTCCAGGAATACATGGATATATTTCATGAGGAAGAAATCGTAGGTTTTCAAGAAACTCAAAGAGTTTAAATATCTTGTGGAAAATCAAACAGATAATAAGATTAAGGTTCTAATAAATGAGAATGGTGGTGAATTTTGTGGAAAGGATTTTGATATTTTCTACAAACAGTGTGGCATAGCACGTAAAAATACCACACCATATACCCCACAAAAAAAGGGAGTTTCCAAAAGAATTAATAGAACATTGATGGACAAGGCAAGGAGCATCATTAGTGGTGTTGAGCTCTCACAAGAATTCTAGGCAGAGGCAATTGAAACTGTAAAATATCTCATGAATATTTCTCCTTCGTCGACACTAGTCAACATGACTCCACATGAGGTATGGTTTGGAAATAATCCTTCGCTATCACATCTCAAAGTATTTGGCTATGATTCAGTTGTGAATGTTCCAAAGGAAAATATGAGTAAGATGAAAAAGAAGGAATTCCAGTGTATTTTCATTGGATACAAAGAAGAAATGAAATGAGATAAGATCTAGGATCCTACAACAAAGAGAAAAATGTATAGTCGAGATGTGGCCTTTAGAGAATTTGGAGGTAATTTTTAGTCTAAAGTGGTTTAAACATAGAAAAGTCCAAATAATGTGAGGTTTGAACTGAGGAATGAATAAGATGATTCAAATGAGTCTACTAAATCAAATGAAGAGGTGGAAAATCGAACCTCGGTTGTAAGGAGGTTTGAATGAGTGAGAAAAATAGTCAAAAGGTATAATCTGATTGTTTTTTTCCGCATTTTTGTTAACTTCCACTAACAAGAAGCCCAAGTTGGTCAGGGAGGAAGTCGACTTGACATAGGGTAGACTCTGGAAGGACACCATGTTCAAAGAGATGGAATCCTTGCACAAGAATGAGACGTGGGATTTGGTTGAATTACCTAGTGGAAGAAATCACATCAAGAACAAGTGGGTGTTCAATAAAAAGATGAACGCAATATGTCAAGTCAAGAAATTAAAAGCTTGACTGGTAGTGAAAGGATATTCCCAAGTCGAAGGAGTTGACTTCAATGTTATTTTTTCTCCTATTGCAAAATAAACTTCTATTAGATTACTAATGTCTCTAGTTGTGGCATTTGATCTTGAAATAGAGAAAAATGATGTGAAAAAAACATTCCTACATAGGGACCTGGAACAAGAAATCTATACGAAACAACCTGAAGCATTTGTGATAAAGGGAAAGAAATATCTAGTGTATAAGTTGAAAATATTGTTTTATGGTCTAAAGAAATCACCAAGGATGTGATACCAAAAGTTTGGCACATACATCCTTAGTTTGGGATTTGTGAAAAGCAAAGTTGATCACTATGTATATTCCAAGGAAGAAGGTGGGAATTTCATATATGTAGTGTTTGATGTTGATGACATGTTGCTAATTACAAACAATATGGATGCAATAAAGGAGGTGAATAAATAGTTATCCTCCAAGTTCAACATGAAGGATCTCAATGTAGAGAAATTCATTCTAGGAATGGAGATCAAGAGATATCGGGATATTAGAAAGTTCTGGTTGAATCAGAAAAAGTATATTGAAAAAATCTTGAAGTGTTTCAACATGTAGGAGTGAAAACCTTTAAAGGTGCCAATTCTTGTGGGATCAAATTTAACTGTTGAACAATGTCCGGAGATAAAGGAATAAATGAAGGACATGACATGTTCTTCCTATGCAAGTGTTGTTGGTAGTCTAATGTATGTGATTAATTACACTAAACCAGACATTTCCCATTCAATGGGAGTGTCGGGAAGATACACGTTGACACCTAGAAAATAGCACTGGACAACTGTCAAGAGAGTATTCAGGTATATTTTGTGGCACAGAAGAATATTTTATATGCCATCAAGGAAAACCTATAGTTTTCAGTGAAGTAGATGTACATGGATTTGTCGATGCCGACTGAGATGGAGATATGGATCGACGAAGATCGAACAATGGATATGTGTTCAAGATTTTCGATGGAGCAATCAACTGGATGAGTAAACGACAAATAGTCATAGCCTTGTCAACAACACAAGTTGAATACATGACAACCACTCATGGAAGCAAAGAAGCAGTATGGATGCAAAGGTTGTGTTCAGGGATTAGGTTTGGGAAGAAATGTATAAAGATAAATTACTACAGTCAAAGTGAAATATTTATGGAAAAAAACCTTGCTTATCATTCCAAGATGAAACATATCTATGCACAATACCATTTTGTAAGAGACGTGGTGCAAAGAAACAAGGTGTTATTGGAGATAGTAGACACGTTGGAAAAAATAGTAGACTCTTTGACCAAGTCTGTCAGTGTTGTGAAGTTCTCTTGGTGCGAAGAGGAAATGGTCATTGCTTCCCTAGGTTTGTGAACAAAAGTTCAGGTTCTCCTTTTTCAACAAAATAAAACAATTAGTGGGAGGATGTGGGAGGATGTTGGGTTGTTATATTCTTTGCAGAGAAAGTCGAAGGTCAAATCGATCGACTAGGAAAGTCGAACTTGAAGTGATCGAAATCAAGTTGAGATGTGAGCTGACAAGAGGTCATTAGGAGGTCATGAGGAAATTGACTAAAGTTTGAATGGAGGTCGACTAGTAGTCAACTCTAACGGATTCCTAAAATTCGCGGGATTTGGGAGCCTTTCTTTAGGGTTTTTTCTATTGTAAATCCTATAAATAAGACATGTTTAACACTATAAAAGCTAATTATTAATGATCAATATTAGATGTTCCTTCTAGTATTTAGTAGTAGGATGTTGGTCATGTAGATTTAAGCCAAATTGGCTGTAGGATTTTTCTTGTGTAGAGAAAGAGGGTATGATGATGATTGTGTATTAGATGTAGACCAAGGTTAGTCATGTAACCCTTTATTCTGAATGAATAAGTAAACACGAGACAAATATGCTCAAGAAATGTTGGTTTTCCTGTTTGGGTTTCCAGGTAAAATATTTGTGTACTATGTGATTTAGTTGGCATTTACTTTCTTGTTTAAATTTGTCTTCTTCTCTTCTATTAGGTTTAGTGTGGAAGTCTATTTCCTAACATATATTTTATAAGTACACTATCACAAATGAATCTATAAAGGGATGTAATACATTATTCATCAAATGCATAAATATAGTCGGTGCATTACATAAACCAAAATGCTTTACTAGTCAATCATATAGACCTTGCCTTTTCTTGAAGGTGATCTTCTAGGTGTCTTTTTTTTTTAACTCGTACCTAATGGTATCTCGATTTGACATCCAACTTGGTGAAGTACTTGGCATACTGCAACCTATCTAACAAATCACGGATCTTGGGAAAAGGGTACCAATTCTTGAGGGTGATCTTGTTCAAAGATCTATAGTTGATACAGATTCACCAAGTCCTATCCTTTTGGGATACTATGATGGTAGGTAATTGTTGTTCAATTTTCATTGATCAAAAGTCAAGTCTTTTGGTCATTTTTTCCCTTTCTTGTATATCCCACACTTCTTATTTTTCACTTTTACGGGTTGTGGGAACTCTACTCATAATCATCATAAGTCTGAAAACCCGCAAACCATCATAATCATCTTGTAATTCTAGAATAACATTGGAAGGTTGTATTTCAGAAGTATCTTATTTTAAGGAGTTGATTCTCTAGTACATTGACAATTTCAACAAAAAAATAGGATTATTCAATTGTAGGAGAAGACGCATATTTATTTTTCACCCAAAGTATTCAAAAGGATTCTCACTCCCCTTGAGCCTACTACGACATTCAAAATTTCAAAAGTATATTCCTTTTTAAAGTCCAACCATGGAGGGATGAACATCTTGGATAATTTTCTTTCGAAGTCGTGAGACTACTATGAGAACTCCACCCATATAGAGGTATGTTCCTTGAAATATCCCTATAAAGAGTTAACCTCATGACTCACCATAATTATTGGGCAGGAATTGAGAGAGTTTTATTTGATTGGGCTCGAATTATTTCAAGTCAAGTTTATTTCTAGATTTTAAATTTTCTGAAAAATAAAAAAATATTTATGAGTTCCTACTCGATTTTTGCAATTGCATACTACCATATCTCCGAAGACTGGCCTCACATAAGGAACATTTATTTTGGAAAAGAATCAATTCAATTTTGGTATCTCGCATTGTGGAAGCACAAAGAACAATATAATTTTTATGAAGTTCATAATGATTTTCTGTCTACTTTCAAGAAGTTAGTCTATGGTCCCATCACATCGAGATTGTTTATAGAAGTTGTTTCCTTTTTTGCAGGAAGGTTTTTTTTTTAAACCTTGGATGAATTTAATTTCATAATACTATACAATTTCGAGGAAAACCCCTCCTTACTTCCTTTTTATGTATTAGATAAATTCTTTGTTATTGAAGTCTGCAAACAATACAAGTTCTGGGTGCACTTCTTTAAGAAGGAGAGAAAAAGTATCTCATTCCATTTACGTGGAATATTAGTGAAATCGTTGTCAAAAATATTTCTCATCAAGATGAACTTGCTAGTCATTTTTATAATTTCAAGCTAAAAGAAGTTCCTGAAATTCCAAGATTTGACCCCAGTGATATGTTTACAATACATATGTCTCTAGTTATGTACGAATTATCATTTATAAAGACTACCCAATTTAAAGAAGAAGGTGGGGATAATCAAAACCCCATGGAAGCCATCCCTGACAAGTTTCATGATGACCAACAAAAACAAAAGAGTGGAACCATGAGAAGTATTAACCCTATCCCGGGTTCAACATATGTTTCACAAAGGAGTTCTTCAACAAAAAACATGACCTAGGGAAACTGTCTTGGAAAAAATAATTCCCATTCGAAAAATTATGGTGATAGAGGGGATGAAAACCATTCGAAAGAAGATATTGGGAAAAATCATACTACCCCTATAGCACTCAAAAGAAAAATAGATATAACTCGGAAAGGAGAGAAGGAAATTCTAGTCCCTGAAAATGAAGATATGGAAGTGGATGCTGAAGAAGAAGAGCTTGATTGGGTTGGACAAATATTATTAGAAAATAGAGAAATAACACAAGATTTGTCTTGTCAAGAGCCATTGGTCATTCAGGAGGAATCTGTTACATTGCACCACACATAGTTTAAAAAATAATCTAAAACTTTGTTGATTGAAAAACTTAATTTGAAAAATAAAAAGGTTGATGAGATGTGGAACTATGAGATTGATTTACAAGGGGTGAGATCCTCAAAAGTCATGCAATTTCATGAAGCAACTAGAGAAGTACTAAGTTCTCAATTAATGAAATTGAACAAGACAACAAAGTCTTGAAAGAGAAAATAAAAGAATTAGAAAATGCCTTATTGTTGAAGCCTCTGTTGGGTGGGGTGGGTGGGGTGGGCTGGGGGGCAGAGATATATATCTTGTGTTAGGGGTGGGCTGGGGGGCAGAGATATATATCTTGTGTTAACATGAATGTGCGAGCATTCCTATTACTAATAGCATGCACACACTTTAGGAACGTGTGTGTGTTCCTAAAGAACACACGTCTTATTTTCATTTCAAATTCTTTTGAGGAACACGTGCACGTTGTTGAACACATGTTTGTCAGGAATGTGTGCACGTTCCTAAATAATACGAGTTTTCAAGTCTATGTGGTGGTTCGGTGAGTACCAAGGTTGTAGGATTAAGAACACGCACACATTCCTAAAAATGTGCATGCTCACCCGATTTCCACTTTATCATCCACCAACTTCATGCACTCACCCATAATACATTTTGATTTTGATAACTTAATGAGATTGAGAATGATGCAACTTATGGTTCTAACTTCTAATTTCTTATGTGTTTTGTCATTTGATCATAATTGATGTTACAATGTATTATGTAACATGTTTTGTATCATGACAATCTTCTAGTTTCGAACAAAATATGAATCTTTATGTCTATATTTCATTTTTGTATGTGTAATTTTTCAAAAAAAATTCACACACACACACACACACACACACACACACACACACACACACATATATATATGATAAGCAAGATAAACAAAATGGATGAAAAGAGGCTCCCCAAAATTGCTTCAAACTCTAGCCAAAACCACCATTGGATCATGTGTTGGTGGCATAAAGATGTCAAATCTTGGCTAAATCATTGGGGAATACAAGAAGAAGCCATCATACATCGATAATATTACAATTATTATCACTTCTAAATTTAAGGAGAATATGTGGTGTGATAAAGAATTAGTCGATAAAAGGAAATTAAGATACTACAAGGAGGTGGCCAACCCTAATTTAGAAGATCAAAATTACCTCTCTGTTTTGAAAAGTACAAAGAAGAAAATCAACATTTCTAAAATAAGAACAAACTCTCACAAGTAACTGGGTGTTGGACAACTCCCAAAACACCATGAGATAGGAGAATGTGTTACCTTTGTAACACTATGCTAGTAGAAGATGAATAAAGAAATTTAACCACCACCACCATCATCATCATCAACATTATATATATATATATATAAACTTGTTCTCATATATTTCCATGTCATATATATATATATATATATATATATATATATATATATATATATATAAACTTGTTCTCATATATTTCCATGTCCTAGGTATCATAATAGCTATAATTTTGATAAATAAAAAAGGTCTTTAAACATCTAATTGTGATTTTTTTTTAAACATTACTCCCATATAAATATAGAAAAAACAATATTTTTCAATAATAAACATTTTTTAATATTTTTATCATGTTTCCAAAATCTATTTAATTAAAAATATTTATCTTCAATACCAATCCACAGATTAAAGTCTTAACTAGCTGATCCATAAATCCAAACCACTATGCTTTGCCATTCTATACTCTCCGAAGGCAGCAAAACTATGTCCAAAATGTATCTTTGCTTACATGGACCTTGTTTTCAAAAGCCTTACAAAGCGACCCTCGGGAAAATTGTTTATGATACATTTAGCAGAGTGATTGGAAGGAAGCCATGTGTCTCGATGAATGGATGAGAGAGTGGAGAGGCTATGCATAAATGGGACACAAATATATCTAGCCACTTGCGGAATCTTTGAAAGAGTTAATTAATCACTTGGACTAGGCATAACGTAGACAGGACTTCACAAAACGTTACCAGGGATGCTTTTCTAGTAGAACGTAGGAGTGGTCTGAAGCAGGGATGCTTTTCAAATAGAACGTGATTGTAATGGTACAATGGCAAAACCAGGAACATTTTCCCATGGTTTTTACTTTGACATAATCCCTCAGGTCAACTAGTGGAAAAGAGAGGGTATCTTTACTTTGACGTATTCCCTCTTGCGCACAACGCAGAGAAATGAGAGGCGTTTTGCAGTGGCTGCGACCAAAGTGATATCTGAGTCGGAATCTTTGTGGCCGATTCTTCTTTATACAATCTTCCATTGCATCGAAAACGAAAAACAAGTTTTACCAAAAAGCTGAACACCTGTTTTTCCTTGGGTTGATGATTTTGCCTACAACAACTTTTTTTGTGTTAATTTAACATCATAAAAACGCTATATATTTCATATTTTTCCTTCTTTTCATTCGCATTTTTCCACGTCAACAATATATATATATATATATATTATAATTTTAAATATTTATTATACTAAATTTTAAATAATTAATTTTTAAATTTAGTTTAATACATCTTATTTTAATATATATAAAAAGTTAACTTTATTTTATAAAAATTTTAAAATAAGCGATTTCCTGGAATAAGAATCGAACTAGATTTTTTGCCCTCCCTTTTGTTCCCTAGATTTTTAAAATATTTTATTACTTTTTAAGAGACGCACCACCACTGCAGTGGATTCTAAGAACAACAAGCTGTTGAATTTCATTAATTTTCACCGGAAAGTGAGTAATCATGGTAGCAAGTGTCGGGGGATAGACCTAATTCCAAGCGTAAGAAGCTTAATATGTCGGCAGAAAGGAAGAGAACCGTTACGAGGGACGCGGAAGGCGGTGTTAACAGTGGCAGATCAGATGTTTAAAACGTGAGGCAAAGGAAACTTTAAAATGCATGGTTACCAAAATCTAGACACCTTTTGATTTCTTTTTCTGCAACTTTTTGTGTTTGTTTAACATCATAAAAATTTAAAATATTTGATCCTTTTCCTTCACGTTTTTATCGGAATAATTCATCGTCAAGTTGGAGAGTGAAAATTTGTCCAGTAATAATTAGGTTAAAAATAAGTTAGAGTAAATCTTTTACTAATAATTAGCTTCAAAAGCAGTGTGTATTTGTAAAAAATGGTAAATTTTATGATAAATATTATTCACTAAATAATACTCCAAGCAAGTTTCAACCTTCGTCAGGTCAGATAAACTCAGTCACTCTGACCTAAACTTGTCAGATTAGCTTGGTCACACTTACCAAAAGTAAAAGCAAATTGAGGTTATCTTCTATAATCATAAAATTCTTGCCATTCTCAATAAAATCAAACTCAAACTCATTATTCTACACGATCTTTAATAAATATGATATACCGTTAGATTTCAAATATATATATATATAAAAGAGGTGAACGGTCAGTGATGATTTACATTTAAAATATTGCTCTTTCTTATATTATATATTAAGAATATGTGTTTTATTGTAAGAGGTTATAGGTTCAAATCTAAAACAGAGATTATTTGCTCTTTAGTTGTAAATTGAAAAAAATTGTGGTTTTTTTTCCCTATAAATCTTGGAATATATATATTTTAATTAAAAAAATTCATGCAAGAGTAGAGGCAAAACACTTTGAAGGTCTTTTGTTGTGCATTAGAGATTTAAGAAGGCATGATTCTAATGGGATTGAGTGAGTGCAAGCTAATGTTGGTCTCTCATAATGGGTTATGGGTTAGTGACAATGCAAACATGGAAAAACAACAATATGTTAACTTAGAGGGATTATTCAAGGTACTTTTACAATGAATTTTAATATGGTATAAAAAGATGAAACATAGTAAATTGAATGAGTTTTCTAAATATACAACTTTTATTCATAGAAATTGTGAATACCTATGTGAAATTGTGAATAACAATGAAATTTCATTCCAAAAACTTGTATAATGGTAGATGTAAACTTGTTCTAGTGCCCTGTATTTTTTGAAAATTTTAGTAGATATCAATCTCTTCTAGCTTGGCATATAACTCATTTTATAAATGGTTAAGTTGACAAAAAAAGTTATAGCAAAAATAAAAGAGGTATGTATTCTAGGATTTTGATATATGCCAAGACAAAAATAAATTAAAAATAGTAAACAATATTAATTAAAAAAAAAAAAAA
>ML777208.1:24002-34370 GCA_009831015.1 Picea engelmannii
GCAATTAAAATTGTTGTTTTGACTGACTTTGACTCCGGGTGGACAAATGCATAGCAAACTTTGTCTGACTGAGCTGAAACTTGGTCTATGGGTGTAGGGGGTGCCATTCCATTTCTTTTGAGCACAAATACCCCTATCAAAAATCCACAGACCCAGTTTTTACAATATTTGCTCAAAAACATTTAATTAATTAAATAATTAAAATCCCAACCTTAGGAAAAGTAATTAAATTTAATTAATTAAAAAAAACCTATCTAGACTCGACGAAATTCTGCGAAACTTTCTACAATGTCTAACATGGTCATTTAAATCATTCCTAAACAATAGCTACCAAAGGATGAGACCATTAGAATGCCATTCACCACTTTAGAGGAATTATTGCATGTGTGAGGGAAAAACTCATGGGAAGTCAACCAGGCTGAAAAGCCCAATTGACAACCTGAGGATAAAAAACCCTCGGTGAAAGGAACTCTCCTAATGAGAACATCCCAAGGTACCTGACCTAACTATGATCCATGCAGACTTGTTACATTATTAACCCACACAGGGGTGCGGAAATTTCGTTTACAAAATTTTGTGCTGGAGGCATAAAATGCCCAGTAGAACCAAACTGTCTTCAACATACTAGCATTTAATGATGCATATCTTCATGGCACATGGAGTTGACCCCCCAGCTGAACAGGCGGTCAACAGACTCCATTAACCCTAAGGCACTGATCTAAAGAGACCTAATGCGCTGAAGTGACCTTTATCACAAACTACTCTCAACACATTGATTGAAACCCTAACTACACTAACCCTATCTTATAAACTAACCCTACTAACTAAGTGCTGTTGTCAGCGCTTGCTATTAATACTCTTGTGCAACAAATGTTTTGTTTTATAAGCAATTGAATGGTGAATAAAGGCATAAATTAAATGAAGTGTTAATTTATTACATTGAATGCCATATCGTTTCAGTGTTTATTGGTGAAGTGACAATTTTCATTGCTATTTATAAACATTGACTTCGTCAATATTTATTGCTAGATTGCTTATATGCTTATCAGATAATCATCTATTTATATGAAGTACTAACCCATTGAAATAGCTTGCATATATCATTTGTTGTTGCTTTGTCTCAGGTAGGTATATCTTTGGGGGTTTACTTTATTATTGGCTATTTAGCCAGGACTATCTGCTTGGTGGTGACTTATGAGGGGGAAATTTGTCCTTGTCTTATTATCCTCTTGCTTTCTCAAAACCCTAGGTCGCCAAGGACGTCTCCCCTGGGCCTCACCTCCCTAAAGAGAAAGAACCATCCCATTGTGGTGACATTGGGTGGGATTGGTTCCTGTTATGCCAGTTTGGCCTTCAAACCTCGAGCTTTAATCCTTGCTACAAACTGTGCGATAACATACATAAAAATCCAAAATAGAAAACTAATCTAGAAAAGAAATATTTTCACATTTTTTCAAAAATCTTTGAACTGAGCATGAAATCAATATGCAAGTATAGAAAAATGAAAATGAAATGCATCTAATCTAATATGAGCAATCAAGATGCAAATGCAGGAAATCAAGATGACCTATATACTTACCTGGGGCCTTGGGGCCCTGAAGATTAGATGATGAGTAATGTCAGGTGAAATCATACAACCAACTGGTCACCTCATCAAAGTATCTCCCCCTGTGCTTAATCATGTAATACAACAAAGATAAGTTAAGCACATAATAATCATGAGTATAGACACACATATAATCGATCATGAAATAAAACTCATGAAGATGGGTGGGAGGGAGGAAATCCTGTTGGAAAGAGAAACCATCACCCTGATCATCTCGCCTGAAAGTGTAGCCACAAGCCTGATCAATCCATCTCTGAAGAGGGATACCATATATAGACGGCGACTTGTCTTCATCTTCACTCAGAAAATCATTGCTCCCTTAAGGCTGAGAAAGGATGAGCGATCCCAAGAAAACCCTATGATTTCCCAAACAAGAGAAAATGGGGTAAGGCACAACCTTAGAGGGGAACTCCTCCGTCGGACTTAGGAAACATCTTTTCTTTGTCTGCAAATCCCTGCCCAAAGTCTCAACATGAAAGTACTTCCGTTTGGTAGTGTGGACCTCAGACTGCTTTGGGCTGACCACGACCTGGTGTCTATCAAAATCCGAGCATAATGGCCGAAAATCCTCATAGAACAAATCTGCATCATCAAAAGGGTATGTATCAAGGGATGACTGAAGATCACTCTGAGTATGCTGCGACAAGTCATCCTCGAAGGGGTGGAACAAATCTGTAACCATATCGTCACCAGGTTGCCAAATATCTTAATCATACATGCATGAAGACCAATCCTCTGAAGATGACATTTCAACCCCCTCTGCCTGAGAGCTACCCTCAATGTCATAAATGGAGTCTCTATCATTAATGAAGCAAACCACTGCCCATCTACGTCTCCCAACCTGTATGAAATCATCAATGTGGTCGTTAACTATATCCGAGGGTTGTTCCACGAATTCATCAACATCATAGGAGTTGATTACTTCTTCACAAGACCGAAGAACTTTGTTTTCTTCAAAAGGGAAATCAGATAACAATGTCTCGTTCATGCCTTTTGCAAGAGAAACTTCATCGAGATCCCTTTGGCAGTTTTCTTCATTTCCACAGTCATGGAACAAAGCAGCATCAAAGTTTTCAAAAGAATTATAACTCATCATGTTCTCTTCTTGATGTGCAGGAGAAGCAGATGTCTGGATGTTCTCATCAAGTGGAAGGGAAGATACTTCATCTTCATCATATGTCTTATCCGGATCTTCTTCATTAGGATTTTCTTCAAGATTTTCTTCATAAATAGGATCAGAGAATTCACCATCTTGATCTTGATCTCTAACGATTTTGTAGACGTCCTCGGGCATGGAGAGAGGTTCATCGTCATTTGGGAAGTCTTCCTGGTACCCATACTTCTCGGTCAAATCGTCGTATAATGATATTGTTCGAAAATATGCAATGGCCACTTCCCAGGCTGATTTTAGGGTAGGCCTTTCCTCATAATTGTCGATGATGTTGCTATACTCTTCCTCTCTCTGTTGACAAAACTTAGCCAGAAAGTCCTTGTCAGGACAAAGTTTCATCAGTTCACAAAATTCATCATCTTCTTCTGTGTTTTGCTTGAGACACTTAAACTTTTCCTCATTGTTGTTGTCAACTTCTTGTCTTTCAATTGTTGCTTCAACAAAATTTGGAAGAAGCGTTTCTATCAAGCCTTTAATAGGATCAAGGTCAAAACCTTCTCTCGAAAAAGCATCCTCCAGGTCCTGAATTGTTTCTTCAAGACTTTGAGCTTTTGGTCCCCAACGTTTAAGGAATTCTTAGATGAGGATCGTCAAAGAAGATATACTTCTTGACTTGTAAGAATCCTTGATCCAATCCCTCTGTTCACTTCCCAAGGACAACAAGAACAATCTCAAGCATACATCCTCATGTTGTGCTCTCAAAATGGAGATGCATCTGGTAAACTCAACAACGTGTGCTACGCCCGACAATGGATTACCATCGAAGTTTGGGAGGAGATCGAATTGGTTTATTGGGCACTTGTTTGGATATCCGTCAATAGTTTCGAGGTGCAGGTCTTTGTATGCTTCATGAAAGCACCACAAAGCCATGATTCCATTACTTAGGATAATACCTTAATGGAGTCGCCAGATGAGCTCAAGGCTCATCCAAGGGTAGAAAGGGATAAGGTGGGTTCTTGGAAGGTGGAGTCACCAAATGTGCTTCAAGAAGAACTCATCAAGCAAGGTGGAAAGGGAATGTCCCTTGGGTGGAGTCGCCAGACAAGCTAGGGTAAAGGCTTTGGGATAGCTTGCCAAAGTGTCGTTAGGGTTTGGAAGAGGATTCAAAATCATCCTCGACAACGACGCCAAAATGTTATCGCACAAGTTGTAGGTTGGGAAAAGCTCGACCCAACCACCAATTGGAGACAATGTAGAGAGCACCTACCCACTGTCACCTTAAGCAGGTGTTCCCGTCACTTTAGAGGTGAGGTAGTCACCTCAAGGGGGGAATCCCGATGACCCTAGAAGGAAATGAGATGGAAAATGATAAGTATGAATGGATGTCCCTAGAGGTCAATTCTATATAGTAGGAAGAGCTTGAAAAAGAGTCTTGGGAAGGCTTAAGGGTTGCCAAGTGAGTTGAGTGACCTGCCAAGAGTAGAGTACTTGCCCGAGACACATTGAAAACCAAGGATGCTTGTAATATGTTAGTTGGACAAGCAAGTTAAGCTTGTTGTTCCTAATTGCAGCAAAAGTAAATGATATATATTAGTGCATAAAAGATAGTAAAGGCTGCAATATAAGTGCTAAGAATATGATAAAATAAATAAGAGACAAGCTAGCTTAACTCAACAATGATTAAGCAATACTCTAGCACAAAAAGCAAGGCTGAAACAAAATCTTGCTGCAGTGATATTTATCAGCCTTATGGCTGTAGCAAACCAAGCTTAATAGCAGAAAAATCAGCCACTCAAAACCACTTCCAACTAGCTAGATAAGTGCACTAGGGTTAGTAGAGAGTTAGGGAAAAATTGTAGCCAATTCCTATGGTTAGTTTAGGAGTTATTAGAGGTGAGAGGGTTAGTTTTCTGCAGTCCTATTGGCTGTAGGTTAGTTTTGTAACAGCAACAAAAATTTATGGTTGAAAAGGGATGCCTCAATGAGGCAAGAGAGGCAAAGGCTCAAGGAACAACTTTCCAAAGAGACAACTTCAAAACTTGAACATTTCACGTTTACCAAGGCAGCAATTTTTTCTCCAATGCAACAAGTAAATGACTAGTTCCTTTAATAATTGGGTTAATGGAGTCGGGCAAAGAAAGAGCTAGAGGTACTACTTCCTTGGGGGTTTAAATCTTCTTACTCCCCAACACAAGTATCCTTGGCTAGGGTTTAGGCTAAGAGGGTGTATGCACTTATACTTCTCTTAGCAAATCCTTGTTAAACCAATAAAATGTAAGCATAAAATGATGGAGACTAAGGTGGGGGTGTATGCCCTTATACTTCCCACCTAGCTCTAGCAAATAACCTTGATTTGAATAACATATGATAGCACAATGTAAAAAAGCCTTACCAATTCAAGGAAAACAACTAAGACAAACCACCACAATAGAAAAGGAGAGGTTCTGGAGAGGCTCCCAAGGCTAACGCATCACTTCCATCAACCAATAACCAAAGAGATAGCCATACACAAGAGCACAAGAGAGAAACTAGCCAAAGAGAGCGAAAATTTCAGTGCAATACTTCTCACAATGGGAGAGTTATGTTTTAAAATGAGATCTTATGATCTCTATTTATACAAAATGTCACTAAGATAGTTTGTCCACATAATTTTAGGGCAAAACCACAAGACTAGGGGTCAACAACCCTAATCTTGCCCTTTACACAAATAATATTAAACAATTCATATTTAAATTCTACTTTTTGCACAAATGAAAACCCTAAGAGTGATGTCACCCCTTTAGGAGGGTCATTTTCGCACTTTTAGGCCAAACGTTGAGTTGGAGATGATAGGGTTGGGCCTCCAAAGGCCATGTGTCTCCAATCCAACCTTCTTCTTCACGATCCAAGGGTTTCTTCCTTCAAAACGTGCCATGTGTAGCCATCACCACCTCAAACCCCTCAAGCATGACGTCAAGCCTCCAAAAGATGACGTTTTGCCCCTCCTATGCAAAACGTTTGGCATGTGAGGGATAGGTCATGTTTCTCAAGTCATCTTCTAGGCCTTCGAAGGTTTGTCTCTCTCATCCGGCATGCGGACCCTTGGCATCCAACTTGTGGGCTTCAAGCCCCATGGAAGCCCCAGCTAGGCTTGTTCCTCCAAAACTGTCGATCAACTAGGTCCTGCAAAGACAAATAAGCACGCCTTCCAAGGATCTCAAGTCAAAATATCATGATGAGTAAATCAAATCAATAAACGAGCCACCTAAGCATGTGCATCAAAGATTACCCTGTCAAACAAGTAAGTGCTCAAAAACATTATGCGACTTGCCAAGCTTGGATATGGGAGGGTTGACGAGGTGTCCTATTGGGTAGATCTTCCCTAGGTCAAGGAATGTTTCCCAAGTGATCCCTCTCTAAGCCATGTAAAGTGGATGAAGTGGTTAAGGATCAAGACTCATTAGCATGGGGTTCATGACATACAAGGGGTTGTAGTGTCTCATTCATGGGTACCTTTGTAGAGGGTGTGTGGCAACTTCATTTGCAATGCAATTTTTCCAAGCCCATCATTTTGGCATTCTTTGTTTCTTTCATGTTTTAGGGATGAGTTGAAGGCCACTGTCCTGGCGTGGTGTCCAGAAAATGATAGTATCATTCACAAATAACTTGCGGAAATGAGAAGGCTGGATTGTGATGAGACCCCCTTTTTCTTAGTTGTGCAACTGAGAGCCACTACCCTGGCTTGGTGGCCATATTATGGTAATGCCATACAACTAGATACCCATGATCATGATAGGCCGACTCGTGATGAGACCTCCTATCCTCCAACTAACCCCCTAAGCATTCTATCATTTATTCTTGTAGGTACCCCCTTTTCTTACAGATAAGCGTTTCATTGCTTTCTTGGGGGATCCCTGGGGGAAGCATCTGGAAGGTTTATATATAGGCTTTTATCTTTTACCCAACAACAATCCCTCTGGGCCTTCAACCCCTTCTTCCCATAGAATGAGGGACAACCCCCTCTTGGGTCAATACACCCTAACATCCCAAGAGATAAGGAAATGGGGGGTTTAAGTGATGAAAAGTGGTAAGTATGGTCGGGAACGGTACGATGGCTCTTCAAAGAAGTTCCTAGTAGCAAACCCATTCCTAAGGAAGACCACTTACTAGGGCACAATGTCAACCACCAAGGTGAAACAGGGAAAACGACATAATGTCCAAGCATATATCATGAAATCTAAAGCAGTTTAAGATACAACATACTCAAATGCCTCAAATATTGAAAGGACACTCACTATAATACCTGACTTGTACCTCATGGGGCAAGGCCCAATGCCTCTCGGAAGCCAGCTGGTGTGGTGGATGCCGTCTGAAAATCTATGACCTCTTTGGTGGTGAGAAGGGTCTCCATCTGTGCAAGTGGACACTGTTGGTCATGTAGTCTTTCGGCACTCCATATCTGCAACCTGAGGGCCTCGAGACATGATCTCCTTAGTTATCCCACAAAATGGGGATAACAAGTCCAAATGGAGTGATTCGCGGTAACTTTGGGCTAATTACTCATAGTTTTTACTTAGGTGTTCCTGATGCAGATTCGAGTGATAACAGGTAACAATTCATGTTGTTTTTATGAGGTTAAATTCCATTTCCAAGGAATATTGTTTTCGTATTGCCAAGAAAATCCTCTTAGCTCTGGGCTATGATAAAGTATCTTCAGTTGAACAATTGAAAATAAACATTAATTTGAGATATACAGTTCCTTCTAGTTTGATCTATGTTGTATTTGTTATCTTCTGTTTCAATTCCACCATTTAGTAAATGCTTCCTACCTATGGAAAGATGGGCCATAGAATATCTGGTACATAAAAAAATTTAAACAAGGAGAGAGATTGCCATCGTGGCAAATTTTAATATCAGTGGGAATCTCCCTGTTTGTCCCATTTGTCCATTCTGTTCTCGAAGAATTTTAATAATTGCACTTGTTCAGTCTGAGTTACTAATAGTAGGCAATTTAACTAGAATTTGTAGTTATAATACTACTAAGTTTCGAATATCTGCAATTTTTTATCAGTTCTTGACATCGGGGATTAATCTGTTTATTGTAATGATACCAACAAGTGAAACTATTGGGAATTGTTTGTTCTTGAATGCAGTAATGTAATTTCAACACGTCTTACTTTCTGAAGAAATATGGAAACTCGCACTAGTTGTTGGTTTTATTTCCTAAGCTATATTGGCATCGCCATCACATGTTGGTGCGTTAATTTCGGGCTGCCAATCTGTAGGATGATTGCTTGTAAGTTATCCCTTTTAGGCATTCAAACTTTAACGCATGCTTTGGATGCCCTAATCATTTGTTATTTTTCTGATTATATTTCTGCAGATGGGCCTCCTGGCAGAAAAGCATACTCCACTGAAGATTACTTAAGAGTTTCTGAAGATGAAATAAAAACATTAGTTCCAGAAGAGAAGCCTAAAGGTTCAGGTATAATTATCCTGGGCAGTGCTGCACATTTTAAAGCTTGATAACCTCGTAACATCATAATGTTTTCTAGTGTTTCAGAACACGTATTTGTACTTTTCTGCTGGAGTTTTACTCATCGAAAATTCGTAGCTGCAGAACCTGCACAGTTGGACAATAGCCCTCCCTCGTTTGCACAACCAAGATCTGAAGTGACCAAGCAATCGAGTTATGAATTTACTGAGCCTTCTCCAAATCGAACTAGGAGTGAGAATGGGAAGGGCAAGGATGACAAAAATGTATGAATTTTACGGAATTCGGTACTCTAATTAAGTAACCCACTACTCGATGTACTTTCAGAAATGTATTTCCACCCACTACATTTGTTTTGCCCCAGATATTTTACTTTCAACTGAACATGAAACACCAGCAAATATCAAATGACCCTTAATCTTATTCAGTAGATTATACTGTTTACGGGCTGTTGAGACCAATTAATGGTTCCCGATGGTATAATTGATGTACCGTTTCATTGCAAGCTGATTTTCTTGCCAACTAGGGACGTTGTTCATTGGCAAGTTCGATGAAGTGTTAAATTGTCTGCGAGGGTTCCATATTCATTGTGCTCTGCGTTATCTGCATCACATTATTTTCAAAGGGAATAGGCTTCATTGTGGTCTGCGCTACCTGCATGACATTATTTTTTTTTCAAAGGTCTGCGTTACCTGCATGACATTATTTTCTATTTTCAAAAGGATTAGGCTAGGTTCATGTCCATGTGATTTTGGCAAAATAAATACCCATGAGAGTTAAAGGATGTCCACTCTTTCTGGTGCAGCCCTTTGTCCACTTGAAATGAAAGAAACCATTTTGAATATTTTTTAATTTAATTTGTTTTTGCTATAAAGCATTAAATACTTTATGGTCTTTAGTTTTCCCAGCATAATTTATAAAAATGTTTCAAAAATCAATGTTAGTTTTAAAATTTGCATTTTTTACAAAATTCAAAGATGAGAAGGTTAAGTTGCTTCTGCTTTAGACCCTTTCATAGGAAAGACCGGCTGAGCTTTGTCATGTATGTAGCTTCTTGACTCTTCAAATTTATCCACTTAAGAAAGTATTTACTGATTTATTTTGGATTAAACAATTTTGTTTTTATTGTTTTTGGAATATGATGGTTATTAAATAATCTTTATTTAGACAACCCAAAATATCTTGCTTGATTTGTTTTAATGTAAATGCAGGTTATGCTAGTTCAGATCCATCTTAACCCTGGTTTATCAAGCATCTCAATTTTTTTGAAATGCAAACTTTATTGAGGGTGCAAAAAGTGGAGTTTGTGGGACCTGCAAACTCAAGTTTTTGCACCCTCAATAAGGTTTGCATCTTGAAATATTTGATCCCTCTTGATGCTTGATAGATATAGAGTTAAGATGCCTCTAAACTAGTTGGAGTGGCACACAATTGTGCAATTCTTGTATTTTTATTGATATATGTTATTCTTATATCTCTATTAGTATACATAGTTAATATATTTCTCTTGATATATTGATAAGAATTATTTCTCTTTCTAATAATATAATATATGTAATTCTCATATTTTTTTGATACATGTAATTATTGTAATTTTTTTTACAAGGAATACCTTGCGGGAAACCCCTGACTACGGCCTCTAACCTGATAAGACGTTGAGTGAGGCACGCAACAGAGGTTGCTAGCCTAGGGGGTCGACCCCAAAACCTCTTGCATGAAGCTCAAAGCACTCAACTACTTGAGCTAGCCATTGAGCTTGTATTATTGTATTTGTTTTGATGTAATATTTATTATTATAAATATATCAGCTACCATGTCAAAATCAATGCACCATACAAACAAACAAAGCTACCATATCGAAATTGATGCAACATACAAAGAAACTTATGTATTGGATCCTAAAATCGATGCATCATAAGAACTGTTATCCCCGATATCTAGGGATAACTAGGAGATCATGTCTCGAGGCCCACATGGTCCTAGACATGGAGTACCGAGAGCAGGAGCGACCTGAGCATGGTCCTGGAGGACCCATCTTCTTCTTCTCAGCCAGACTTGTCCTGCCAGCAGTACCAGCCTCCATCACTACCGGCTTGGGCTTGCATCAGAAAGGGCTCTTGCTCCATGAGGTAATTGGTCCGAGGTATCATGGTATGTGTCATATTTGATCATTATAAC
>ML777208.1:63345-74330 GCA_009831015.1 Picea engelmannii
ATATCAGCAATATGCAAAACTCAGAAAATATAGACACAAAGATATTCAGTCTAACTTCGACCCTGGAAAAACCCACAAGGGGAAAACCAGTGAGAGAGGGCTTTGTATTATTTATGAGCTTCTGAGAAATTCTTTTACAGCATTTTCATCTTCAGATATTTACACAAACTTATCTGGACATTCCTGTAGCTTTGCTCCTTGATTTCTGAACCAGAAATCCGTACAATTGTACGACAATTAATGCTGTACAGATTGTCTTGAAATTCGTGCCAAAACTCTGCTAAGACTCAATTTCTGTGCCACTAAATGTTGTTCGACAACCTTGGAATGCATGCCAATAATCCCAGAAATTGTAGCTGCTGTCTCTTTTCTTCAGCTCGACCTCTCTCTTGCTCTCTCTTGTTCTCTCAACAAGAATGCTTCAGCTCCTCTTGTTCTTTCAACAAGAATGCTTCAACTTCTTTGTTCTTGGCATCTCACCAAGAACCTCTTGGCATCTCACCAAGAGTCTCTTTCTCTCTCAACAAGATTGTTGCTGCTTCAACTACCCAAGAATGGGTGCGCCCTCTTGCCCAAGTCAACCTCATGAGGGAAGGTGAGGAGTTTTCTAATCTAACGGCTGAGATTAGATTAGATGGGTGGCTGAGATTTGGTGTCTCTTCACTCACCCTCACTTTAATCATAAAGTTATCTTTTAATTTGCATCTCACAAATTAATTTGACTAAGACCCACTTTCGGCAATTTCTCCCCCTTAGGCGGCTAGGGAAGAGAAACACTTGCCTTGGTACTTTATTTTAATTTAAAATTTAACAGGTTGATGCACATATCGAAAGATGAGAAGTTAAAGTTGCAACTTCAGTTACAAGCCACAGTAGAGGCTTTGGTAAAGTTTCAGAGTGCAGAAGGATTAAAGAAACCATCCTTCACACCAGATCCAAAAACTATCTCTGAGATACATAGTAGAAGTAATTCTTCAATTTTTCATTCTTCCCATCAAGCTGATTCTTTTGGTGAATTTGAAAATCACACTAAAGGTGTTGGGTTGAAATTTCTAATGAAAATGGGATTTGATGGAAAAGGCCTTGGAATCAATGGCCAAGGAATGACTAATCCCTTACAGGTTGAGGAAATACCTCGTTATGCATATTTGGGACACGAAAATGAAGAAGTTGGAGAGTGCTCCAAACAAATTTAAGTTAGATAAGAGCCCAAGACATTACAAAAAATTCTCATGCAAGGAGATGGAACACCACTTCGTGATAGTGACATTGAATGCAAGTCATAACTAAGAAAGGTGCATCCTTTCAGCCATGGGAAACAAATCAAGGTATAATTCAAAGCATCTCCAAAGAGAGATGAACATACCAAAGTAGGAGGTAAAACATGTTCCCCTCGTCAGACTTGCACGAAGAACAATCGTAAAAGGTATGGCAAGTACTCCAATGTTTTCTTTGACTACGAGAAGAATGGCCAAGTAACACCAAATTTATGGTATACATATCCATGTACCTTTTGTGGATTAAATAACCATTTTATGGCTATGTGTTGGACGAGAAAGTCCTTACTGAAGAAGGTCATGTTCTTTAGGAACAAAACATGATATAAATACCACTCTCCAAGTCCAAATGTGGAGAATGGCAAGAAGGGCTTGTTGTCTAAGAAAATGGAAAAAATATTTTGCAGTCATTATTAGATTAGTGGTCGTTGGGTTGATAAGTGTTGGAAGATTCATCCACATCTTCGGTCGAATCATCAAAAGGGATTTGTGCAAGCACCCACCAAAAAAGAGGTAGAAGATGAAAGAGTTTGTCAAGTACCAACAATCCAAGAGGAAACTCATGAAGAAGATTGCTTATCCAAGGAACATCTCATCAAGAGGGAGAAACCCAAGGAGGAGCGTCCATTTGAATGGCTTGGTAAGAAATGGATATCATTTTTGCATTTCCAAGTTGAACATGTGCATGTAGCACCTACAAATCATTTTTTTGGTTTTCATGATTGAAAAATCATGAAAGAAACTAATCTATTTTGTATAAAAAAGTATGGAGGTAGATCACTCATTGAGAGTGGAATATGTTAGAAGCTATCTGAATTTGCACATTGTTCATAAACATCAAATGGGGATTTCGATGTAATTTGGCACAAGCCTATGGAACTGTGTGTCTACATGTGCAAAATTTTGATTCTGAAACATTTTGTCGTTGGTATAGTATGTGACCGAAATGATGGCACCATGATTGAATACCAACTTTTCGTTCTCATTCTATAACTTACCAAAACATAATAAAATAGGCATGACATGTATTTGCATGACATGCAAAGAAGGAATCCATAAGTAGCTCGGATGTAATTCAACATTTTCTTCTGGAAGCATCAAGGAATGTGAAAGGATACTACATACTAGTTAAGAGGCATAGTGACTTCCAAGTTCGTTTTGGCCAAATGATCAAGGAACAATGAATTCATGTTCACGGGATACCATTTTGTGGGGTGTCAAAACTGTTGATGTTTCTGGTAGCTGCAAGAGGTATTCAGCTCCTGGATAACCTTTCTTATAGATGAAGATGTCAATAATTCAATAACATCGCAATCGAACTCATAGAAAATAATAAAGAAGAATTATATTTCTCCAGAAGTCAAGTCAACCCTACTAGAAAAGATAAAGAGAAAATATAATTTCCAGAAAGTCAGGTCATCCCTACCAGAAAATTCATTGGACAGATTATTATAAATAAGGGTGACGCCTTCCTCATTTGAAACACTCACTCATTGATCTATAGCAGAAGTTTTGTGGAGAGAGTTTCAGTTGTAGAAGGAAGAAAGGCGCATATGGAGGGTCTATCTCTTTTTGTCTTGGTGATGTGTTGGTGGAGGCCAACCACTCTAGCACTCTGGCTAGAGTGAGTTGCAGTTGTGCTGTTGGTTTGTCTTGGTGATGTATTGGTAGAGCCACTCTAGTGCTCTGACTAGAGTGAGATGAAACTGCAGAGTTGGTTATCTCTTGGTGGTGTGCTAGTGGAGGATAGACACCCTAGCACTCTAGCTAGGGTGTGATGCATCTATGTTGCTAAGATTCTTTCTTGTGGTTTGTTCTAGTGGATAGAGAATACAAAATAAGTTCAAATTGATATGGTAAATATAATGTTAACATAATTAACAAAAAATCATCATGGTATCAGATCTTGGTTCCATTCAAAACAGTCTAATCGCTAGAATGAAGATCATGATATTTACCTTGTCGCTGCAGTTCACAGCTGCAATTTTTTGTTGTACCTTTCCACTGCACAATTTTATTTTGTCAAGATCATTGAGAACCTTTCCCTAGGTTGTTTGGCCTAATTCCTTCACAAACAGGTGTGCCCTACCCTAGCGCATCATCAACTACCTTCATACTGCAAGTTGGATCATTTTGAAGTTTTAGGGTTTGCCGCTACTGATGGTGCCACTACTTGCCATTGTTTTCCGCCACTTTTCGTTGCTGCCAGAGGTATGTACTTATATATTTTTAAATTGTATCAATATCTTGAGGGTGTTTGCAGGAGAAGGGATATTTGTTCGCACAGGGGCAGACCCAGGGTTCAACGCTACAACAACGCACCAGAAAAACCCTAACTATCGACCCTTTTGGCAACACCTGCGAAGCAGATGAAGTCTCACCCGAGGTAGAGGCAGGGGTGGTTGCAGGACTCCAGTGTCTGCAACCTTAGCTGGGACACATATATGTGATTCTAGCACTTAACAGAGAATTTAGCATTTAACATTCATCAATATTCAGTTCTTAGTTACAACGCAGTTAAACCCTAATTACAACACAACGTAATATCCATTCAGATCGGCTATATTCAAGCACTTAAGCACCTCTACTTATATCAGATCTAGTATTCATTATTAAGCACATAGAATTAACATATCTATCTATCATTCATCTATGTTAAAGCATTAAGCAAGAAAACATATAAGCACATCGATACATCGCACAAAGGAAAGCAACATAGCATGTACGTGGTTCACCCCCACCCTGGGGCTACATCCACCGACTCTTCTCTTCTTTATTATCTTGGGTCAAACTTCTTACAGGCACAAAGAATCCAAGTCCCACTCCGCAGAGGACAGGAGATCTACGTGCACTTCGCCAGATCCTCCTTCCTTGTGTTATAGCACAAATCCTTCCACAGTCTGTCACAACCACTTTCACTTAGCTCTGCAAGTCCCACATAGTATGCACAAAGCATCTACAATCCACACTTTCACTTAGCACTCAACACTTATCTCATCGACCTAACATCACATAGATGCCCCTCCTTACATTTCCTAGACATCTATTTATACTTTACAAAATAGGCCTAAACATGGGTAAACCCATGGGCCGACATCCCATACCCATTACATAATCCCAAATCCCAAAAAGGACCCAAAAAGGAGCCGAGATCCCACGATCTCTGCTTCATCTTGTGCTCCACCTTAGATAGCCCGTCGAAGTCCCAAAATTAGGCCAAACATGACCAAGAATCCTCAAAACTTGGTCAAGGGCCAATAGGCCCCCAACACTCACCTATGACTCATCCCGAGTCACTCTGATCTGATTAGTTCTACTTCAAAAGCCTTGATCTTGGCTCGAGCTGCTTCGAATTGTTGTTGTGCTACGACCTCCTATTTAGTGAAATCTTGTATGACTACTTCGTTGACAGGTCCTTTTAGGTGTGTTCAGCTGCAGTGAAAACTTGCTCTAGTTCTTCTCCTCAACCTTCGATTCTATGAACAATTGGTAGGCCTCGTCCTGTATAGGTTGGAGATTCTGAGTTATTTCCATAACTCTACTCTGAATAGTATGGACCTATTGCTGGGTAGTGCATTGCTCTTGGGATCGCTTCATTCTTTCCACAACTGACAGGGGCATCTGCACTTGTATTGTCTCTTCTTGATACTTTGCTTCCTGGAGCTGTGACTCTAGTGCCTTCAATTCTGGATTCTCAGTGAGTTTCTCATATGTTTGGGCACTGTGATCACTCGATTTCTTACATTCCAGGGTAAGGGATGTTATTCTTTCAACTGTGCTTCGAGCGGTTGCTTCCCTTTGGTCCCTTACATCCTGTGGGGTGTCAAGTATGATGCAGAGCTCTAAATTTGTTATTCATTGCTGTAGATGCTGGACAACTTCTGTGAGATGCTCTACTTGATGCATGACTTGAACTTCAACCTATAGCTCTAAGCCTGTCACAGAGCGGAGTGATCTATTTACTATTTCTTTTACTTCGAGTTGCTCTGTGAGCAACTGTTCTTTCTCTTGTTGTATCTGTGCTTTCTCTCATTCAAACTTGGCCTAAAGAGCAACCTTCTCTTGTTTTGTAGTTCTGGGTTGTTCTATGATTTTTCCTTGTACTTGCTTCAAGGCCTAGGTGGCTTGTTCTGTTTCCTCTTGTGCACGATGAAGGTGAGCTTCGACTGCATCAGCTAATCAGTGGATTTGGGTTGGCTCGTCTCCCAACTCCGGTTCTCCTGATGGAAAGGTCATAGTGGACACTGCGCGACTGGACTGAAGGGACTATTGTACCCCTCAGAACTCATCCTTAATTATGTTATACATTTCCTCCTATTTATCTTCCTGTTTCTCCATGATTTCCAGCAAAGCATCATTGAGGGCTGCTATGATGAAGTCAAAATCATCAGTAGTGAGAAAAGTCTTCATCTTGGTCACCATTGCTCTCAATTTATTCCGAGAAGAAGGTTTCTAGGGATAAACCTTCCTCTTATTCAAGGGGTCGACCTCATCTCTAGGCAGTGTTACTTCACCTTTCTTATGTTCAACTCCTCTGCCATTTATCTCTTCTTTGTCACCCCCTCGTTCAGGTGATACTGAAGCAGTCTTTCTTGAGGCGCTGCTTAAGTCATGGAATTCTTCGGTTTTCTTTATGTTGTTGGGTCCGGGTGTATCATGTTCTTTGTTCGTGACTTCTGGGCTATCAGGGTTAGACATCTCTGCACGGTCAACGTGAATAAGGATGTCTACCAACCAATCCTTAGTGATCTCCTCAAGGTATTCTTCCGTCAGTTTATAATATGATTGGAGCTTCTCCTTGTGTTCATCTGCTCGCGCTGTAATGTAGATGAAGTGTCGATATGTGATGAACTTCATCAGGGGTTGGAACCTCTGTAGGGTGTTTAGAGTCATGCGAGGTTCGACTTCTATGGCTCTCTTCAGCTGAAGGTAGTACGTATGAAAAATAGCGTTCGACTGCCACTGTTTGTTCATATCACTCGAATACCAAAGTGTAGTGAACTTCGCAACAAGCGGTTCAAATGGTTCAATATCCAAGAAGGTTGCACCTTTCGGCATTTCCTAGGAAACAAAGGTGATAAGGATCAGGAGCCAGCTGAAGTGGAACTCATAGCTTTGATCCTGTGCTTCACGACAATCTAGCTCTAGCTGGTTCACTAGGTACATCTCCCACTTCATCTGTAAACCTTCTACGCACTTTCCTGCGAGGTCAACAACAAAGCCTGTGACCTACGTAGGTCTGTTCTTCCTTACTAATTTTTTGACTATTAACTAATAGGTGAGGCTCACTGCGCCATTCTTGATGGAGGATACCTTGTAGCCTCGCGTTCCCTTTTCAACATCACCATACGCATCCTTTATCATCTGGGCTAGTGCGCGATTTGTGGATTTTCCTGGATAGAACTCCTATGGATCGGGTCCTTGCATACTCAATCTTGTGATCCTATGGATCAACGTCAGGTCAACCATGATATGACGGTCTAGCCATAAGTAGCCACCATGGTAACATGAAAGCAATATCTTGACACATGCATTGACTTCCTAGTGCCTACCAAAGTGTGGGATTTTCATGATGTTTAACAAAGTGGACTGTGCAAGATTCATTATCCACGGTTGAGGGATTATATTTGAGTTCTTACCCTTCGTCTTGGCAAGGTATTTATACGGGGCAAGCATACTATAGTTTTTGCGATCTCCGAGGTTGAAGTCACTGAACTTCAACACTGCAATCTTATCCTGCTGTGCTCGAGCTACGCGTATCCCCTTCTGGAGGTACGCAGTAACCATGGTGTACTTGAATTCTCTCGGCACACTATCTCAACTCACTGCCCCGGCCAGAGGTGGGATATAATCGAGCAATATGGTGAGGATCAACTTTGCATTTTCTAGGTCATTGTTGTGTTTGGTTCTCTTTTCAGCTGATGGTTGGGATGGTCTGACTCCGCGAGTAGTTGACGGAGAGGCTTATACTCCTCTCATCGAGGATGCTTGTACACCTACAGACATCACTCTTTCAAACATGACTCTCTCAGTCATTAGGTCAATGAGAACTTCTTCAACAATTTTCTCTGCAGCGTTAAGCTCATCTGACATGCACGCTCGTGGTTGAAAATCTTGGGTTTGAAGAGTAACTAGTCAATGCAATGGGGTGGATGTAAATAGCATGATGATCACTATGCGAATGCAACTAGTATGCGGACTCAGATTCACGGTTAGAAAAAGTGTTCTCATTGCGTGGCATGATGGGATAAATAGATAACTTGGTAATGGATCTCTTGTAATGGGTGAGAAGCCTTCATTAACTAAGTTCTGTCCATTATGGCATGGTCCCAACAGTCTGGTGGCGAAATTTTTGACCATAAATGCCTTTCTATCTGTTTGCACCGTCGGTGTAACGATTATACTGTTCCCAACGGCTATATTTCTTCGCCATGGTGAAGTGCCATGTGACGCTGTTCTGATATTCTGGTGAAGCTCCAATTTTGCAAATTTTCCTTCTACGAAGTTCCCTCGGGAACCTTCTGTAACTTTTCGATCTTAGCTATCTTCTTACTTATCTTTCTATCATTTTTCCCAGTGAACTTCGTTTTGGTATTCCTTTTTCCTTTCCCATCCTTATCTCCCGTGGGCATAATAACTTCGTGTTGTTGAGATTCTTTCCTAGGAATAAAGGGTAATACTTCATCTATAGCTAGAATAAGTACTTCAGTATTCTGTGGGTCTTCTAGTGTTCTACCAACTTTGACATCCAAATCCCTGGTTTGAAATAACTTCGATATTTTCTCCTGTTCTTCAATCAAGTGCGCGATCTTCCTAGTCATGAAATCTTTCAAATCTTTCTTCTTCTTCTCTAAGGATTTCTCTTCTTTTCTTTTGGCTTGATCCCTTTCAATCCAAGGTCTCCCTAGTAACATGGAAAACAGGGTGCGACTTTCAATAAATTTAACAACTTCAAATTCTTCTTCTGTCGAAGCTCCCTGAGCACTCATAGGTATCTGGGTAAGTCTTCCACATAGGGTTATCAACTTTTCCCTGAATAATCATATTCCTCCTAATGAAGGAATCATAGCAGGATTCCCTAAAACTTCCCAAGTTCTTTCAATCATGATATTCACCCGTGTTTTGTCATCCAGAACACAGTCGATGTTGAAGTCTCCTATGCTTTCTTCAATGCATTATTTTTCTTGAAAGACCTCTGATAAACTGACATGTCGGTGGTCATTCAGGGTTTCTTGCATCTGTATCAATACTTTCTCTGATTCTTTCTGGGGTTCTGTCATGATCTCAGTTTCTGGATTTGCCTTAGGGTTTTCTTGGTTCATATTCATTCTTTCAACCTTAGTAATCATTCTAGGGAAATCCAATACTTCATGGTCCAGAGCTTTACAACATAGGCAACTATATCTTCTACCAGGGAATTCCTTATCTAGATGTCCCAGTCTTATGCAACTGTAACAAAAGGTTAATCCTCTCTTTCTTTTAAATGATCCCCAACCTTTCCTGTACTACGCTGTAGGATCGTGGTATCTAATTTGCAACAAATTCTCTCTAGGGTCCTGCATCCATTCGTTAGTCCAAACATTCTTTCTATGCATAGGTATAACATATCTTTCACTATTCTGATAAGATCTATTCATGCCAAGTGCCCTATTTTTCAAGCTAGGACAGAATCTATCAATCTTACCTAGATCCATAATCTAGAAACACAAATTTTCGCTAATCTTATCTTCAGTAGAACACAAAGCTTCCAGATCTAAAAATTTTCACTATTCTTACCTTTATCAGGGCACAAAGCTTTCAGATCTGACCTCTTTTCTTCTTGGCACAGAGCTCCACAGATCAAGTAGAATAATGCGCACTAGAGCGATAGATCTATGCACAGAGCTTTTACAATTCCAGGTCAGGTCTTTGCACAAAGCTTCTTCTTCCTTAGTTCCCAACAATCACAGTTTTAGGTCTCGGCAACGAAACCATTTGTTGGTATAGGGGCAGACCTAGGTTTCAACACTACAAAAACACACCAACAAAACCCTAACTACCGACCCTTTCAGCAACACCTGCGAAGCAGATGAAGTCTCACCCGAGGTAGAGGCAGGGGTGGTTGCAGGACTCCAGTGTATGCAACCTTATCTGGGACATAGATTTGTGATTCTAGCACTTAACAAAGCACTTAGTAGTTAACATTCATCAATATCCAGTTCTTAGTTACATCGCAGTTAAACCCTAATTACAACACAACGCAGTATCCATTCAGATCAACTATATTCAAGCACTTAAGCACCTCTACTTAGATCAGATCTAGTATTCATTATTAAGCACATAACATTAACATATCTATCTATCATTCATCTATGTTAAAGCACTAAGCAAGAAAACATATAAGCACATCAATACATCGCACAAAGGAAATCAACACAACATGTACGTGGTTCACCCCCACCCTAGGGCTACACCCACCAACTCTTCTCTTCTTTATTATCTTGGTTCAAGCTTCTTACATGCACATAGCATCCAAGTCCCACATCGCAGAGGACATGAGATCTGTGTGCACTTCGCCAGATCCTCCTTCCTTGTGTTATAGCACAAAGCCTTCCACAGTCTGTCACAACCACTTGCACTTAGCTTTGCAAGTCTCACACAGTATGCACAAAGCATCTACAATCCACACTTGCACTTAGCACTCAACACTTATCTCATCGGCCTAACATCATATAGATGCCCCTCCTTACATTTTCTAGACATCTATTTATACTTTACAAAATAGGCATAAACATGGGTAAACCCATGGGCCGACATCCCATATCCATTACATAATCCCAAATCCCAAAAAGGACCCAAAAAGGGGCTGAGATCCCACGATCTCCGCCTCATCTTGTGCTCCAACTTTGACAGCTTGTCAAAGTCCCAAAATTAGGTCAAACATGAACAATAATCCTCAAAACTTGGTCAAGGGCCAACAATCTTTTTTTCAAAGCAGAAATCATAGATCTAGAAGGATATCAGATCCAACACATCCAGAGGAACAACACACCCTCCAGGTTTGATTGTTTTGATATGTCTCTAGTTGTTATGGCATTATTGTGATCATATGTTGCATCTTGATCTATTAAAGTTATGATAATTATACTTGTTGACCGCTCGTTTAGCACAGAGGTCAACTCATATATAATGAAGATTATCTATGTCGAAGACAGATGGTTCTACTGGGTGTTTTTAAACACCAACACTTAAATTTTTGTAAATGGGATGTCCGCACCCCTGCGAGGGTATATAATGTAATAATTCTGCATGGATCATAGTTAGGTCAGGTACCTTGGATGGTGACATCAGGGGAGTTCCTTTCATCGAGGGTTTTTTAATCTCAGGGGGTTAATGTGGCCTAACTAGTCAGGTTAATTTCCCGGAGTTTTTCCCTCCCAGGCTGCCTCCAAAGTGGTGGAAGGCGCTCTGGTGATCACGTTCATTGAGTAACCTTTTAGGAACATTGTAAATGACCATGCTAGGCAGTGTCTGAAGTTTCGCGGAATTCCGTCGAGTCTAAGTTATTTTTTTTTAATTAATTAAATTTTAATTAATTTAATTAATTAATTATTTTTGAGCTTAATATTGTAAAAATTTCGTCTTTGGGAGAAAGATAGGGGTATTTGTGCTCAAAATGAATGGAATAGCACTCCCTACACCCACTGGCCAAGTTTCAGCTCAGTCGGA
>ML777208.1:78286-119946 GCA_009831015.1 Picea engelmannii
GGGCTGATTGACATTTAGAAGTAGGTTTGCACTTGCATTGTTGCTTATCATCTTAGGCTAGTTTTCCCCTTAGCCTATAACAAATTGAAACTAACTCCTAGAACTGTAATTAAAATTAACTTAGTAACATAGGGACAACCCCCCTTGGCTTCCCTAGGAGTAAGCCTAGACGGAAGAAGTTCCTGTCAAGGTGACAGTGTGGGCAGGAGCTTAGACATTGTGTCTCCGAGGGCACACTAAGTGAGCCAGACTTAGCTCACGTTTGCAAGTGTGCATTAGGGCGACAACAATACTAACCACTTAAATACTAGAGATGCACTTGTTGATCTCCCCTTGAGGAGATATTCCCGTTTTGTTGTATGTTCCAGGTACGTTATCTTGTTAAATTCCATGGAGGTTTCCATGGAAATGTTGTTGTTATTGTTTCTTGTTCTGGGCAGGAGGTAGGACACTGATGATAGCTCTCAGAGGGAGCTATAGTGAATGTTGCATAAGGAAACATATGAGATAGTCTCTAGTTTGAGACATGAAGTAGTTATTTGTAGCACTCATATATCGCAACCAGTGACGCAAATCATGAAGCAGGGTGGATTTCGAAGGATCTTGCATGAATTCATCAGAGACATGGTGTAAGAGGGAGAAGTGAGGCTCCAACACATATCCACAAATGAGAAAAGAACTGACATTTTCACCAAGCCTCTGTCAGGGACAATCTTGGAAGGAATGCAAATGTTTCCCTCATGGAGTGTTGATGATTGTAGCGTTGTGCATACATTCCAAGATTGATCAGATCGACTTGATCATGTGGGAATGACTTTGATGTAATATTCAATGGACTGAATATTCATGTTGCTGCTAGATCTCTAGGAGGAAAGTATCTGGCAGACATGCCAAGATTGGTCAGATGAACTTGACCATGTGGGAATAATCCCATGGTAGTATTCAATGGACTGAAGGCTTGGGACATTGGTATAGTCTTCGACGGACTGAAGACTCAAGGCCCGAAGTAGTCTTCGATGGACTAAATCTACATAGTTCTCGATGGATTGAGGACTCCTATAGTGTGTGTGAATTGCATTGGGCATCATTCTCTTAGAGAACACTCACTTACAAATGTATACTTGTAGAGGTGAGTGGCCCCGATAAGCATCGGGAAGACCCTTATCCCAGTATTGGGCTGCAGACCAGGGGAGATAGGGAACATCTACATCTGGAGTAGATGTTCCCTGACATAGTCTTAGACAAATTGAAGACTCGAGGTGCTTGAGGTGCAATTCCATGTGTCCGATAACATCGAGCTAAATACATTCACGAAATAATCCTATGGGAATATGTACATTCCAGGACTGATCTTGATCATTCCAAGAATGCTCATTATCATGTGGGAATGTGGACATTCCAGGATCAATAATGATCATTTTATCATGAGGTGAATGTGGCTCTGATGTGGTCTTTATTCTTGTCATGGGAAAAGAATGACCCGAGATGCTAGACACAAGGTTGTGGAGATGGATAATCAACATAGCTAATGAGGCTTATGGATAAAATTTTCTATGATAGAAGAATACCAAGAATAGTACAATATATGCTTGGAGAATGCCTTCCTCGTTGAGAGGGAGTGTTGAAATTGTAACTATGCTTGGTCTTCATAATGTATTGGAAAAAGAAGGTCCCATGGGTGTGTAGGTCCTAGTATATTCTAGTGGTGATGAGCCCCTAGAAAATGTCCACATTGGGTGTAGCCATGTGCGATATCATGATGCTACCAGTAGAATGGTATGCGTGACCATGGCATGGTTGAAGGACCATGGCATAGCCTGTGAGGCTATGAGGACCATAGGAAAAACATCACGGAGAATACCTCCCTGGATAAGAAAGAGTGTTGACGTTTCTGGTAGTTGCGGGAGGTATTCACCTGTGGGATAACCTTTCTTATAGATGAAGATGTCAAGAAATTGGGAAGATCCCAATCGGCCTCATAGAAAATAATAAACAAGAATTATGTTTCTCCATAAGTCAAGTCGGCCCTTCTAGAAATGATAAATAGAAAATATGATTTCTAGAAAGTCAAGTCAGCCCTACCAGAAAAGTCATTGGACAGATTAGTATAAATAAGGGTGATGCCTTTCTCATTTGACACATTCACTCATTGATCTATAGCATAATTTTAGTGGATAGAGCTGCAGCTGTAGTTGCAACTACAAAAGGAAGAAGGGTGCATATGGAGGGTCTATCTCTTTTGGTCTTGGTGATGTGTTGGTGGAGGCCAGCCACTCTAGCACTCTGGCTAGAGTGAGCTGCAACTGTGTTTTTTTTTTGTCTTGGTGATGTATTGGTAGAGCCACTCTATCACTCTGGATAGAGTGAGTTGCAGCTCTATAGTTGGTTATCTCTTGGTGGTGTTCTAGCAGAGGCTAGACACCCTAGCTCTCTGGCTAGGGTGTGTTGCATCTATGTTGCTAGGCTTATTTCTTGTGGTTTGCTCTAGTGGATAGAGCTAGTTCTTGGTTATTTTATATTGGCAAGGATATTTTCGATAAGAAGGTTTGTTGGGTTTTCTCCCCTTGTGTAGAAGGGCTTCCCAGGATGTATATGTTATGCTCGAGGGTGGCACAAGTAGGTGCCTATGGTTGGGTTGCAATGGTGCAACATCATCTATGGATAAATGAGAATACAAAAGAAGTTCAAATTTATATGGTAAATATAATGTTAACGTAATTAATGAAAATTCAACAAGAACCTCATGTAGAATTCTAGATCCATCTCAGTGCTCGCATGTTCATGTTAAGAGATCTCGCAGTCCTAATGATCATCTCAACATTGTTATTGTACAAGTACACATCTTGCTTGATGGTGGAAGACAATGCCACTGGATGATCTAGTTGTGGTTTCTTTACCATTTTCTAATGATCTTCGCACATTGCATATTGTGGTCCCTTTGCATTGGCTTTATTTTGTTGCATTCCAGGAAGTATTTTCACTTCTCATGATTGGATTTAAGGACCATCAAGCTACTCAAGATCTTGTATGTGTTAAAATTTCTGATAAGGAATATTTTTATGGGCTATATGACTTATGGTATGAAGTGAATCGGTGCAATGGAATTTTTTAGTTCTACATTCAATGTGCATGCTGCAAAGGAAACTATATGTTATTGTGTTTGTTTATGTAAATGGAGTGGGAACTGGTCGGGGTATGGCCTGTCTGCATGAGAAGTGTAGAGAAACCATTATACACTTAGACATAATTCATTCCAGTCATTGGATCAATTGTGTAGCCATATTTACATGAAGTCTAGTAAGATATTCTTCAAGATATCTTAAGGTTGTCATAAATCCATCCTCAAGACTTTTGGTGAACCAAAAGTTCCTTTTCGTGGGGAGGTATGATCGAGGAGGATATCCTCACTGAAAAAATTCAGCTTCTTGTTTATGCCAAAGCCACCCGCACAATGAACTCACAAAGGGATTTCCGATGCAGTTTGAATGAGGTCAAGAGGACTTCATTCGCGAAAGATATGGCTCATTGATGTTTTGGGTAAAATGACAAAAACATAAATTGTAAAATGATTAATACTTATGTTGAGCTTAGGTGCTCATGTATTATTGTATTTTTTTGTAAAAAAGGAAACTAATTGGTGTGACAACTACATAACACTTTACTTTCCTACTCTCAACGAAAAGTTGAGATTCTCATGGATTGTAATTTCCTAGTCTCAAGGAAATGCTGAGATTCTCAAGGATTGTAGTTTCCTAGTTTCATGGAGAGTTGAGATCTTAATAGAGACTTGATATTTTCTTAGGTGTGGTTGAGATATTTTCTCAAACCAATTCCTTAAAAGGTGCCCAAATCCCAATTTATAGGATCTTGAGAGATATTTTCTCCTTGATATGTTGAAGTAGTTTTCAACCATGCAAAGCTATATAAATACCATTTTGCTCCTTTGTATGGGGGATATTGGTAAAGGTAATTTTGGATTAGTAAACTCTTCGAAAGAGACTAAGCAAGAAACAATGTTTGTAGTTTGTAAACCCCTTCATTGGGAGAAGTTGTAAGCCCCTCATTGGGAGAATTTAGCCCCACTTGGGAGAAGTTTTAGCCTCTATAAAGGAGAGAATCAACCCCACATTGGGAGATCATTTCAATCCTTTATTGAAAGAGGATTGTTTCCCTTTTGTAAAGGGGAATCATCCCTTGTTTGGGAGAAGAAATGATAAACAGTTTGTTGCTTGAAGTGGACCTAGATGACGTAGTCAGAGTTTGGTGAACTTCATTAACAATCCAGTTTGCAAATTGTTTATGTGTGTTTGATTATTATATAATTTCAGATTTTAAATTATGAATTGCCAATTTTATTTATAAAATTATGGAGGAATTGAGAAGTGTTTAAATGCATTTGAATTAGTAGTTGTTAAGCACTAATTTCTAGATCAAGATTTTGCAATATTGAACAATCTGAGGATGATCTTCAAAAATATCCCTACATTTTCATATGAGAGGTATACTAATTTAGATGAGTTAATGAGGATCTTAAATCAACTAGAGTACCCAATGGGCAAGGTATGGAAGAAAATGTGCCAATATCTAAAGGTACAACCACCAAAACAAAGTCAAACAAGTGGCACAGAATAAGTTCAAACAAGTAGCACACATCCAACCTCATCTTAAGGAATTTTCTTATTAATTTTTACATTTGTAAAAAGTATTTTTTCACTAAAGGTAAAACCTCCAATAAACAAGAAGCGGTTTCAATAATCAAGAAGAAGCGGTTTAAGGTAGTTGTTTTCTCATTTCAGGGAAACTATAAAGGAGTCTTAAGGCACATTCTTTAGTTTTTTATCAGCAGAAAGATAGAGGTGTTCTGCATATGTTGTCATTGATGTAAAAATGAGCATGGACATGGCATACAAACAATATGGCACAAATATTTCACACAATAAAAGGAAGTGCGTGAAAAGTAAATAGAAACGCAGAGACGACCATAGAAATGCAGAAGGAAGTGAGTAGAAGGATTGAAGGATGAAAGGATCAATGACGCAAAATAAATCAAGGAAGTGATTGAATCTTATAGGAGTGCACGTAAGAATAGGAAAACAACCAGTGACATAGATCATAGGTAAAGTATTATGGAGAGAAGTGCGACAGAGTGGGTTGTGAAGGAACAAGTGGGAGTTCAACAAAAAAGTAAGCAAGTCACTTGGGTGCATTAACTGTGACATATATCATCGATATTTCTTATGGAATTTCGCACAAGGGAGCTCAAGCCAGTTTTCTAGTGAAAGGAAATGATGACCACATTTGGCATGGTGTGTAAATGTGTTGAACCTGCACAAAATAGATCTAGCTAGAAAATACCACACACATTTGCAGAGAGAATTTGAGAAAGAAGAAGCAAGAGAGAAAGAATGGAAGAATTCTCATTAACTATATTCCACACATAAAGAGTGATTAATTTACAATATATATAGGATACATGAGTAACCAATGTGCCATAGTGGTGGTCTGGAGTGATCTGGACACACACCAACAGTTACGGGAGTAAACTTCCACCTAATCTAGTCTCTCAAGAAGTTACGAGAGTGAACTGCCACCTAGTCTGAGTTAACTAGTCTATCATTCTTCAGTTAACTGACTGAAACATAATGAAGTGAGGAGGAGATTAGGGAATCATGAGTAATGCACTAGTCTGGTGATGATTCCAAGGACAATGCGCATTAATTGGTGATGATCCCAATGTTGCATGGTGATAATCCTAATGTGGCATCTAGACTCCACTCAATTGATCAAACTGAAGTGAAAACTAAAGAGAATATTCTCCCTAGAGGAATATTCTTCCTAAAATATAGGATACTGAATAATGACTAATAAATAAGGAAAAACCTTAAGAAAAATAAATCCTAGGTGTGTGTGAAGTAACTCCAACACCCCCCCTGAACATCACTATGGTGAAAATAAAGAATGGGTCCCGACAACGAGGCCATGTTAGGTAACCAATACAAAAGATACACTGAAATAAACGAGGAAAGAGAGAAAACCTCATGGGAAATACCTCCCCTCAAATTACAATGCATAAAAAAAACAAATATGAGAAGGAACAAAAAGTCGTTGCTAAGCAACCCTATGATTCACTCCAAGAAGATCTTGCAACTGTGCAAGTTTGTGCTCATTGAACATTTTCTTGAAGATGAAAATGTCTGCATGGATATGATGAAGTAGATGCATTATTGATATGTCCACACATATCCAATTTATCTTCTTGTAATGAAGAATATCCAAATAAAGTTTGGATGAAACTTTGAAAACCGTGCGGTCGTTTCCAGAAAAATGCTGAAATTTTGTTGATTTTAAAATGATCATAACTTCCCTTCCCAGACTCCGTTTCAGACGATTTGTTTTTTGAAATTGGATATTTTCCCGAGAGGAATTCAAATATCCAATTTGTTTTTGCAAATTGTGCTAAAAAAATATCATAATTGACTTTGATGTGCGTGGATCCCTTTTTTTTCCCCATATGCATGCATTGTGCATGGAAAAATATCTGCATGTGACTCCTAGGATGCATGCCATATATCTTCCACATGAATTTCATAAAATAAATATGAAATGGAGTAGACATCATCTTCAATTAATGGAATACAAATTTGTGCAAAAACTTTTGTAGAAGACTCTTCATAATAAAAAGCTTGATTTTCTGATGGCTTCTCTTCTGGCTCTATCTGTTCAACCTCCTGCATGAAATCTTCACAATATTATTTATTCCCAAATAAAACCTCCAATCTGGTCCATAATTCATTTGGAGTTGATTCTTGTGATTCTTCATATACTTGATGGAAAAGTTTGGGAGAAACAGACGTGCAGATACTTCCTATGGCCATATCTTGTCTATTGAGAAAGTCATTTTTCTCATCGTCAGAATCAAACTCTACTTCCTTTTCCATAGTTATTTGGTACAAGCTTCTGCATATGAGATGAAGCAGATTTTTTGGCTTCCATTCTAAATAGTTATGAGGCGTGAGAAGTATTGTCGATGAGTAAAACATAGATTCCATAATTCTTTGTTCTTCAATCTTTTGTACCTGCAAAACATTTTGGTGTAGTTTTTTCTTAGAAGTCTATCGACTCTGATACCATGTAAATGTGTTGAAACTACATAGAATAGATCTAGCTAGAAAATACCACACACATTTTTAGAGAGAATTTGAGAAAGAAGAAGCAAGAGAGAAATAATGGAATAATTCTTATTAACCATATTCCACACATAAAGAGTGAATAATTTACAATATATATAGGATACATGAGTAACCAATGTGCCATAGTGGTGGTCTAGAGTGATCTAGACACACACCAATAGTTACGGGAGTAAACTGCCACCTAGTCTAGTCTCTCGGGAAGTTATGGGAGTGAACTGCCACCTAGTCTGAGTTAACTAGTCTATCATTCTTCAGTTAACTGACTGAAACTGAGTGAAATGAGGAGGAGATCAAGGAATCATGAGTAATGTGCTAGTCTGGTGATGATCTCAAGGACAATGTGCATTAGTTGGTGATGATCCCAATGTTGCATGGTGATAATCCCAATGTAGCATCTAGACTCCACTCAACTGATCAAACTGAAGTGAAAACTGAAGAGAATATTCTCCCTAGATGAATATTCTTCCTAAAATATAGGAGACTAAATAATGACTAATAGAAAAGGAAAAACCTTAGGAAAAATAAATCCTAGGTGTGTGTGAAGTAACTCCAACATGGTGGAATCTCACTTTAGAGATTAATAAGAGAGATCTCATTTTTTTTAGAATTCTGTGCAGAATTATTGACAGCTAGGTAAGCGTGTTGCAAAGAAAGTGCGACATGATGAAGAATTGTGACTTGAATCTTGTGCTCCTATTCTATCTATGCAATGGGTGCTCTATAGACTAGAATGAAAATTTCTATGTCATTCTTGAGGAGATGCTCTGATGAGCCAAAGTTCATGTTTGTTTATGTTTGTTTATGTAAATGGAGTGGGGACTGGTCGGGGTATGGCCTATATACATGAGAAGTGTAGAGAAACCATTATACACTTAGACATAATCCATTCCAATCATTGGATCAATTGTGCAACCACAATTACATGAAGTCTAGTAGGATATTCTTCAAGCTATCTTAAGGTTGTCATAAATCCATCCTCAAGACTTTTGGTGAACCAAAAGTTCCTTTTCGTGGGGAGGTATGATCGAGGAGGATCTCCTCACTCAACAAATTTAGGGGTTCTTGTTTATGCCAAATCTACCCGCACAATGAAGAAACCATAAAGATTTTCGATGCAGTTTGAAAGAGGTTAGGAGGACTTCATATGCGAAAGATATGGCTCATTGATGTTTTGGGTAAAATGGAAAAAACATAAAAAATGATTAATACTTATGTTGAGCTTAGGTCCTCATGTATTATTGTAATTTTTTGTAAAAAAGGAAACTAATTAGTGTGACAACTACATAACACTTCACTTTCCTACTCTCAAGGGAAAGTTGAGATTCTCATGGATTGTAATTTCCTAGTCTCAAGGGAATGTTGAGATTCTCAAGGATTGTAGTTTCCTAGTTTCATGGAGAGTTGAGATCTTAATGGAAACTTGATATTTTCTTAGGCATGGTTGAGATATTTTCTAAAACCAATTCCTTAAAAGGTTTCCAGATCCTAATTTATGGGATCTTGAGAGATATTTTCTCCTTGATATGTTGAAGTAGTTTTCAACCATGTAAATCTATATAAAGACTATTTCTATCCTTTGTATGGGGGATATTGGTAAATGTATTTTTGGAGTAGTAAAATCTTTGAAAGAGACTAACCAAGAAACCTTTCTTATAGTTTGTAAACCCCTTCATTGGGAGAAGTTGTAAGCCCCTCAATAGGAGAATTGAGCCCCACTTGGGAGAAGTTTTAGCCTTTGTAAATGAGAGAATCAACCCCACATTAGGAGAGAATTTTAGTCCTTTATTGGAAGATGATTGTTTCCCTTTTGTAAAGGAGAATCATCCCCTGTTTGGGAGAAGAAATGATAAACGGTTTGTCACTTGAAGTGGACCCAGATGACGTAGACAAAGTTTGGTGAACTTCGTTAACAATCCAGTTTGAAAATTGTTTATGTGTGTTTGATTATTATATAATTTCATATTTTAAATGATGAATTGCCAATTTTATTTATAAAATTATGGAGGAATTGAGAAGCGTTTAAATACATCCAAATTAGTAGTTGTTAAACACTAATTTCCAGATCAAGATTTTGCATTATTGAACAATCTGAGGATGAACTTCAAAAATATCCCTACATTTTCATATGAGAGGTATACTGATTCAGATGTGATCTGAACCCGAGGGTGATTAGTTTCCAATAATTGCTTGATTTTGTCACTCCTTCAAAGGGTCAATTATAGATCGTTTTACTTGAGTGATTTGCAATTAAAAGGTAAAGTTGAAGTCTTATAAGATTGAATCCAAAGTGAATCAAAACCTCTTTAGTTTCCTTATGTGTTATATTCATGCTTGCATTTAATATCCTATGTACATAAATTCATGGAAAAACAACATAAGAACATAATACACATAATGGATATGGCACTTCCCTTGATAACATAGTTCACCCGATGTGGGCTATGTCTCTGGGTCATGCTCCAAAGCTTGACCGCTTTATTCTCCTCGCTGTAATGATGTCTCTCCTTTACAAGTTGTAAGGCCAAAGTCCCTTTTCAGTGATGACAATAAGAGATTATAATGTGATCAGAAATGTATACAAGCTTCACAAGTTTTCATGCCCATGAGGCATCCATGATGATGACATGGACATTGTTATCGCACACTTTGTAGCTAGGAGTAAAGGATATAAGGTAGAAGGCCAAACTGGCGTAACAGAAACCTATCCCACCCAATGTCACCACGATAGGTAGGTTCTTTCTCTTTAGGGAGGCTAGGCCCAGGGGAGACGTCCCTGGTGACTTGGAGTTTTGAAAGGGAAAAGAATAAAGGACAAGGAAAAATTCCCCTTTCACAAGTCACCACCCAAAAGATGGTCCCGGCTAAACAACCAATAAAGTAAATCCCCAATGAAGAACACATGCCTGGAACAAAGCAACAACACACTAATATATGCAAGCTATATTTCAAAGGGTTAGTACTTCATAAGACTATCTGATAAATGTATATGAGTAATATAGAAATAAATGTTGACGAAGTCAATGTTTATTAATAGCAATAAAAAGATATGACACTCCACCAATAAATATTGGAACAATGTGGCATTCAAGGTAACCAATCAACACTTTATTCAATTAATGCCTAAACCACTATTCAATTTGATCTTAAAACAAGACGTTGCTGCATCAAAGATGGAATAACCAAAGATGACGTCAACAACTTAGGGTTAGTAGGTTAGGGTTAGTGTAGTTAGGGTTTCAATTCAAAAAGGTTTGAGAGTGTTTTAGATCCAATTCTACTTCAACGTTGGAGGTCTAATATTAGTGCCTTGGGGTTAATGGAGTCAATTTAGTAGAGGACGCAAGGGTTGAAGGAGGCTGGCTAAGGACTAGAGGGAAGAGTTCTGAAGTGCTGCTATGGCAGGGCTTCAGAATCAAATCCGTAGGGGAGAGAGGCTCACTCCGGTGTTGTTAAAGCAAGGCCTCATGCTCTCTCCTCCTTCCTTAGGTTGACTTGTCAAAAACAACTAGCATGAAAGATAAATCAAGACAAGAGAGTGCAATGAGGGAGAGTGTTGCTACAACAAGGATCTATCATCAAACCCTAGAAGAAAAATGACCCTAGGTGTAGATAAACTAGGCCTGGGACGTCTCCTCCTTCTTGACCTCTGGAAAGTACGACTAGCAAATAGGAGAAGAAAAGAAGAAGAGTGTAGCAAAGGCTAGTCTCTTTTTCTTCTTCAATGGCTGAAAAGTTTCTCTTTTAGGGGACTTGAGACAAGGACCTACTTGTGTGCTTGTCACCTAGGGTTTTGATTCAAAAAATTATAAATACATGTAAAAAAATAAGACTACAACCATTCAATCAAGAAGTTTTGCAGAAAAATACTTACAATTCATCAAGAAATAACCATGCAAACCCTAGTTGTAACACCTTCCTTCAAGAGAAACACCATAAAATGCCAAAAAATGCCTTTCCTTCAACAAGTGCGCCTCACTAAATCAGAAAAATACCCAAGTAGGGCGCTAAAAATCAGACCTCACTAATGAGTGAGTGATGAATCATGATGAAATGAGGCTAAAACTCCTCAATATATAGTGTATCAGTGACCTAATTTACCCTTTTAGGTCATAAAAAGGCCGACTTGGCCAGAATATCAAAAGTAATATTGTTTTACATTAAATTTTCATTTTAAAACCCTAACTGAGCAAAAGTAAGATGTCAAGCCCCTTTGAGGGAGACGTTAGCCCCTTTTAGGGAAAATGCAGCACCAAAGAGCAAAACGTTGGCCCTCTTTGGGCTTCCCAATCATGCCACACATGCCAACTGCCCTGTCAAACTGTCACATGCTCAAGGTGATGTCATGAGCTCATAGGTGACGTCTTGGTTCATCCAGGGAAAACGTTCCACTTGAGGTGGGTCAATCCCCCTAGGGCTGGCTCTGCCAAAGTGCCTCTGATGAAAGGTCCTCTTCTTTTCTGGTGCAAAACCCTGATCAAGCACTATCCTGTCTCTGCCCCCCCTGATGGGGTCTCAACATCCATCTGGTCGTCTCTTCAGCCCCATGGAGGTTCGAATTGATCATCTCCCCATGTGTACCGGTCCAAATGGTACCTGTCCGTCGGGCATGGTCCTGCACATCAAAAGCTACGCCCTCCATGGGCTCATTAGTCACAGGGATCATAGCAATGTCAATCACATTTCATCATTAATATTATTAAACATATGCATAAAATCCCTGATAAATCGATCAATAGCTCAAATACATTACAAAAACCTACAATACAAGAGTGGAGAAAAAGACAAGACGTCATATTGGGCTAGTATCCACAAGAAAAGGGAAGTTTCTAGGAAGGTTTCATCCAATCCATGTAAGTGAGGTGATGTGGCTAGGGGATGTCGAGACATGTGGGTGAAGTGAGAGCTAGGGATGCATAATGTTATCTGTGGGTGCCTTTGTAGAAGTCAAGTTGTACCTATCATGGATGCAATTTTTTCCAAGCCCGTTCTTGCCTTTATTCTTTTCTTTTATTTTCTTTTTATTCTTCCTTTTTTATTCAAGGGCTAACCAGAGGACACTGCCTTGGCATGGTGACCAAAGATGACAGTGTTACCCACAAGTACTTTCATAGAGATGAGAAAGCTGGCTCATGATGAGACCCCCTTTCCCTTGTCCATCCAACCAAAGGTCACTGCCCTGGCATGGTAACCAGATGGTGGCAATGTCATATTGTTAGGTACCCATGAACCTAATAGGCTGGCTCATGATGAGACCCCCTATCCTCTTGACTAGGTCTTGTTTGTTATTTTCTGGGTCCCTTTTGTTTCTTGCTGAGAGGCCTTTTATTGCCTTCTTGGGGATCTCTGGGCGAAGCATCTTGAGGTTTTATTTCCAGGATTTTATCTTTTACCAACTACTTTTACCTTCTGGGATTTTAGCCCCTTATTCCCACGAGATAAGGTGCAATCCTACAAACATGTCAACCTAATGCCCAGACAAGGGGAATGGGATAAATGAGTGGGAGATAAGATGAAACAGTGGTGCTATGATGGGAGCAGACGATGGCTTTTCAGAAATCCCCCCAGTGGCAAACCAAGACCTATGGGCACAGGCTTGCTAGGGCACCCTGTCAATTTCCCCAATCATGGTCAAGTGGGCTAATGTAAGATCCAAGCAATTGTTAGAGATAAAAGGAATCATATGCATATATTCAAAGGTTTCAATGATCAAAAGTGAAACATACCATGATACCTGGACCAATTGCCTCATGGAGCAAGAACCTCGTCTGATACAAGACCAAGCTGATGGTGATGGATGATGCTGCTGCTGACAAGAAAAAGCTAATGGAAGAAGAGAAAGATGGGCCCTCCAGGGCCATGCTCAGGTCAATCCTGCTCTTGTTACTCCATGTCTAGGACCTGTGGGCCTCAAGACATGATCTCCTAGTTATCCCTAAAAATCAGGGATAACAGACATCATTCCCACATACTCAATACATAAAAAGAGGAAGAATAAAAGATGACCCCCATCATCATGGAGCCATAAAGTGCCTTATATATGATGCTCAGATCCAAGCATATATGAAGCTCATACAAAGATCCTGAAACTACGAGATTTAGAATTGCTTCATTGGCCACTTATCATGCAAGTGCCACAATTTCTCTTTCACATGTAACTGATTGGTTTTATTTGGAAAAAGAGAAGGAAAGAAGAGATAGAAGGAATAAGTTGATCTTGATGCCTTGTTGCAGCCCCTCCATGCTCCTTTAGACCTGTAACACGCATGCTATGCTGCAACATTTAATGAAAAAACATGTTTACATTGGCTTCTCTAGAATTTAGCTTCTTGATATGAAGGTCTGCTGCAAAAACATACCTCTCCATTGGATTTGCGTCGCCGAATTACCTAAAAATGACTACCAAATCATTTCCACCAGACACTGTCACCTTCAGGCCCTTTCTAGACCTCCTACCTCGATCTACGTGCAATTATGGGAAATTAATGCAATGTCTGCAATGGAATCCATAACATTGTATGACCTAGGCGTGATCCCCTGTGCATTGGCAGAGTTCAACACTTAAATAAAAATGGGGGCAGAATTAGCCATAAATCTGTTTAGCCGAATTGGTTGGCAGAGGCTAAGTTAAGACGCTAGTTTAGAGGAGTTCATGGGGTCAAATCCGTTGGCCTCCTTTTTTGGCACACTTCCCAATGATCTTCTAACTTTGGTGAATCCTTGCCAGATTTGGTAGAGTTTAATTCAAACTAAATTTCAAAATTTTTGGCATGCGCCCACACTTTATAAAGTATTGGAGAACTTTCTATTTATGGAAAATGGTTAACCCTAAAATAAGGAAAATAGGTTAAGTGACCTAGAAATGGGTTAAGTGACCTAGAGGATGGAAGTATAAATAAGATAACAATGGTCTCTTGTAAAATATCCCTTGTGTGGATCAATGGAGAGCTTCTTGTGAGAATATCTTTTGGATTATTGATGGAGAGCTTCTTATGAGAGCTTCATGTGAGGTCACTTAACCCATTTCTAGGTCACTTAACCTATTTTCCTTATTTTAGGGTTAACCATTTTCCATAAAGAGAAAGTTCTCCAATACTTTATCATTTAAATATTCCTTCTTGATTTTGTCACCTTTCTTTATCATTTCTATAATCTTCTTGACTTAGTCACTTTACTTTATCATTTAAATACTGATTTCTTCTTTTAGGGCACTTTGACTTATTTGACCTTGGGGGCTTCAAGCCTTCATATGTGGGTCCTTCAACTTTGTAAAGCCATAAATCTCAAACCATGAGGAGTTATGTAACGTTCCACATATCACCAGAAATGGCATGACAAACACTATCCATCTAGAATAGTTTCACCAACAAATTCACTAATCTTCATGTCCATATTTCACATATAAGCATGGGTCCTTAAACCATTCTTCTAGGATAACTCAGTCCACAAAGTGTCTTCCCATGAGGGCTTTCACCATAAGGGGACCACTTTGAAGTTCATCCATTTGTACACTTTATCAACCACGATAAGACTATAATGATTCATCTTTGCATCAATCAAACTATGCCTCATATATCAAATAATCCATCTTCATCATGTATCAATGAGAACTCATTGATCCATCTTCATCTATGCATCATATCAATGATCTATCTTCATTGATTGGTTTCCACTTGACATATATCATTCTCATCAAGGAAAATACATCTACATTGTTCATCAATCAATCAATCAATCCATTGACATCAATCAAACACTTGACATCAATCAATCTAACCATTGGCATCAATGAAAACATGATCCAACATGAAAACAGTGCATTAATTGGCCATAATTGCATGCAGATCGAGGCAAGAGGTCCAGAAAGGGCCTGAAGGTGACAATGTCCACTAGAGATGATTTGACAGTCGTTTTTAGGTAATTCGACAATGTGAATCCAATGGCGAGGTCTGTTTTTGTAGCCGAGCTTCAGATCAACAAGACAAGTTCTGGAGAAGCCAATGTAAGCATGCTTTTCATTATGTTGTTCTTTCATGAAATGTTGCAACATAACATGTGTGTTACAGGTTTGAAGGAGCATGGAGGGGTTGCAACAAGGAAACAAGATCAATTTGTTCCTTCTATCTCTTCTTTTCTTCTCTTCTTCCACATAAAAACAATCAGTTACATGTGACAAAGAAATTGTGGCACTTGCATGATAAGCGTCCAACGAAGCAGTTCTAAATCTTGTAGTTTCAGGATCTTTGTATGGGCTTCATATATGCTTGGATCTGAGCAGCAGATCTAAGACACTTTATGTCTCCATGATGATGGGGGTCATATTTTGTTCTTCCTCTTTTTATGTATCGAGTATGTGGGAATGATGCCCATGTCAGCATCATGGATGCCTCATGAGCATGCGAACTTGTGAAGCTTGTATACATTCCTGAGCATATTCTAATCTCTTGTTGATGTCACCGAAAAGGGACTTTGGCCTTACAACTTGTAAAGGAGAGACATCATTACAGTGAGGAGAATAAAGCGGGAGCATGACCCAGAGACGTAGCCCACATCGGGTGAACTCCATTATCAAGGGAAGTGTCATATCCATTATGTTTATTATGTTCTTATGTTGCTTTTCCATGAATTTATGCACATAGGATATTAAATGCAAGAATGACATATAACACATAAGGAAACCAAATAGGTTTTGATTCACTTTGGATTCAAGCTTATAAGACTTCAACTTTACCTTTTAATTGCAAATTGCTCAAGTAAAATGATCTATAACTGACCCTTTGAAGGAGTGACAGAATCAATCAATTATTGGAAACTAATCACCCCCGGGTTCAGATCATGTGGTATCAGAGCAGGCTTGATACTGATTGTAGGTGTTGAAGCTAAAGATGGAAAGATCGCCAAAACAGTTGTGGTTCAATGAGCTTCGAGAGCTCAACCAAATTCTTCAAGCAGAAAATGTTGGATTGAAGACATTGTTGCATGTTGCAAAAGAAGAGAACCAAAGGTTGCAAGAGAAATTGCAAGCCATGGAGATGTAGACAGGGGAAGGATCTATGAATGAGATGGTGATAATACCATCTTATGACCATGGAAACTTCACCAATTATGGGTGTGAGCATGACTGTGAAAATGCATGCACACTTTTTCAAGCAAGAGAAGATGACCTACATGCATCCAGAAACCAAGGAGGATTCCTAAAAACATCTTCCACTGATCCTTCTCATGAGGAACAACTGGACACATCTCAAGAAGCAAACCAAGATTCCTAGTCTGAGGTGGAGGTAAATAAACCATGTGTAGTTCCTTTCTTGATTAATGTTGATGATGCTTTTGAAATACTTGAACAACATGATTCTTGCATCGGCTTAAATTTGATGAGAAAAATGGGATATGAAGGAGGTGGCCTTGGAACCAATGGCCAAGGTATTGTAGATCCCATCAAGGCAGTGGTTTGGCCTTGCTATGCTAGGATAGGATATGTCCCAAAGTATGTTGGATAAATATCCAAAACCATTCGAGAAGAAGACCCCAGGATAGTCATTGAGACTCCAGAGATCATCAGTTCACCAGGAGATGAAATTAATTCAGTGCAGGTCGAGAGCACAACTTCTCATGATCAAGGATTCAAGACATCTCTAGGGAGAGATGAGCATCACAATGATAGAGTTGATACCAACTCTTCTTTCCATTCTGACTCCATAGGAAACTCATCGAGGTATAAGAAATCTCAAAACTCCAAAATGCCATTTGATTATAAGCATGTTAATAATATAAAACAGAGCTTGTGGCATCAAAGACCATGCACATTTTGTGGATTGAATAACCACACAATGTCCCAATGTTGGAAGATAAAATCCTTTTGCAGGAAGGTTATGGAAATCGGGAGAAGGACGAGGATGGCATATTGTTCTCCACACACGGAAAAGAGCAGGGGAAATGCACCTCTAAAGGAGAAAGGATACTGCAGCCATTGTAGCAGAGATGGGCATCATGAGGCTACTTGTTGGGCCTTAAATCCAGATCTATACCCAAAGAGGAATAAGAATACCAAGAAGACACCTCTGAGGGAGACAACCAGTCAGACAGTGCTGTAGAGAAATCTGCAACCAGGAGGAAACCAACTACCAGAAAAAGGACAACTCAGTAAAGAGGACATGTTCGACTTAATGATTGAACCAATGGAGAAAATCCTTAAGTTATTCGAGAGTGGCCATATTTGTAAATCATATGTTGTGATTTAGACCCCATAGAAGGGTATTATGCAAAAGTGATAATTGTTAATATCACTCCTTTTGGCACATGTTGATATTGTTAGGCCTTATGAGGTAGTTTGGGTATGGGTTTCTTATTGTAAGTCCAATGGACATGAAACTTATAAAGTAAATACTTTTTGGGACCAAAATTCCTTTCATTTGGGAGGAGTCATCCTTGATGGATCTAGGGAACATCACAGAAGTTTTAGAAGTGTCCCAGGAGGTTCAGAATGGCCTCAGCAAGTAGAGAAAGAGAAAAAATTCAAATTTCCCAAAACTTAGTGAAAATGACATGATTGTGAAGAGCGTGTCACAAGATTTCCATCGACACAAACAACTCGTGAAACGGAGTTACAGATTGAAAGATATCTGTCGTCAAAGTTTGGTCAACCTAGCCCAATCAACAGGGGATGAGTCAGCATCCGTACTACTGACATCAACATCTGTAGTGTTGACGTCAGCATCCATACAACACACTTTATAGGATAACTTTATAAAGTATTGGAGAACTTTCTATTTATGGAAAATGGTTAACCCTAAAATAAGGAAAATAGGTTAAGTGACCTAGAAATGGGTTAAGTGACCTAGAGGATGGAAGTATAAATAAGATAGCAATGGTCTCTTGTAAAATATCCCTTGTGTGGATCAATGGAGAGCTTCTTGTGAGAATATCTTTTGGATTATTGATGGAGAGCTTCTTTTGAGAGCTTCATGTGAGAGAATTTTTGGTATGGATCTATTGAGCATGATTGAAGATCTATTATGAGAGATAGGAGATCGGGAGGATCTCATGGACACATTTAAGTTTCGACAAGTCTGAGATCATGACGGAGAAATTATCAGAATTACAGAAAAACCCTATTTTCTGGTGCGTACGTGGGCTATCTGTGTATAGGGTGCGTATACGAAAGTTGTCTATGTATAGGGTGCATACAGTACATGGGCTATCTGTGTACAGGGAGCGTATAGTGGATAAAATCATGGAGATTTGTGGTTGAGCTGATGACAAGCTGTTGAAGACTAAAGAAGGTTCTAGATCTTCATTCTATGGGCTCAGATCTGTCACTGAGACACTGGTATGGTTACATTATTGTCTTGATGGATACTATTGCTTGTTGTGTTGTGAATGCTTAGAGAATTCTTGGTATGGTTTCTATGATGTGGTTTATGTTTGTTGATGGAGTGAGTAACACTCTTATGATTCAATACTGATATGATGGCTATATTATGATGATTACTTATGCATGATTGAGTAGCATTCATATTGATTGGTTGTGGAGCATGAGTAAGCTATTGGAGAGCTTGGATGTGTTGTGACTGGCTAGTGGTCAGTTTGGACAGTGAGAGACAAAAGAGAATGATAAATTGGTTGCAGAGGATCTGAGTTGATCTTGAAGGATGAACCCTAATAGCTCAGAAGGTATACGCAGGCTGTTGTATACACTAGTTGCATACATACACGGGCTGTAGTGAGCCAGGGCGCGTACACACGCGGGTTTCACTACTGACAGGTCACAAACCTGTTGCAGATTGATATCTATTGAGGATTGTTGCCTCATCTCAGTTGGTGTTGAGGATGTAAGCCGAGTCTTGCATTATAGAGTTGGTTCTCTTGTAGAGTTGTACTCTATTCAGTTGTTGCTGAAAAACCCCAAGGATTGTAGTCCGTAATAAAAACAAAATTGTACATACATCTTGTGTTCCTTGTGGTGATGACTTATTGATGATCTATGTTGCTGATATATGTTCACATCTAACTGGTTATAAATGACATAAATTATTAATGAGTAAATGAGTAATGCTAACTAATGGGTTTTGTGTAAGAGGGAAGTTTTGGGAAAAATATCCCCACACTCATTCACCCCCCCTCTAAGTGTGGTAGGTGTGTCCAACAATTGGTATCATAGTGGACCTTCACTATAAGCCTTAAAAAGCTTGAAGGAGATCCATAGACACACAAATGGATGATGAAATACCAATCCTTGATAAAGAAAACTATTCTACTTGGAGAATAGAGATGAGAGTGTATTTGAAGACAATGGGAAAAACTATTTGGAAGGCAACCATTGGTGGATCGATTCTGTTGAAGAACAAGTCAAAGTTTGAAGCTCAAAGGGAAGGAAAGAAGAATGATTCATTGGCTCTCAAGGCCATTCTTAGTGGAATCTCAAGCCCTGTCAAAGAAAGCACGGGACACTGCACTTTTGCAAAGGATATATGGCTAAAGCTAGAGGAGACATATCAAAACAAGAAATAAGATGTTGAAGACCACTCCATCAAGATCATTAAAGGTAATGAATCTCCACAAACTCTTGAATGCATTATTTCTAAATGTGATCTTGAAAACATTTCAAATGAAGACAAAGAATCAAGTGATGGTGTTAGCGCAGATGAATATCTTGAAGACACTTCAAATGAAGGCAAAGAATCGTGTGATAATGTTGGCAAAAAGGAGGATCTTGAAGATACTTCAAATGAAGGTAAATAATCCTCAAAGACCCTTGATTGCAATGATTCAAAATGTGATGATGTTGATTTTTTCTCTAGTGAAGAAGATGATCTAGAAACAGTTTGTGTAAAGTTTGATGATAGTTATCCCATGGAAAGAATAGAAGAAAATATATTAGAACTTAAAAAAGAAGTTGAAGAGGGTTTATATATATAGAAGTGATCATTTTTATACACACTATAACTATCTTTCGAATAACACTAAAAAGTTTCTTAGAAGGAGTCAAAGTCACATCTTGAAGTTAAAGGGAATGCTCAAAGAAAAATAAGAGATCAATAAGACTCTATTGGAAGAAAATAAAGAAGAGTTCACAAGACTAAAGAGTGAGAAAGAAGATATGAAGGTAGATGATGAGATTAGAAAAAGTTTTGAAACTATCGTCCATCTCAAGACCCAAATTGAAGAAGCCAAAAGGGTAGAGTCATGTCATAAGTTAGAATCTGAAGTTGTTGACCTTAGAAACAAGGTAGAGAAGTCAAACAAATTCTTGAATAGCTCAAGAATCTTGGATGAGATCTTGGAAATTCAAATATTACCATGTGATAAATCAAGACTTGGATACAAAGAAGAAGCTACACATGCTGAAGCGAGCACCTCAAAGAAGCATGAGGTAAGTCCATCAAAGAAGGAAGACAATGTTGCAAAGAAACCATCTACACAAGGCAAGGAAAATTTCAAAAGAACAAAGCAAGGAAGACATCACGAAGCTATATTTGGGACACCAAAGCAAAGGTATGAAAGTATTTTTCATGGGAATTGTTATTCATGTAATGAATATGGTCACAAAGCTTTTGAATGTAGATATTATGAAATAATATATAATGGAATATTTTATAACACCATAAGGTGTTGGAGATGTGATCAAGTAGGACATGTTGTTGTTCACTGTAACACCATGAGATGCTACAGCTGTAGTGGATTTGGCCACAAATCCCAGGAGTGATGGAACACAAGAAGAAATTCCATGACGAGGACTTCAAATAGCATGGCTAGAAGAAGGAATGAAGTAAGGAAGGGAGACATATTTGAAAAGATGGATGCTCAGAGATCAAGTTCTGAGGAGCAGGGACATCTACAGAAGTGGGTGAATAAGACAAAGCAGCTAGAACATAATGAAAGACTGAAGAGAAGTCCAAAAGTGTCATCTACTGAGGCATACGCGGGTGACATTGGTATCAGTCGCGTACATACACAGGATGACCTTGTATAGGTCGTGTACATACATGAGCTTTCTATGTAGTAGGTCGTGTATATGTGGTGAAGCCTAAGGAAAAGGGCTAGGCACAAGGATTGGAGTTTGATGTGATGGTATAACTCTCTGATGCAGGGTCTGACATGGTTTATTGTAGGTTCTGGAACTGTTTGTTGTAGGTTTTCATGATTCTATATTGGATTATGTAAGGTGATGATAAAATCTTGGGTGCATGGCACTAACCCATGAGTATGGATTGATGCATTTTATGTTGAAGAACAATGTTGGTTATGACAGTGAAGTTATGGCACCTTGGTTATGTGATATATCTTGATGATGTATTGGAAAGCTTGATGCATGCATATGGATGGGCTAAACATTGGGACATGTGGTTGGTAAAATTGATCATGTTGTACATCATTGATGATCTATAGTTGATGAATGATTGGTACATTGGTAGAGGCACCTACTAGAAGGTTGATTGGCACATGTTTTATGGAGGATTTGGCATACATGTATGGGATTAATTATTTTTTGGTATTGGTGCATGGTGGTGTACATGTTTTGGTACACTCATATATGGCCTTTGCTTGATGATGGCCTTCAAGCAATACAATTGATTAGCACAACAATTGGTATTTGTTTGATACATGGTTATGGCACTTGGTTCATGATCGAGACATATCATAAGTGATATATGATACATTGTTTGGCATGTTGGTAGATGCACATGGTTGGCATATTGGTAGATACACATGGTTGGCATATTGATAAATGCACATGGTTGGAATATTGGTAGATGCACATGTTGGCATGTTGATAGAGGCATATGATTGATACATTCCATGGATGATATCTTTTGGCACATTGAATGATGCCGATGTACATGGTTGATGTACATAGGAGTTGTGCATGATGAGCACACATTTTTGTACATGATGTACTTGGTTGATATTTTGCTCATGATTCTTTATTTCATTGTTGACATATCTTTTTCTTCATGATGCTTGGTGTGGCATGAGTTTGATGCATGAACAGGTCCAAGGATTGCTATATGGTAGCACATTGTTCATCTTTCAGAGAAGATAGGGGAGACATACCCATAGGGGGAGTCATTCTTCTTCCCATGATTCCAGGAGGAGATATTTATCAAATGCATACCTAGAAAAGAGCCCTATATTTGAAGAAAGAGCACAGAGACATAATTCCAGGAGGAGCAATGGTCACAAAGGGAGTATGAGCAATGTATATTCAGCATTTCATCAGAGTGATATCCCTTGTTAAAAAAGGGATAGATTATTAAGAGGAAGATCAAAGGCATTCAGACAGGGGGAGCAGCCCCAAGGAGAGTTCAAGCAGGGGGAGCAGCCCCAAGAGGAGAATGACCCTTTGCCATTGATGTCAAAGGGGGAGAGATAGTCCAATTGATGTGATTGATGATTATTGATTGGGAGAGATAGTCACATTGAATATTGATGTAGAGCATGCCTTATCTACATGTTGACATCAACAATTGGTAATTGGTGTTGACATCAATGTTGGTATTTCCATCAATGCCAAAGGGGGAGATTGTTGGATCATGTTGTCATTGATGCCAATGGTTAGATTGATTGATGTCAAGTGTTTGATTGATTTCAATGGATTGATTGATTGATTGATGAACAATGTAGATGTATTGTCCTTGATGAGAATGATAGATGTCAAGTGGAAACCAATCAATGAAGATAGATAATTGATATGATGCATAGATGAAGATGGATCAATGAGATGTCATTGATACATGATGAAGATGGATTCTTTGATATATGATGCATATTTTGATTGATGCAAATATGAATAATTATAGTCTTATCACGGTTGATAAAGTGTACAAATAGATAAACTCCAAAGTGGTCCCCTTATGGTGAAAGCCCTCACGGGAAGATGCTTTGCGGATTGAGTTATCCTAGAAGAATGGTTGAAGGACCCATGATTGTATGTGTAATAATGACATGAAGATCAATGAATTTGTTGGTGAAACTATTCTAGATGGATAGTGCTTTCCATGCCATTTCCGGTGATATGTGGAACGTCACATAACTCCTTATGGTTTGAGAGTTATGGCTTTACAAAGTTGAAGGACCCACATATGAAGGCTTGAAGCCCCCAAGGTCAAAGGCGTCAAAGTTCCCTAAAAGAAGAAATCATTATTTAAATGATAAAGTAAAGTGACTAAGTCAAGAAGATTATAGAAATGATAAAGTAAGGTGACAAAATCAAGAAGGAATATTTAAATGATAAAGTATTGGAGAACTTTCTATTTATGGAAAGTGGTTAACCCTAAAATAAGGAAAATAGGTTAAGTGACCTAGAAATGGGTTAAGTGACCTAGAGGATGAAAGTATAAATAAGATAGCAATGGTCTCTTGTAAAATATCCCTTGTGTGGATCAATGGAGAGCTTCTTGTGAGAATATCTTTTGGAGTATAGATGGAGAGCTTCTTGTGAGAGCATTTTTGGTATGGATCTCTTGAGCATGATTGAAGATCTATTCTGAAAGATAGGAGATCACGAGGATCTCATGGACGCATTGAAGTTTCGACAAGTCTGAGATCATGACAACGAAATTCTCGAAATTACAGAAAAACCCTATTTTCTGGTGCAGACGTGGGTTGTCTGTGTATAGGGTGCGTATACACAAGCTATCTATGTATAGGGTGCGTATAGTACGCGGGCTGTCTATATACAGGGAGCGTACAATGGATAAAGTCATGGAGATTTGTGATTGAGCTGATGACAAGCTGTTGAAGAATGAAGCAGGTTCTAGATCTGCATTCTATGGGCTCAGATTTGTCACTGAGACACTGGTATGGTTACATTATTGTCTTGATGGATACTATTGCTTGTTGTGTTGTGAATGATTAGGGAATTCTTGGTATGGTTTCTATGATGTGGTTTATGTTGGTTGATGGAGTGAGAAACACTCTTATGATTTAGTAGTGATATGATGGCTATAGTATGATGATTACTTATGCATGATTGAGTAGCATTCATATTGATTGGTTGTGGAGCATGAGTAAGATATTGGAGAGCTTGTATGTGTTGTGACTGGATGGTGGTCAGTTTGGATAGTGAGAGACATAAGAGAATGATAAATTTGTTACAAAGGATTTGAGTTGATCTTTAAGGATAAACCCTAATAGCTCAGAAGGTATACGCAGGCTGTTGTATACACTGGTTGCGTACATACACAGGTTGTAGTGAGCTAGGGTGTGTACACACGTGGGTTTCACTACTGACAGGTCACGTACCTGTTGCAGATTGATATCTGTTGAGGATTGTCACCTCATCTCAGTTGGTGTTGAGTGTTGGGTATGTGTTATATTCTTTGCATGTGTGTGTGTGTGGGCGCATCAGATTTGACAACTGCGTATGATGATCCCTCTTAGTAGTGCTCTTTGTGTCATGTGTGCTGGGTGCTTCCTAGGGGGGGGGGAGGTATGGCCCCTCCTGGTTACGCGTAGCGTTCAGGGCAGCGCCCCAAAATGTTTTTTTGGGCAATTTTTTCTATTTTTAGCGGTTTTCTAAATTAATTCCGGATTAAGGGATTAGGGTTTTGGTATCTACAGAATACCTAAAAACATTGTATATATTGTATGGTGAATGATGAAATTTGATATAATGAATATAAGAAAGGTTTTCTCCGGTTGAAGGTTTCCGGTATAAATCTCTGTGTACTATGTGAATGAGCCATTGATTAATTTCTGTTTTGCTTAAGAATCTATATGCATTGCTTTAATTCACAGGTTTAAAACTTATGTGTGGTATCAAAGATCTTTTTTGGCTTCAGAGGGACACCTTTGTTGCTGAGGGTTTGGCTCGGTCTTGATAGATCAAGTTTATCTTGGGTTTGTGATAAACTTGGGTTTAGTGGGAGATTTTGTAGTGGTTATTCGAGTGTAGAAAGAGGAATGGCGAGCTCTTCTAGAATCGAGATAGAGAAGTACACCGATAAAAACTTTGAGCTATGGAAGCTCGAGATCGAGGACCTTCTTGTTGAAAAAGAACAATGGATCGCTGTGGATCCTGGTACACTGTCTAATATTACACAGGCTACTGGTACACAACCTACTAGTACACAAACTACTAGTACACTACCTACTGGTATGTTGAAGGAAGATTGGGAGAAGTTGGACAAAAGAGAAAGGAGTACTATTCGACTATGCCTGGCAGATTCAGTGTTGTTGAATGTCTTGGGAGAATCTACAACCAAGGAACTATGGGATAAGTTGGGGAATTTGTATCAATCAAAGTCCCTGGTAAACAAGTTGTTTCTTTGAAAGAAGCTGTATCATCTTAGGATGGAAGATGGATATTCTGTGACAAAACATCTAAATTCCTTTAATACTCTGGTAAGTCAACTTGTCTCTGTTAATATTACGATTGTAGAAGAAGATAAGTGTATTACTTTGTTATGTTCTTTGCCAGACTCTTGGGATAATCTGGTTGTATCAATCGGTAGTACCACTCAATTTACATTGAAGTATGAGGATGTAGTTTCATCGTTGTTATCTGAAGAGATGAGGCTGAAAAGCATGGATAGTCATAAAACAAATTCTTTATTTGTAAGAGGTCATACCCAAGACAAGAATCCTGGTAAGCCTTCAGGGGGGAAATCTAAATCTACAAGTAGATCTAAGTCTCTAGGAAAATCTTTGAGGAAATGCTGGAAGTGTGGTAAAACATGGCATTATAAGAAAGATTGCAAGTCTAAGAAGGTTGAAAACCCATAGGGATTTGATAGTACCTCTTCTATAGAGGCAAAAACCTCCACTGAAGAAGGAGGTGATGTTTACTTGGAATCTACAGGTACACATGCAGACCGTGATGTATGGTTGATCGACTCAAGTGTGTCATACCATATGACTCCTCACAGGGAGTCGTTCTCTGAATATGAAAAATATGATGGTGGTGATGTATTCCTAGGAGATGACTCGACAACCAAAATCATGGAATGTGGAAGGGTTAAGTTGTTGCTAAAATATGGAAGGATTATAACTCTCCCTAGGTTTCTGCACATTCCAAAACTTGCCAGGAGCCTAATATCTGTAAGCAAGTTGGATGATGTAGGAGTGGATACTATATTTGGAAAGAAAACTTGCAAGATGGTACAAGGAGAAATGGTGTTGGTGAGGGGAGTTTGGTGTGGAACTCTTTACAAGTTGTTGGGAAGCACTTATACTAATGGGTGTAACAGTTCTATTGTCCCCGAGCAGAGAAATGAAGGAGACAAGACCAATATTGTCCCAGAAAAGAAGACCATGATGTGGCATCAAAGAATAGGGCATATTGGAGAAAAGGGCCTTCGAACACTACATGGTAAAGGTATGGTTGAAGGTATGTCTGATTTCACTCTGGATTTTGATTTCTGTGAACATTGCATATATGGTAAACAAAATCGAGTAAGATTCCCATCTGGTGCTACAAGAGAAAAGGGGATCTTAGACTTGATACACAGTGATGTGTTTGGACCTGTTCTTGTTCCATCCCTAGGTAAATCTGTGTATTATGTTTCATTCATATATGATTTCTCAAAGAACACATAGATTTATTTTCTTAGAAATAAATCTGAGGTATTTGATAAATTTAAAGAGTTTAAGGCTCTGGCAAAAAATCAGACAGAGAAGAAAATAAAGGTATTGAGAATGGATAATGGTGGAGAATTTTTCGGAAATGAATTCGAAGAATTATGTAAGAAGTGTGGTATAGCAAGGTAGAAGACTACTCCATACACTCCTCAGTAGAATGGAGTTGCAGAAATGATGACAAGACACTGATGGAAAAAGAAAGGAGCATGCTCAACGGTGCCGAGTTAGGACAGGAATTCTAGGCGGAGGCAGTGGGTACAACATGTTACCTGGTCAATCGATCACCTTCATTAGCATTGGATGATAAAACTCCACATGAGGTATGGTCTGGAAAGAAACCCTCTCTTCAACATCTTAGAGTGTTTGGTTGTGATGCTTATGTACATGTTCCAAAGGAAAATAAGAGTAAGATGGATAAAAAGGCTGAAAAGTGTATCTTTATTGGTTATAAAGATGGTGTGAAAGGTTATACACTTTGGAACCCAGAAACCTAGAAGAATATTTACAGTCTAGATGTTGTTTTCAGAGAGGTAAAAGATGTGTCCAAAAAGGAATTCCTACCAACGCAAGACGAACCTGAGAAGATAGAGCTTGAGTTGGATGATGCAAAATCTAAATCATCTGAAGAATATGAAGTAGAAGAAGAAGAAGAACCTCATACTCCAGTATTGAGGAGATCAGTGAGGGATAGAAGGAAACCAGAAAGGTATAGTCCACCTAATTTCCATTCCAATTTTTCTTTATCTATTACTGATGATGATCCCAGAAATGTCAAGGAAGCAGTGAACTCAGAGGATAGTAAACTCTGGAAGAAGGCCATGGTTGAAGAAATTTATTCCTTGGATAAGAATGAGGCATGGGATATAGTTGAGTTGCCAGCTGGAAGAAAATATGTGGGTAGAAAATGGTTGTTTAATAATAAGTTTAATGCAGAAGGAAAAGTGGATAAATACAAAGCTCGGTTAGTAGCAAAAGGTTATTCCCAGGTAGAGGGAATTTACTTTGGTGAGATTTTTTCTCCTATTGCTAAGTTAACTTCTATTAGATTTCTTTTATCTATTGCTGCTGCTTTTGATCTTGAAGTGGAACAGATGGATGTGAAGACAACATTCCTACATGGGGATCTGGAAGAAGAAATCTACATGAAGCAACCAAAAGGATTTGTAGTAAAGGGAAAGAAATAACCGGTCTGTAAGCTAAAGAAGTCACTATATGGTTTGAAGCAATCACCTAGGATGTGGTACCAAAAGTTTGACACATACATCCTTGGATTGGGATTTGTGAGAAGCGAGGTTTATCACTGTGTATATTCCAAGCATGTTGGTAATCACTTCATTTATGTAGTGTTGTATGTTGATGACATGTTGTTGGTACGAAATAACATGGATGTTATCAAGGAGGTGAAATCACAACTATCCTCCAAATTTGACATGATGGATATCGGTGCTGCTAACTTCATTCTGGGAATGGAAATTAAAAGAGATTGTGAAAACATGAAACTCTGGTTGAATCAGAGAAAATATGTTGAGACAATATTGCAGAGGTTTAATATGCATGGAAGTAAATCGGTCAAGGTTCCTATTCCTATAGGTGTAAAGTTATCTGTAGATCAGTGTCCCAATACACGGGAATAAGAAGAGGACATGTCCCATGTTCCATAGGCCAGTGCAGTTGGCAGTTTGATGTATGCAATGGTCTGTACTAGACCAGACATTGCACATGCATTGGGAGTTTTGAGCAGGTATATGTCAAAACCATGGAAGGAGCATTGAACAACATTAAAGAGGGTCTTTAGTTATTTGCGTGGCACTACCAATTATGGATTGTGCTACCAAGGAAGACCAGGATTGGACAAAGTGGTGGACATACATGGCTTTGTTGATGTAGACTGGGCTGGAGATCTGGATCACAGAAGATCTACTAGTGGGTATGTGTTTAAACTATTTGGAGGAGCAATAATTGGATGAGAAAAAGACAGGCTGTAGTGGCACTCTCAACTACAGAAGCTGAATACATGGCAGCCACTCATGCAAGCAAGGAAGAAACATGGTTACAAATATTGTGTTTAGGTATTAGGTTGGTACAACAAGCAGTGAGATTAGATTGTGATAGTCAGAGTGCAATATTCTTGGCAAAGAACCCAACTTATCATCGAAGACAACACATATTGATGTTTAGTATCACTTTGTGAGAGACATGATTGAGGAAAAGAAGGTGTTACTGGAAAAGGTTGACACCTTGAAGAATGTTGCAGATTCATTGACAAATTCTGTGAGCACAGAAAAGTTCTCCCGGTGTAGAGTAACAATGGTCATTGCTTCCCTGGATTGTTGACTATATGTAATCCTGTGGACCCCTGGATGCAAAGAAAACAACAAGTGGGAGAATGTTGGGTATGTGTTATATTCTTTGCATGCGTGTGTGTGGGCGCGTCAGATTTGAAAATTGCGTCTGACAATCCCAAATTAAGGGATTAGGGTTTTGGTATCCTCATCTACCACGTCATCTGTATGGAATGCCACGTCGGTGGCCACGTCATTTGTACGGACTGCCACGTCAATATACCATGTCATCCTGCCACATCAATGTATGGACTTCCACACCACTATATGAACTACCACATTAGCCTATGTGGACTGTATGGACTGCCATGTGGCATGATCTGATTGGTCCACGGATTGACCTAAAAACTCCAAAACTGGGTGACACATGGAAGCCTCTGGTGCTTCCATGTCATCATGATGACATAATCATGACACATGTCTCCTTCCTACTCCTGTCACATGTGCTATACATATGCTGATGTCATCCATACAGATGATGATGTCAGCAGTATGGATGCTGACTCATCCCCTGCTCACTGGGCTAGGTTGACCAAACTTTGACCGTGAATATCTTTCAATCCTTAACTTCATTTGATGAGTCATTTGCGTCGTTGGAAATCTTACGACGTGATCTTCGCGATCATGTCATTTTCACTAAGTTTTGGGAAATTTGATTTTTTCCCTTTCTCTGCCTGTTGAGGCCATTCTGAGCCTCCTGGGACACTTCTAAAAATTCTGTGATGTTCCCTAGATCCATCAGTATCAACATGATTTAATAAGGATCTTAAATCATCTAGATTACCTAATGGGAAACATATGGAAGAAAATTTGCCAATATCTAAAGGTACAACTACCAAAACAAGGTCAAACAAGTTGCACATAATAAGGTCAAACAAGTAGCACACATCCAAGCTCATCTTAAGTAATTTTCTTATTAATTTTTACATATGTAAAATGTAATTTTTCACTAAAGGTAAAACCTCTAAGAAACAATAAGTGGTTTCAAGAATCAAGAAGAAGTGGTTTAAGGAAGGTGTTTTCTTATTTCAGGGAAACTATAAAGGAGTCATAAGGTACATTCTTTAGTTTTTTATTAGTAGAAAGAGAGAGGTGTTGTGCATATGTTGTCATTGATGTCAAAATGAGCATATAAATGACATACAAACAATATGGTGCAAAGATGGCACACAGTAAAAGTAATTGCATGAGAAGTAAATAAAAACACAGAGACGACCATAGAAATGCAAAAAGAAGTGAGTAGAAGGATTGAAGGATGAAAGGATCAATGACACAAAATAAATCAAGGAAGTGATTGGGACTTATAGGAGTGCACATAAGAATAGGAAAAAAACCCGTGACATATAATTTCATAGGTAAAGTATGATGGAGAGAAGTGCGACAGAGTGGACTGCGAAGGAATGACTGGGAGTTCAACAAACAAGTGAGCAAGTCACCTAGGTGCATTAACTGCAACATATATCGTCGATATTTCTTATTGAATTTCACGCGAGGGAGACGAGGCTAGTTTTCCAGTGAAAGGAACTGATGGTCACAATTGGCGTGGTGGAATCTCACTTTAGAGATTAATAAGAGAGATGTTTGTGGTTTTTTTTTTAAATTTCTCGCAGAATTTTCGACAACTAGGTAAGCGTGCTACAAAGAAAGTGCGACAGGATGAAGACTTGTGGCTTGAATCTTGTGCTCCTATTCTATCTATGCAATGGGTTCTCTATAGACTGGAATGTAAATTGCTATGTCATTCTTGAGGAGATGCTCTGATGAGCTAGAGTTCATTCATAGGAATATTTGGTCCATTTGATTTAGTCAAATAATGTCCACATATAACCAAATGGACCTTGATCTGGTCAATATAATTCCACAATATAATTGTCATGCATCCACATACTTTATTTAAACATAAGTGTAACTAACAAGACTTTGATATGGTCAATATTTGTCCACAATATAACTATCACGTGTCCATATACATAAAGTTGAACTAAGGAAAAAACATTATATATAGGGATGTGCTTTGTTCAAGCATAGGGCGTATGAGAAGAGAAGAAAGTTTTCCTGTAACTATTAAAAGGAACTGAACTGGAGACACATCATATTGTTGTTTTGAATTAAGGAGAAAGGTCTAGTTCTGTAAGAAATAATTTTTGAAAAATGAATACAGGGTGTGTTATCGAACAAATAGGTAAGTGCTGACACAAACTAATCTCCCTAACTTCAATAAGAAATTAGAACGAAACATAAAAGAACACAAGCTTCTCCTTAGATTTCATTGTAATGTAAACTAGTTCAAAGATGGACAAATGACATACCATTTAAATGTCGTTTGATCCTTACTAGTATCGTCCTTTCTCCATCTTTGGATTTGTGAGATGTTGAAACCATTTAGAAGAAAAAACCAACAAAGATAGAGAACAACAATATATGTATTCCAATGAAACCTATGCATAAGATCGAGGAGTTATACAATAAAAATGGAGACACTTTTATAGGGAAGAAATGTATCACTGCATTATATTGATGAAAGTGGAAAATACAACCGATGCCATGATGTTGCAAGGTCCCTTCCAATGGCCCTTTGCTTCAACACACATACCTTTTCTCCAATGCTTTTGATGAAGAGTATTCACAACATGACTTGGAAATCTAAAATAAAGCTATCACAAGTACAAGCGAGCCTAGCTTTTCCCATGAGATATCCCTCTTTATATATAGAGTGAAGAGAGATGGATGAAGAGATTAGGATAATCACACTAAATCAGAGAAACAAGTGAGATCCAAACCGATCAAAGGCCACCTCATCCTTCCAGAGATTCCATTCTAGAACCTTTGAGAATTTCACCTTCTTCCTTTGCTTGAGCATCGTCGCACCCTAAACACAAGCAACCTGGGACGACATCGCATCCAACTGTGGTGTAGTGAAGATTAGGGATCATTTCACCCGTATCATTTGGCAAGGTGGGACGATCTTCTTTGATAGGGTTTTTAAGAAAGGAGAGATGATTCTATTTCTCATGGATAAAGTCTTATTTCTTTAGTAGCTTCAGGGAACAAAGGAATAAACAATACACATATCATCAATGATCATAGGGGTGACCAAAATAATTTGTAACAGAGTGGCAAGGTGGTGCTAGGATGAGTTGAAGCTCACTGAGGACTGGTGTCCTTATCAATTATAACATGTTGGTGATTGAGAATATTGGTGTCATTATTTGCGACAGTTGGGTTCCCATCGAGTTGAAAAATAGGTCGGTTCCTAAGAGGATTGGTGTCCTCATTATTTGCAACAGCTTGGTGCCTGAGAGGATTGGTGTCTTCATTATATGTGACAGGTGGGTTCCTGTCTAGTTGAAAAATTATAAAGTGTAATTTGGTGCTTGAGGAAGAACATAAAGAAATATGTTTTGTGGTTTTCTCCTGCATTTGGTTTCCACATAAAATTCTTGCGTATTGTGTTTTCTGTCTTGTTTTGATTTTTTCATACAATGGTGATCTCAAGTCCAAGGAAGAAGTGTAGCAGACCCATGTCCGTCATCAAAATCTTGTCATGTAGAATCCTCTTGACTACAACAATCATTGAAGTCGAGCAACCGATGATCAACAAATCATCAACATACAAAACTAAGAGTAGAAGTGAATCAACCGTCCTGAGCATGTAGACATTCAGGGTCTGATTTACAACGTATAAAGTTTTGTGACAATAGGTAGGATTCCATCTTGGTATACCATTCCCTCGGATCCTACTTGAGGCCATAAAGGGACTTCTTTAGTTGACATACCAAATATGAGTGCTGCATAAATGTTGGATTACTGAGAGGGGGGGTGAATCAATAATAGAGCAATTTAATCCTTTTTAACCATATAATCCAAGTGTTATATCAATGTATCATTATCATCCAATAAATGCAGTGTAAATAAGCAATGAGCAAATGAACAATCATACACATACATAGTACGCCAGTGTTTTATGTGGAAACCCAAAGCGAGAGAAAACCACATAATGCTTTTTCTTATATGTCTTGAAGAATTACGTTCATTGGAAGCACCAACTTCCTTTGTTTTCTAGTTGCAACTGGAAGGATGCTCCAACCCCCTTGCTTCTCAGGCTACAACCTGAGGGAAGCTCCAACTCCCCTATTCTCTGGATACAACCAAAAGGAGGCTACAACCCCCTATGCTCTCTGGCTACAACTGGAAGGTGGCTATAACCACCTGTCCTTGCCCTGTCCAACCATCCTGAAGTAGAAGTAGAATGATGGAACCATTGTCACACTATCATTGTGAGATATACCGATGTAAAACTGTACCAATAAACCTGAACCATGCATTGACCATGCATCAACCTGTACCTCAACCTGTAATCAACCTATACCATAAACAAGTGCATCAACCATGCACCAACCTTAGAAAGAATCATCAAAATAATTTATCCTCCCTTGAATTCCATCCTTCTTTCCTTCACCTTCCCTCTGAAATTTTGCTTATATATCCTTTGGTTACCTCAGTCATGTACAGTTATTCAATATGCTCAAGTGTGATATAAAATGAGAGAGCCTTGCCTCTTATTAATACTCTCCAAATATCTTCCTTAGAAGCATCTTCTAGGTCACTTAACCCATTTCTAGGTCGCTTAACCTATTTATAGGTCACTTAACCCATTTATAGGTCACTTAACCTATTTTCCAACTTTCCATAATTAGAAAGTTCTCCATTACTTTATCATTTAAATATTCTTCCTCGACTTTGTCACCTCACTTTATCATTTAAATAATCTTCTTTGATTTTGTCACTTCACTTTATTATTTAAATAATCCTTCTTGATTATGCCACTTTACTTTATCATTTAAATAATAATTTCCTCTTTGCAAGCTCTTTGACTTCTTTTACCTTTTGGGGCTTCAAGCCAACATATGAGGGTCCTCCAACTTCGTAAGGCCATAACTCTCAAACTGTGAGGAGTTATGTGATGTTCCACATACCACCAGAAATGGAATGACATGTACTATCCATATAGAATAGTATTACCTTAAAATATATTAAAACTCATACCATTATACATGAAACAACCTTGGGTCCATTACCCAAACCTTTGTGCTACCGAAATTCGATACTAGACTTTCTTCAAGGGTTGACATCAATGACAACCAACCTTAATCAACAATAAATACCTGGGGCTTCTCCATGTATATCTCCTCAGAGAGATCACCATGAAGAAATGCATTCTTCACGTCAATCTGATGGACTTTCCATCCCTTGGTTGCCGCAATGGAAAGTGTCAATCGTATGGAATCCATCTTCGCTATTGGAGCAAAGGTCTCATCATAGTCAATACCATGCACCTACTGGAATCCTTTGGCAACAAGCTTGGCTTTGGATCTACTAATATGTCCATCTATTATGCTCTTGTTCCTGTAGACCCATCTGCATCTAACAAGTTTCCTGCCATAAGGAAGGGGAACCAGATCCCAAGTCTGGTTCTCGAGGAGGGAGTTGTACTCCTCCTGCATGGTAGATTCCCAAAAGGGATTTCCAGTAGCCTCACCATAAGATTGTGGATCTGAAGACTAAACCAAGAAAAGATGCCTGGAGGGAAATGATTCAGTGGAATTGAGTGCAACAGGAGACTCCTCGAAATTATATTGAGTCCTCCTAGTATCGTCTGGATCACCAATGTGATCCCCTGCATCCTGAAGAGTAGTATGTGCCCACTTGGGCCTCTACTCTAGCTCTGCAATTGCATCTGGATTCTCTGACTCTGCATTTGACTATATTGACTCTAAATCTGAATCATCTGATTCCTATGAATCATAACTCTCGTCTTAAGAAGAGTCAGCATGTGCATGCTCGTCATCTTGGACAAGTGGAGGAATAAAGGTGTTTACATGTGACTGCTGAGGTACATGCGAGACACTTTCCTTGAATTGGAAATTGTGCTCAATGATGAGCATGTCCGAGGAAAGATAAATAATACTATATCCCTTCACACCATTGGGGTATCCAAAAAAAATGCACTCAGTGCTTTGTGGATCAAGTGCCTTCCTCTTTTTAGAGGGAATCCAGGCCCATGCACGTGAACTGAAAATGTGAAAGTGGGTCACTTCCGGTTTGAGCCCGCTCAAAGCCTCGTAGGGGGTCTTATCCTTCGTAGATCTGTGAGGAGATATGTTTTGTATGTATGTTTCACAATTAAGTTCTTCGGCCCATAGTATCTGTGGTAGTGACTTTTTATGCAACATGCAAGATGCCATCTCCTTTAGAGATATGTTTTTCCACTCAACAACTCTATTTTGATGCAGAGTATAGGGAACTGTGTGCTACAACAAAATACATTTCTCATGGAAAAGATTATGGATCTCATGATTTACATACTCTCCCCTGTTATCAGTTCGGATTACTTTGATCTTCTTTCCGGACTGTGTCTCAACCAGGGATTTGAAATCTTTGAGGTGTTGAAAGACCTCATATTTTTGCCTGAGAAATTAGATCCATGTAAAACGTGATAAATCATCAACAAAAATGAGAAAAAACCTCACTGTGTTGATCAATGGATGCAGAAAAGGACACATAAGGTCATTATGGATCAGATCTAAAGGCGTGGAAGCTCTCTGATACTTTCCTTTGTTGAATTTCTCTTGAGGGTGTTTTCCAAGAACACAACCCTCACACACTCCCTTGGAGAAATGGATGTCTGGTAGACCATCAACAAATATTTGCTTGCTAATTTGTTGCATGTATCTGAAATTCAAATGTCCAAACCTTTCATGCCAGATCCTACTACTTTCATTAGCATGAGTAAGCAGTAAAGCAGAATCAGGTTCAATGAATTCAAAAAATGTATACAATCTAGACTGATGATTTACCTCACCGGTAGAAACCATGGAGGTTGTTTTCATTTCATATATGTCCACATAATTTGGTGTGAATGTGACTTTCTTTCCAGTGTCATAATTCATCATCTAATACATGGAGAGAAAGTTGACAGAAAGTTTGGGAACGTGCAACACATTCTCGAAGCTTCTGTTGGTGAGTTCAATCCTTCCTTTGTCTGTGACTTCGATAGAATATTTGTCCCCCATCAGAATAGGAGGACCTTTGCATGCATGCAAATAAGAATATATTTCTTTTAAGGCAGCCATGTGATGTGATGCTCCTGAATCTATGATCCAAGCATCAAGAAAGGAGTTGATGACAATCAAGGCATGGATAGAATTGCCTTTCTTGGAATTTGGATCTTCTGGCTTCTTCTTCTTGGCACCCTCAGGGATGCTATCTCCAAGGTTGTTTTGCTAAAGTATTTAAGACATCAGATCTATTTTTTTTTACATGCATGTGGATTCCGAATGGAATCCTTTGTGACAATACGTGCATTTCTCCCCTTTTCTTCCCTTTTCCCCTTTGGATATGGAGGCATCGATGAAGGGTTTTGTGTACCCTTCCTTCTTCGGATGTGCATGAGATTTCCATTTATATTTATCTTTAGATTTATGATATTTTTGGCTACCATCTTGCATAGTGAGTGCATTCTCCTTTGGGCCTTTGATTGTGCCCATGTTGATGAGCTTGTTTTTCTCTTGTGTCAGGTATTCGATAAATTCCTCAAGAGAAGGCATCTTCCAGGTGGCTCCAGAGGTGAATCTGACATAATGGAATGTGGATACGAATACAGAGGATTCAAGACCAATATTGGAGATAATGGTGAGAACCATTTTTCTCTCCTCCTTCGATTTATCAACACTGCAAGCTTTGAGTTGCGACAGTAAATCCTTGAATTTTGTAAAGAAATCTTGGATATTGTCAAAGCTTTTTCGATCCAATGTGAGTAGCTCCACCTCCAACATGTTTCCCCTCATCTCATCCTATTTTCCAAATATCCCTTCCAAGGTGATCCAGGATTCATTGGGAGTCTTATAGGAAGATATGTGAAAAAGGAGATCGGGAGAAATAAGACTGCAAATTGTTCCGAGTGCCTCATCCATGAGATTTAAGTACTTGGATTTTTATATGGATGATGTCGGTTCTGTATCTATAGTCAATTTTAACCTATACAACCCTTTGTTTCGGAGATGTATGGCTATTTTATCCTTCCATGCAAAATAGTTGTAAGGTGTAAGAATGAATTATTTTTGGAAATCCGTCTTTCCGTTGTCTTCAATATTTTGTACCTGCAAAAGTTTTTGGTGTAGATTTTTCTTAGCTGTTTGTCAGATCTGATACCATGTAAATGTGTTGAAATTTCACATAATAGATCTATATAAACATTAATACACACATTTGCAGAGAGAATTTGAGAAAGAAGAAGGAGAGAAACAATAGAAGAATTATAATTAATCGTAATGAATATTGAATAATTTACACATGATATACTATGTATAACTCAATGAGTGTGCAATGGAGGAGAACCAATGCACCATAGTGGTGGTATAGAGTGACCTGGACACACACCAGTAGTTATGGGAGTGAACTTCCACCCAGTCTATTCTCTCGGGCAGTTACGAGAGTGAACTGCCACCTAGCTGAGTTAACTAGTCAACTAGTCTTCAGTTAACTAACTGAACAGAGAGTAGTGAGGAGTAGATCATGGGATCAAGGGTAATGCGCCAGTCTGGTGATGATCCCAAGGAAATTTCACATTAGCTAGTGATGATCCCAATGTTGCATGGTGACAAAACCAATGTAACATCTAAACTCAACTCAACTAGTCAAACTGAAGTGTCAACTGAAAGAGAATATTCTTCAGGTGGAATATTCTCTCCTAAAATATAGGAGACTGGATAATGACTAATAAACAAGGAAAAACCATAGGAAAAATAAATCCTAGGTGTGTGTGAAGTAACTCCAACACACCCACCTATTCCAACTAGCTCCTCTTAACAGTTTTTAGTTCAACACATTTCTATGTAATGATAATAGTTATTTGTAATTGTGAGTTCTACACTTTTAGGGCTACCCTGAAGCCCTACATAGAATCTAGGTGGATATTGGTGGTCTCCCACCTATTCCAACTGGCTTATTTTTTAAGATTTCATATCAGTACATCTTTTTGTACTTCTAGGGTCATTTGGGAGCCCTAAACAATGTTTTTTGGCTTGCCAAAGTCAAATTGTAAGTGGAGTTAGAGTTTGATGTCATAATGTGTAGTTCTTGAAAATACCTTTCCAACGGGTTATCACACGCTTAAAACAGAGGTCGTATGCAAAATCTACGACCCTGAGAAGTTGAGGTACCAACTTGCCCATCGGGACCTACATAACTTTTGGCGTTTGATCTCCTAGGGTTAGGTTTTTGGATATCTAGGGTTTTATCATTTTTGAGGAATGTTAAAATATCTATGGAGCCTCATTGTAATCATTATTCTTAGACGGATTCACATAGCAGCCACATCTCTTCTCATAGATAGCTACCACCATTCATGCAAGTTGTTTCAAGTTCTGTAGTTTTACGATTTCATCATATTTTATTGATTCAATAGAAGTTATTGTTCATTGGATATCTGTTGTTGTTCTCAGTATCTCTATGTTATTTTATTTAGTTTTTTATTCATTTTGTTCCGCTCATAAATTTGCATCAATCTTATAGTAGAATGCATGTTAAAGTAAGAGTAGTAGAAGTAGAACATCCCAAACCCCTTCCTTGATTGCAGACATTTGGGGTCATGCAATCATCCATAATCCATCTCAGGTGAGATTGCATTGTGCACTCTATGCGTAGTGTTTCCTTCTAGTTTACTAGAGGGGCCAATGGTGAAAATGGTTTTGTTGGAGAACTAAGATAGAACCCAGGTCAGCCCATACATCCAACAAATGGTTATGTTAGTGGCTGGAACTCAGAAGAAAATATTGGGAGGGGTTTGATGAAGAAGATGTAGTGGTATAAGGGGATGTTTAGGACATGGAATCCTACAAAGAAAGAAATTCAAATATGGTTGGAGACAAAGAAACTAGAGTTCGCACAGAAAGATAATAAAAGTTCCAGGTATACACCATGCCAGTAATTACAGAGGTATGTGTTTACTAATTTGCATGAGGCATTTTTCTGTTATTTTCCAGAGTTATTGCAAGAGTGGATATTGAGGTTGAAGGATACACATCCCACAAATTGTATTAGACCTGTAGAGTGGAATACTGAGAATATTATGTGATTTGAAAGGGTTAATAATAAATTCACACGTGCAGTGGATTTATGGTTAGACAATATTATTGCAGGGTTTATTACTATGTTTGGAGTAGATACAATGAAGTCATATACTGTTGCAGAAAAATATTTCTTGAAGGGACCAAGAGGAAGTTACATTCATTCACTTTACATGTCAATCAAGATCTTATTACATGATAAAGGTGTGATTACCATGGAACCATACAACTAGATCACTCTATGCACATGGGGGAACTAGGGGAAGCACTAAGGAATATCTGAGATATAGAGAAGGCTCTGGAGAGTAGCTCGAAGAAGGAATCAATGGACCTTATCATGATAGATGAAGAACATACCAAGGAGATATTGAGAAAAGTAGGAGTGACACACAACGGATGACCCTACCAGTATAATATGAATAGTAAGAAGAGGGCAGTAATCGAGCAAGAGGTCTTGGAAAATGATGAGGAAGAGGTAGAGTATATTCGTGCCATGGGGAAAATTGAGGATATCTTGCACACCACATATGAGAGGAAAGCCAGAGGTCATGGGTTTGGCACAGATGAAGGATATCCATTCCAGATCTGAATTAGTGTGGAACCCACAACCCCATGTGTGACTAAGACATCTGAAAAAGAAAAACTAGTTAACCAACAAGTGCTTAATGGTAGAAGAATTTTTGGATGAGGATCTAGTTCAAGTGGAAGTAATTCAACAAGTAACAATTAAGTTTATACAACACATGAAGGTGGTAGTACAAAAAAATTCACAATGATGGGTCAAGATCCCACTATTAGGTTACCTGAGTTCCATGGAGAAGGGTCGGAGGACCTAGAGAAGCATCTTTTCATCTGTGAAAAGATTTGGGAAACCAAGAAAGTTACATATGAAGATATGAAGGTTGCGCAATTGGAAATAATATTCAGAGATTGTGCATTGGATTGGTATATGGGTCTCACCGTAAATAACCCGACAGTAGCACTTACAATTATCGCAAAAGTGAAGAGGCAATTAATTAATGAATTTCATAAGCCAATCTCAGAGGATCAGTTCATGAATGAGATGATAGAGATTAAGCAGAAGCCAGGAGAAGTTGATCAAAAGTTTAAAAGGCTGAAAGGTAAGTTGAGGTTCCATATTACTGATATGCAACATAGACATTTGTTTGTTAACTCTTTATTGCCACATCTGAAGTATCCTTTAAGACAAAAAAAGTTCTAGAATCATGTTGAGGCTTTGCAAGCAGCCTTACAGTTAGAGAAAAATCAGTATAAGCAGACATATCCAACTGTGGAAGAGCTGAGTGATCCAAATGGATCTGAAAATGCCAAAAATTCAAAGTTATTGGATTCGAATGAAACTAGCACTATCACGTCGATTCTGGTAGTATATTCTTTTTTGAAAATGGACTCTGTATGCGAAAGATATCGTGTTCTAAATTTTTCTCCAAACAAGTAAAAAATTCAAAGGTCAAAGTCAACAATCAAAGGTCATACTACTGACGTCAGTAGTACATCATGATGACATCAACATGACACATTGCAACACTAGGATGTGCCACGTGTCAGTCATATTTGGCAGTATGGTCCACGTGGTTGAGTGACAGAATGACATGTGGCTGGCAGACTAAGAGTTAGACATGTGGAAGTACGGTCCTGAGCTGGCAGACAAGTGACTTCCTCCGGGCATGACATGTTAAGAACTAAATGTCAATATAGCATAGAAAAACCTCAGAATAAGTACTCAACGCCTTGAAAAAGAGAGAATTTCAGATAATAAGCCTCTTTGAGGGGGAAACCTCCTTTTACCCCACACAAATGTTCAAGTACTAGATGATTCCAAATGAAAATGTCTCCTTGGTATATATAGGAGACTGGGAGGTATAATTACAACTAATGGAATAAAGTCGACACAAATAAAATAACATTACTAATGTAATATGCACCAATTAAGGGGTAATGAGCCAATATTAGGGCTTAACATGCCCCTCCTCTTGAGACAAGTGTTGTTTGCAATGCTTGAGTAACTATGGATGCTTCTATATAAAAGACTCATCTTCCCAAGTGGAATCTTCAGCCGGTAGTTTCCTCCATTTAATGAGATACTATGAAATGGATCTATTCCTCAGTTGGCAAATTCTTGTGTCAGTGATGGCTTCAGGATCCAATATGATTTTTTCTTCCTCGTCAAGTTCTGGAAATATAGTTTGAACTGGGATCTTGTTGCCTATAACCTTCTTTAAGCATGAAACATGGAAAACTAGGTGTACTCATGAAGATACCGACAACTCCAATTTGTATGCCATAGTACCAATATTTTGCAACACCTTATAAGGGCCATAGTACTTTGGTGATAATTTATTATCCTTCTTGGCTTGCTTGAGGGACATCTATTTGTATGGTTGTAGTCTTAAAAACACCCA
>ML777208.1:127025-143377 GCA_009831015.1 Picea engelmannii
AATTCCAAAGGAGGGGGAGAGGATGGAGGGATGGAAGGTTAGATCTAACAAGAAGACGGCTTGGGGATGGAACATAGGAACAAAAAGGAGGAGGGGGAGTCTTAGGAAAATATAGGACATAGAAAGGGTTATAGGAAGGGGAAGGTTTTATCTTTGGTGTTGGATGTCAAGAGGATACATTATGCTTATTTCCACTAATCTCCTTGGTTTGTCTCCATTGTTGTTGAGAAACTACTATAAGGTGGGAGGGATGATTAACCTTGCATCCTTAGTGAATTGCCCATATTCGCGAGAAACTATAGCACTAGTCTTTATGTCTATGTGACAATGAGCATAATCTTTATGCACAAAACATATAAACTGTACTTTAGTAAATTAGGATTTCATCAAATGTGTGTGTGTGTGCACGCAAACATTTCTCTTTAAAGCATATAATTATTAGATAATTGTCATTACACAAACAATGCATAACCCATCTCCCAAAAAAACATTCTTTAATTGATATGTTTTTCTAAATGGTTCATAATTTTACTATTGTTTAAATTATAGTCTAATCTACTTTATTCTTATGCCATTTAGAGATATAGAAGTGAGTTGTGATGATCTCATGTTAAAGCTCAAAAGAAGCACAAGAGAAGTGTCTTCCCTTCATGGATTAATAACACTAGATGTAGACTTCAAAATTGAAAGTAAACTTAGAAATTATAAGTAAACTTATACATGATAGATCTAATAAAAAATGAAAGCAACCCAAACCATATAAATTAGATTACAAAACTAATTGAAACATAGTATCTCAACTAGCATTACTTTTCATTGATACAACCAAAACCAAATCTAGTGAGACTAAATTCATTGAGAAGCACATATCCCTAGCATTTAAAAATATATATATTTTTGAATTTCAATGTAAATGTGAATGAGATATAGTCAAAGCCCACCTTTATTTGAAACATAAAATCTAAAATAATTAAGATTTCAAAAGTAATTTTTCACCTATCAAAATCAAATTTAATGAGACTAAATATTCTTAATATTTTAAAATATATAATTTTTGGATTTTAATCTAAACTTAAAAAGGCTAGTAAGACTAAATATCCCTAATATTTTAAAATATATAATTTTTGAATTTTAATCTAAACTTAAAAAAAAACAAGCTTCTAAATTCAATCCACAATACTAAATATGTTTAGAACACAATAATAAATATGTTTAGAACAAAATACTAAATATGTTTAGAACAAAATATCCTTATTCAAAGATCAAAATCTATTGTATTTATCCCAATCAAAGTATATCTTTCAATAATTATTTTCATATTAAAGTATTATCAAACTATATCATTAATAAAATTGAGATATTAAAATTGTTAAAATATATAGTATTTTATCCAAATCAAAATATATCTTTCAATACTTATTTTAATATTAAAATAATCTCAAAGTTATATCATTATTAAAATTGAATAGTTCCAATAATTATTTTAATATTAAAATATTATCAAAGCTATATCATTATTAAAATTGAATAGTTGCTCATAATCCAACTTTTGAAGATGATTTCAATTATTCATGGATATATTGATTCATTATTGGAGATCTTTTTCTAGATCTACCTCCCAAAAAAATTGGGTGCATGCAAAGAAGGGATACTTTGGCTTTGATTTGTCTTTTCCCTAAAGAATTTCTTATGGCTTCCAAGTATTTGTCATTCCAACAATGGAGCAGAAAGTGAGGGAGTCTCACCCAAATAGGAATTACAATTGGGACATCAACCTATGGATCAAAGTCTAGGGTCCACCAATTTAAATGCATTCCCCAAGGCCTCATGAAATAGGGTCCATTTCTAAAATTGAGATCTTTATCTTCCTTTAGCTCCATTAAGAATGTGTAATAGTCTTTTCCACGAAAATAATAGGAGAGTTTGTCTTTGATTAGGGCCATCTGATGTTTTTTCATCCAAAGATCCATGGCCTTTGGGGAGGGAAAAATTCCTATAAATTGAACCACCAAGGAATTTTCATCTATGGAGATGGATTTAAGGTGAGGTGGTGACAACGAAAGATTGATGTCAAGGGTGGTTTATGATCTCTTGACAAACCTAGATGGTTAAGTCTTGGAGGTAGATTTCTTGAGGGTGGAGACCAGTTGCTCGAAAGAACGAGCTTCCACTAAGTGATATGGTGGAGGGAAATTTGAACCTCCCCATCCTTACACCATTGCTAGGAGGGTCAAGGGAGTAGAGCATTGATGTTAACAGTAGGACAAAAAACTAGGATTAACCGATCAAAGCATGAGTGGTCACTTAAAAAAATATTAATGTGTAAGGTCATTGTGAAATTTTAACCTACACCTCATCCATTCCACTCACTAGAGATTTTATCTTATAGATTTTACATTGGAGATATCTTTCCTTCCCCTCTACAATGATGGGTAATATTTGAGAAGAGTTCATTCATTGTGACTTGAAAAACCAAAATATTTCTAAGATAATGTAGATAATCTTGGCAAACATTATATGCATAATCATAAGATTTTAATATCATAATAAATAAACATGATGAAAGTGCTTCCAAACTATTATACAGATACAAAAATAAAAGACTCTCCTTATTATTGTGTCTAAGCACACATCTTTGATTGATATTTTAAACCCTATATCTTTATAAGCTTGGAATCAATTATCACACATTATTGAACCTCAACCATAACATAATCCTTAATCGATTAAACGATATCTTTTACATATAGGGCTCATTAACCCAAGTCTTTATATCTATGTTAGAATGAGCATAATGTTTATGTGTAAAACATGTAAAGTGTATTCTAGTAAATTTGAGGTTTCATTGGTTAAGAACATGTGTTTTCTCTTAAGAGGTCACGGGTTCAAATCCAGAGGGGGGTAGGGTATTTATACCTTCGTAGACTTTACTAGTCAAATCGTTGGGCGGAGGGGGCTCCCTTGTCCCACAAACAAGGGGGTCTCATACACCAATTTGGTGTGTTGGCTTGGTCGTGACCTTAAAAATAGATTATTATTATTATTATTATTATATACATGTATATGCATTTCTTTTTAAAGCATATTATTATTAAAAAATTGTCATTATGAAAAGAATGCATAACCCATCTCTTAAAGAAATATGCTTTAACGATATATTTTTCTCATTAATTAGTGATTTTACTATTGTTAATGTTATACTCTAATCTACTTTATTCTTATGTCATTTAGAGTTGTAGAAGTGAATTGATATGATGTCAGGTTCGGGTTTAAAAGTAGTGTCTTTCCTTTTCTTGATGGATTAATAAAATATTAGATGTAGATTTCAAACTTAGAAGAAAATTCTTCAAACATGTAAATTTTCAATATTTTAAAGTTGTGATTATAGTTTATGGACTTTCAACTTCTAAATAGGTAATAGAGAAAAGAAAAAACATAATAAGTGATCTTGGCAAGTTATAATGTTTTATTAGACCTTTAATCTAAATATGACAGGTTCTTTTAAACAATAGACTTTAATAGATTTTCAAAGATATTTGATATGCCATAGATCTAATAGAAAATGAAAGCAACCCAAACCATGTAAGTTAGACTTCATCTGTTTGTGGAGTGCACATTTGCCACGAAAGTTTGGGAAAAGGTTACAACATATATAAAACATCCTGGGAGGCGGGTTGGCAATACAATTGCAAAATGTTTTAAGGCTTGTAAAGTTCAATTTTTATCATACCCTAGCCTGCCCACGATCATATGTTGGTTTGTCTGGAAGGAGATGAACTTGGTGGTTTTCGAAGGACGTACACCAAATTTTCAGAAGGTGGCATACCTTTGTTTTTTCACCTTGGAGAGCTGTAAAAAAAACATGAACTGTTGTAGGAATTTAACAAATATAGTTGCAGAGTGTGGAGTGGGGAGATGGTTTGATGGAGTTGCTGAAGCCTCGAGCTATAATTGTGGAGTTAGTGGTTTTATTAGAACTAGTGAGCACAGATGTTACAAATGGTATTTCAATTGTGGGCCTGGTACTAATACAAAGGCTTAGCTCTTGTGTGCATGTGCACTACTCTTATTGGCTTCTCGTCTATCAATTATGGAGATACATATTCGGGGAAACTAAAAAATTATCATTGATTGACTGAAAGATAAGGGGCGCCTACAAGTAGCTGCACTGGAATGTTGGAAGGAACACATCAAGGAGATATCAAAGCTTTTTCAAAAGATTACCTATGATCATGTTTTCAAGGAAGGAAATACAGTTGCAGATAGCCTTTCGAAACGTGCACTTCAACAAGTACCAGGGAAGATTATATATTACATGTGTGAAGAGGGTCATGAGGGACCTCTTCATTTTTAAACCTCTACTAGGGTGGTTGTCCCTGGTCTACCTTTTTTGTTGTTATGGATGTTAGTGTGATGAATGTTAGTGTGAAGATCCTTTTGCTCTCAGGCAAAGGAATGCCGTTTTTTTTTTTTTTTTTTTTTTTCCGACAATTTTAGGATTGTTCTGTCTCTTGTGGTGATGGTTTTGGATATCTTTGAAAGTGTGATTTTTAGATTATTCCCGAAGTCATAATAGTCTATGTATGACTGAGATGCTACTATATGTATTATTTTAGACCTTTAAAAATCAATATCTATAATCTAATATCTTCATATGTAAACAGTTTATATTTTAAATAATATAAAACATAATTTTCTAAGAAAAAAAAACACTTCAAAACCAGTAGAAACATAGAATCCCAAGTAACTTGTTTATGAGACTCATCCCCTCCACCTGAAATCAAGTGGATCCCAGGGCGGCTTATAAAAACAACATTAAAAAAACCCTTTAAGATTTATTTCATGACCAAACCTCCCCATGTCTATTTGTGATCAAACGGATGAAGTATCACATGATTTAGAAAAACAAACTTTTGATTGATTAGTAAATTTAGTAAAACAAAATTCATTGAAAAGCACATATCCCTTTAATTGGATTTAATTCAATATTTTGAAACATATAATTAAAATCTAAATTTGAATTTGAAGAAGCTAAATCTTTAAATGCCAACTTTTCCATTTAATTTAGAATACTAAATGTGTGTTTATTAAAAAAAAAACATTTATTCAAAAAATTATAATAACTAAATGTGTGTTTATAATAAAAATAAATTTGTTCAAAAATAATATATTATTTAGAATACAAAATCTATTTATAACAAAACAAAGCAAATCTATATATTTTTTCAAAAGGTTATAATGTATATTATTTTGGTATTTTTTCCAAATTAAAGCAAAATTTTCAATAATTATTTTAATATTAAAATATTATCTAAACTATATCATTGTTAAAAAATTGAGGTATACGGTGAAAGTATCTCATGTTTTCTCTACAGTCCAGGCAGCTGCGCGCGCCCCCGAGCTAGGTCTACAGGTCGCTTTTGCGCGCCCCTGAGGCCGTCAAGCCAGTGTGCTCGTTCTGCAGCCTCCCCACGGTCCAATGGAAGCTCCAGGGGACCTCGATCCGCCCCCAGAGGTCCAGGCATTCAGAAAAATGGTAGCAACAGGACCAAAACGGCCACCCTCAGCGTCTCAGCAAAAGTTCGTAAGGAAAATGGATTCCATCCCCACGGTGGCTCTGCCAGAAGAAGAAACTTGCAAAGCAGCCCTGAACCTGGCCGAGAGAGGTCTCATAGGCCAGTTTATGGGCCTTTGGCCTTCGCCTAAATCTATAGAAGAATGGACACAAAGGAACTGGAAACCCCTGATCAAAGAGGGAGTCAAAAGCTACTTTGTAGGAAAGGGCTTCTTCGTATTTGTCTTCGAGAACACTGAAGATAGGGGACTGATCTTCAGAAATGGGCCATTCTTTATGGGACCTCAGGGACTTTACCTAAATAAATGGACTCCCAACTTCGATCCCACTCAAGACGTTCCCTCCGCAGTCCCGGTATGGGTCAGGCTTCCTCATCTTCCGCTCCACTGTTGGAACCAAAAATCCCTCCAGATCATCAGCAACGCGCTAGGAAAATACATAGATCACGCTGCAAGAAAGGATCAGTTTTCCTGTGCTCGAATCTGCGTAGAAGTGGACTTAGAAGAGGGGCTCCCGGAAGCAATCAATCTTACCATAGCTGGGTGGACGTACGTACAAGAGCTGGATTACGAGCAACTACCTTTTAAGTGCAGACACTGTCATGGACATGGACACTTTGCAAAGCATTGCAAGAAGAAAGCAGAGGAACAGGTAGAAAAACATAATGGGGAATCATGGACCTTGGTTCAGAAAAACAAAAATACAAAAAAAGGTAAAGGAAAAGGCCATATGACCGTATCTCACAGCAGTGACAATAACGAACAAGAAAAGGACATAGCACAAAAGGGAACAACAAATGTCCAGGACAAGCAAGCAAAACAAATAGAAGAGAATGGAGAACAGGCATAAACCCCACCCTCATTCAAAGTGGGAGGGAAAGAGCTACAGATTGGGGACAATCAAGGCAGCCCTTCAAACCCTTCATATGCAGAAATCGCAAAGAAAAAACCAGAGGAAAGCTCAGGTTTTTCAGAGGATAAAACCTTTGAGCGACCCTCGAAGAAAGAAGGAAGGAAGTCCCGCAAAGAAAAGAGGGAGGAGGAGGCAGAAAGGTTCAAGACAGAAGGTAGTCAGCCCACTATAGAAATGTCTATAGGTCGAAATGCCAGACCAAGACCTTCCAAGGGAGGTCCCAACCCCCCCCCCATTAAGTAAATAATGAAACTCGCCTCCTGGAACTGTAGAGGTCTAGGGAATCCCTCAAAAATAGAAGCAGTCAAGGACCTTTTGAAAGCAGATCCCTCAGATATTCTAATGCTCTAGGAGACCAAAATAGAAGGGGAAGCCCTTCTGGAAATCAACAGATCAAAGTGGAACAAAAGAGTCGGTAAAGCAATCAGTTCAAGGGGGACCTCCAGAGGATTGGCAACTCTTTGGACCGAGGACATCTTCCATCTGAATAAGCACTTGGAAACTCAACACTGGATTCTCACGGAGCTGAAGCACAACTCAAGTAAGTTATCCATCTCTCTTTTTAATCTATATGTTCCAGTTTCTTATGCTGAAAAACGAGAATGCTGGAACTCTCTAACGACATATTTAGACAAGAACTCTCCCAGCAACATCATCATAGCAGGGGATCTTAATATTGTAACAAAAGCAAAAGAGAAGAGGGGAGGCTCCAATAACACAGACCCCATGCTGGTAAAGGTAGAAGAAATCATGCAATCTTGGGACCTCTTAGATTTCAATCCCATCCAAGGCATTTACACTTGGTCCAACAACAGGGTGGGAGCGGACCACATATCTGCCCGTTTAGACCGATTTCTTGTGCAAAGTTCCATAATGATGAACAATAAGATTATTAGTACCAAAATTCTGCCCAAACTTACCTCAGACCATAAGCCAATACAACTCCTCCTGGAAGAAGAAGAAGAGCTGGGCCCCATTCCGTTTCGTTTCAGCCCTTTGTGGATTGACAGAGGTGAATTTTTAGAGACAGTAAAATCAGCATGGGCCAAGTCTTTCTCGGGATCGCCAAGCTATGTCTGGGAACAAAAGATGAAAGCTACAAAACAAGCGTTGAAGGACTGGATAAAGAAACCAGCCCCCTCCCCTACTGAACAAAGAAGAGAAGCAGTGCAGTCACTGCAAACTTTGCAAACAGAAATGGAACACAAAGAGATCACAACTGAGCTGTTGGAAAAAGAAGTAAAAGAGCAACGATCTACATTTCAATCCTTCCGAAGGGAGGAAGAATACTGGAGATTTAAATCCAGAAGTCTCTGGCTGAAGGCTGGGGACAGGAATACCTCCTATTTCCACCGGCAATACAGGGCGAGGCTGTCCAGGAATCACATAGCAGAAATAAAAACAGGGGATGGCCAAGTCTGCAAAGGGTTCAATCAAGTCAAAGCCGCTGCAGAATCCCATTTCAAAAACTTATATAGAGAAGACACTCTAAGTAGCGAAGAGGAAACAACAGACCTTCTCTCCAATATCCTGCACCTCATTAGTCCAGAAGATAATGACTCTCTCTGCCAGCCACCTACCGAGGAAGAAATCTCCAATGTAATCTGGTCCATGGAGGCAGACAAGGCTCCTGGGCCTGATGGTTTTTCAATTCACTTTTACAAGTCCTGCTGGCATATCATAAAAGATGACCTCCTTAAAATGATCAGGGGAAGCATGAAAAAAGCGAAGGTTGGTGGAGGTACCAACTCTACATATCTGGCATTAATTCCCAAAGACACCAATCCTGAATCATTTGCAAGATTTAGGCCAATTTCGTTGTGCAATGCATCTTACAAAATCATGGCAAAGCTTCTTGCAAATAAGATTAAACCTCTGCTAAAAAGAATGATTACCAGTTTTCAAGGCGGATTTGTGGAAGGTAGGCATATTCAGGATAATGTAATACAAGTTCAGGAGATTGTACACTCCAGCATACATCGGAACGAGAAAGGAATGCTGATAAAGCTGGATATGGCAAACGCATTCGACAGAGTCAATCGTTCGTTCTTATACAGAGTTCTTCTCTCTTTCGGCTTTTCAACCCAATTTGTTCAGATGATCAAGGCATGCATTGACAAACCTTGGGTCGCTCCCTTAGTCAATGGTCGTCCCACTAGCTTCTTTCAGACACAGAGGGGCATCAGGCAGGGATGCCCTCTGTCTCCCTTCCTGTATATAATCATGGTAGACACCCTCAATAGAAAATTCATTGCTGAAAGGACAACTGGAAACATTCCGGGTCTTAAATCCTCCATTGGGGCAGAACCCATAAACCACGCGCTTTTTGCAGATGATTCACTCTTACTCAGAGGAGCCTCCATTAGAATAGCTAGAGCCATCGATTTGGTTCTCAAAACTTACTGCAGATCCTCGGGAGCTGTAATCAATGACAACAAAAGCGAAATATACAGTTGGAAGATAAGCCACCAGGAACTCGTAGGCATCTCTGCCATCCTTGGGTTTAAAGGTCATGAAAATTGGGAAAGAATACAGTATCTCGGTCTCCTGATTATCTCTGGTGGTAACAAAAGATCGTCTTGGACTGGCCTCATTTCCAAAATTAAAAACATAATAGCAGCGTGGGGAGGCTTTTGGCTAACAAGGGGAGGCAAAGTAACGCTCATAAAGTCTGTGCTGTCCGCGATTCCTCTATACCAGGCCGCGTTTCTCTTAGCCCCCAGAACGGTGAACGAGCAGATCTCCAAGCTCACCCGAGACTTCCTGTGGCAGGGGGGAAAGGGTAATGAAAACAAATTGCATCTGGTGAATTGGGAGACTGTCAGAAGACCCAAGGCAGAGGGAGGTTTACAAATTCGGGACCCGTCTCTTGCCAATTTAGCGCTTGGAGGTAAGATCCTGTGGATGTTGATCAATGACCCCATGCACCCGGTGAGCTCCACTCTAAGAGAAAAATATGAAGTAAACAGTTCACTCAGCAACCTCCAGGTTGATAGCTCTGCAAATTGCACTCATATGTGGAAGTTGTGCTGCAAAAGCATCAAGTTTTTCAAAAATCTGGTGTACAGAATTCCTAGCAATGGCAAACGAACGCCAATCTGGAAGGAAAGCATTATGGGGAGAGAACCATTGGCTGAAAATGATGAAATTGCAGACCTCAGAGATTGCCTGGAGAGAGCAGGAGTAACCAGACTTTATGACCTTTCGAAATGGGATCACCGAGGGGACTGGGCAGGATGGGACTTCCACGGAGTACCTCCTCAGTTATCACAGCAACAAACCATTCTTGTTGACCTGCTGGAGGATGCTGCCCCAGTCAATAGAACCACTAAAGATAGATGGGGATGGGGCCAGACAGGAGTTTACACTTCAGCGGTAGGATATAGAGCTTTGCAGGCATCAAGAAACATCAACCATACTCTGGCTTTTTGGAAAAGAGTCTGGGACCAACTATCCATCCCAAAAGTGAACTTCTTTTTCTGGACCCTTATGCACAACAAAATTCTTATGGGAGAAAACATGGAGAAAAGGAACATAATGGGGCCTCACAGATGCGCGCTTTGCAACAATAATTTCGAAACATCTTAGCACATGTTCATGGACTGCACCTTTGCCAAAGAGGTATGGGGGCTCTTTCTTCAGGATTTCCAGATTATTATTCCACCTCAGAATTAGGTTGTAGAACTTTTCGCCTCTTGGAATATAATCTACCCCCAGCGCATTCCGTCTAAATCTTTCTGGATCAAAATATGGACAGCGATGCCCAAGTATGTATGCTGGCAGCTTTGGTTGACCCGCAATCAGATGATATTCAAAGAGGAGCGGTACTCTCCGTTGCAAGTGGCGGCAAAAGCTAAGTCATTCCTTCTAGAAGCAGCCCAACAACAATATGCCAAAGAGGACCCTTTGTTACTTTCGGAGGAAAAGAGGTGGTTAAGCCTGCTTATCCCTCTTCCGAGTAAGCATTTCCCTCCACCAAAAACAACCAATCTGGAATGGCGAATAAGAGTTGATGATGTCAAATTCCAGCCATGGTGGAGGTCTAAAAACTTAACCACAATCTTCTTTGACGGGGCGTCTAAAGGAAACCCAGGTGCAGCCGGAGCCGGGGGGGTTTTATACTCTCCGGATGGGACTTCAAAAGAGTGCTTCTGCTGGGGATTAGGACAGAAATCTAACAATCAAGCTGAAATGTTAGGGCTTACCAAAGCTTGCCTCCTCGCCAGAGAAAAAGGAGTCAAAGATTTACAAGTTTTCGGAGACTCAGAGGTAATTATAAGAAATCTAAACATGAAGATCCGGTTCAGCAATGCCAGCTTAAACAAAATCCTAGAAAGACTGAAGAGAGTCTTATTAGACTTTAATTCATGTAAGTTTTACCACATCTTAAGAAAGTTGAACAACGAAGCTGATCTGATGGCGAACAAAGGCAACTCTCTTGTGAAAGGACTCCTAATTGTAAACAACGAAAGTTATTATCAAATCCACTGAAAATGTTGCCCTTCAAAAGTAGCTGCAGCTAGAAATCTGCCTTGTAATAAGGGTCTCTTCGGCAAAGACCCACTTTTCTTTCAGTTAATAAATCCTACAACCGTTTCAGTTGAAAAAAAAAATAAAAAAATTGAGGTATACAAATTTCTCAAAAACCAATTTCTAACTAAAATGTGAAAATAATTATTTTATTTTAATATTAAAATATTAGCAATACTATATCAATATTAAAATTATCAATATAAAATTATCCCGCAACTAATTTCAATTTCAAAACTCGATGCGTGACATTGAATAAGGAGGTTAGCATTGTGAATATTGAATATTTTAGGAGTAAAGTTAAAAATCAAATATTGAATAAGAAGGTTGCCAATGCATATATTGAATATTTTAGAAAAGAGTAAAATTAGAAATAAAAAATATTTAATTATACGTTAAATAGGAAATAGATAGAGTGTAAGTTTATGGAAAAGAAAGTTATGTATCATATATATGGTCATTTTTTTTTAGCTATTAATTATGGCTTTTGTTGGTATAAAAATAGGATTAGGGAGCAATAAAATAAAACAAATCTGAAAATAAAATACAGAAGATACATAATACAATAGAGACACATATATACGTGGTTCACACAGTGTGAGCTAAGTCCACAAGAGAAATTGCCAGGTTCTTCCTTTTTATTACCCAGCAAAATGAAGGGATACAACCTACAACTCAACCACTGTAACTTCCTCTTCTTCCTCTCACACTCTCCTCTCTCATAATACAATAATCACACACATACACAACCGCACCAGATTGACTATGAAATTACAATATTTTACAAGACAATTTTTCTCAATATTTGGCTTCGGGGGTGTTGCCCCCAAATCCCCCACCACTGGGGGCTACAAAAATTGTCGCGGCCCCTATACCCCTGGGGACAGTTGTGAGGAACAAGCCCCCCACACTTCCCCATTAGGAAATGGGGTCTCCCCAGTTAGGGAATAGGGTCCAAGCACGATTAAAACAAACCTCTAATTAAAAAGATAATCAAACACTTGTGAAGCCATGTGTATGAACATTGTTATTTTCATTTACAATTTTTTATAAAATTGGTTATCCCAAAAAGATAAAAACCAAAAAACCCCTCAAAAAAGACGAGCAATATCCAACCTGCTGTAGACTCTTTAAGACTCTGTTAGCAAGATTCCCATTCATGCTGGTATGGACCATGACCATCCCGCTGCCACCCCCTTGACGTCCACGCTCCGACCACCTCAACTTCCATTTAGGTTGTCTTTCGGCAAGCATTATCCATTCATGTACTCCATGCTGAATGGATGTAATGGTCATAGCTTCTGCAGGCATGCCATCCCTCAAACATGAAAAGGATAACCGACGATCATTCCTCCGGCATAACAAAAACCGCCATTCCTCCAGCATAAAAAAACCCGTCGTGAACTCCTGATAGGACATGACATACAAGGAGCTGGTCTAAGAGACGTGAGTTCACGCTATGTTTAATATTGCACCTCTACTTTTTTACTCATTCCGCGCTCATTTTTGAATTTGTAAAACTTGTCAGGATTGCCTCACCCTGCATTTACCCTTGAATCCTCTATTTTGTGTAATTGCATAGCCATGGAATATTGAAGCAAGGTGATGGATTTACTCTGGAATCCCCTGTTTTGTTGCAGAAGTCATGGGAAAAGGTAGTCAATCATACATTCGTATATGAAGTAGAGGATGAGGAGGAGAAGTTTCTTCTTCCTTTGGTTGCAGCTGCTATGGATGCCCAACAACCCGAGGACGATGATCAAGAAGACGACATAGGAGCGCGAAGGATGCTACATGCACTGAAAATGGAGGCTATAGTGCAACTCATGGGTGCAAACTCGGTTTTTCTTTTACTTATTTCCCAAACCCTGAACTCCACCTTACAGCTGGTGCAACAGACTATACACAGATCTGTGAGTGCGTGTAAGATTAATTATATGTTTCTAGTCTAACCCTTGCTTTCAACAGTGTGCAGTAGAAACAAGGAGGATTCTTATGATGGTTTTTGGTGTTGTAATGTTCCTCTACAGCTATGATTTCCTGATCTAAAGTATGGAATCACAAAATGTGACTCCCATTTATCACGACTCAATGAAGCGCTATAAATATTAATTTTTCTGTCAAAATAAGCGCCCCACTGCAGAGAATCTATTACCATCGTCTCCAATGGCCATAGGATTATGAAGGGATAAAGACGAAATAATCCAGAGGGTGCCACAAATTAATTGATATTCTATTCCTCGAAGCTGGTACTTCGTCTGGATCTGAATATTCAACACACCTTTAAACAACAATAGTGTTAGATTGGGCACCATAGCGAATGTTAGATCTGAAAGCAAGCATATAAGAAGACTTCTATGAGAAGATTTTAGTCTATAAAATCCCAAATCTGGTCAAGGGACAATGAAAATGCTTTCTCTTTCCTCTTGTCTTTGAGCAAGTAGGTTCGTGGGAAGGTGAAAATACCAAATTCAAAGGAAACAAGACTATTAGGTACTTATTCAATATTTCTAAAACACCTTCAAATCTAGGATTGTAGGAATGGTGATGTTTGTTTCCTTAGTAACTAAGAACGTTATGTGAATTCTATTACTCATTTAAATAATTTAATATCAATGCTTTCATGGGTTCCTCAAATTTTCATGCTTAATGTCCTATAGATTTCTTCTGGCAGAAATAAAACTTGGAAATAATGGAGTAAGCGCCAGTTGTAAGCACCAATTATAAGCTTCATTTGTGAGAGTCAGTTGTAGGAATGTTAAGAGTCGGTTCATAATTAAGAGTCTAGTTGTCTTTGGTTTTCATGTAACCGACTCGGTAGAGTCTTTTCCTATATAAGGATGTAATCCATCTTCATTGAATATAGAGAAGTGAGCGTAGCCTCACCGTATTGTTTATTTCGCATATTTTAACTTGGTATCAGAGCTGGTTGGAGATCCATCTCTCTCTGAGGCGAGATCCAAGAACAAGATCTCAATTTTTTTTTTGAAAAATCATCGGCACCCCCCTATACAGTGTTAGAGAGCGCCGACGCTCTCACACTTATAAAATTCAATTTTTCAGATCCTTGGCGCCCCCGTTGAATGCTTCTGAGAGCACTGCTGCGCCGACGCACCCCTTCTACACGTATAGAGTACTGCATGCTCAGACTAACGCTCCTCTTTGCTAATCCAAGGAGCGTCACCATCAGTTCTTTGGAAAGAACGAGTTTGAAGGAAAATCGTGAGTTCTTTGCTCAGCGTGAGCAATTCCGTCTGCGGTATAATCCGTGAGAAAATACGTTGGTTGAAATTGCGTGGAAGAGCATGTAGCGTGAGGTTGATTTGTGAGGGAAGAGTGTGAGGACTGGCAGAAGTCCGATCCACGATTTGCATGAGCATTGGAGCAAGGACTCCATTGGTTATAGTTCGAGTTTTTTTGTGGAGTTTGAAAATCATTTGCGTGCGTGGAGTTATTAAAGCGTGAGGTGAAGAGGGACTTATTTTAAAGCGAATTATTTTTTTTATATTGAAAGTGGATATCTTTTATATAAAAAGGTGAAGAGGGATTTATAAGTTTATGCATGTGTATTTCAAGTGGATGCATGTGAAATTTATATATTATTTTTATATAATAAAGTGGTGTTAAGAATTTTTGTTTTTAAAGTTTTCTCCTAAAAAAGTTGAGAGTAAAGATTGAGACGGATCAATGGATCTGAAGGAATAGCGACGGATTGCTAAGCATAGAAGAAAACTCGATGAAAAGTTGCATATCCTTGGTGTTTTACTTGCAAAGAATATCTTGCAGTGATGGCGAATTCGCTGGCAGAGACCTACCTCAACGAAGCCAACAAGTTAGATGGCTCGAACTTCATTAACTGGAAATTCAAGATGCAGACGCTCATGGAAGGCTAGGGTGTCTAGAACATTGCGAAGGGAACTGAACTGAAACCTGATGCCACTGCAGGTGCGACAACAATACAAATCCAAGACTGGGAGAAGCGTGAAAACAAGGCAAAGGTATTGTTGCGCATGTCTGTTAAAGATAACATAATTCCACATATTAGAGAAGCTACAACTTCTTCTACAACATGGACAACGCTTAAAGCATTGTACGAAACTAGCAACAAAAATCGCATTTTGTTCCTGAAAACTAAATTGCTAGGCATTAAGATGGATGGAAATGAATCTGTTAGTTCATTTTTGGGTCGTATTAAAGAGGTGAAAGACAATCTAGTAAATATAGGGGAAACTGTTTCCAATACTGATCTGGTCACTATTACCTTAAATGGTATGCTAGAAGATTATCATATGTTCATAACAGGTCTCGTAGCAAGGGAGAAAACTCCTACGTTTGAAGAACTGACAGGTATTTTGCTGCAAGAGAAAGAGAGGAGCGTGAATCTGAAGCCTCCGAGTAAAGATTTGGCACTATGGTCAAATAATAGATCTGCGAGAGGGATATCAAGAGTAAGAGGCAGAGGAGGTAGTTCATGGCAGAGAGGCAGTTCATGGCAGAGAGGCAGTTCATCACAGAGAAGACAACCTCCAAATCAAGGTATGCAATCTGATAGGAATGAGTCAAAGAGTTGTTTTTATTGTGGTCAACCTGGACATATTGTTAAAGACTGTCATAAGAAGAAAAGTGATGAGGCTAAGAATAAACCTAGAACACATTCAGGTCATTATGCAAAAAAATCTTCAAATCAAGATCTCAGATTATTTATTGCTAGTGATGATATTGATGAACCCCCGAATTTTGACTCACGGAATATTAGGTTGTTTGTGTCTAATGCTGTTTTATCTGCTAAAACAGATGATTCTGATGCCTAGTTTGTGGATTCTGGAGCATCAATACATATGACTTGTAATAAAAAATGGTATGCTAATTTTAAAGAAACACAGAATGGTGCCAACATATATCTTGGAGATGACCATCCTCATCAGATCAAGGGATATGGAGACATTCCTGTGACATTGCCGAATGTTACTGTTCGTCACATTCACAATGTGGTGTATGTGCCAGGAATAAAGAAAAATTTGATCTATGTGTCCACCATTATAGATCATAACCTGAAGGTTGAATTCTTCAAGAATTATTGCATAGTGAAGGATCTGCTGGACCACTTCCAAATTGTTGCAACGAGAGTCAGAGCAGGAGGTCTATACAAACTTGATGTTACCATCAAAGCACATCATGCACTGACTTCTGCCACTATGCCAACAAAGATTCTTTGGCATCAAAGGTATGGACACATCAATCATCCTGATTTATTGTTATTACAGAAAAATAATATGGTTGAAGGACTTCCCATGTTAAAGAATGAGAAGGTTGCTTGTGATGGATGTGCATTAGG
>ML777208.1:151388-167964 GCA_009831015.1 Picea engelmannii
TATTCTTTATATATACTAATAATTTATACTAATGCAGAAGTATGCTCATAGGAACCGAGCCTCCCAAGTATAAAGGATAAATGATTAGTATATATACTGATATATATACTCAGTATATATACTAAGTATATATGTCAGTATATACACTTGTATAATTTATGTCAATATATATACTCGGTATATTTATACCTAGTATATATATCAATATATATACTGGCATTCATACTGATACATACACCTAGTATATGTCGATATATATACTAGGTATATGTGTCGGTATATATACTCAGTATATATATATCGGTATATATAGTCAACATATATACCGGTATATACAATGAGTATATATATCGGTATATACACTGAGTATATATACCAATATATATACTAATTCTTTATAGTAATGAAAAAGTATACTCATAGGAATTGAGCCTTCCAAGGTCACAGAGGCAGCGATGGAATCCCTTAAAGGGAAAGGATTATGCGTGTTTGAAGAACAATTCACATACATAAGGATTTTTGGTTTCTAAGGGAATTTACAAACATAAGTGCCCACATTTGTACTCACCTCAGTATGTGAACCTTCATGAAATAGTTGTTTCTTTCTCCTAGGTGAAATTTTTCTTCAGATGGTTGTCACCTTACCCTTGACAGGAGAGTGCGTGAAACAACATAATAGAAGCCATATCCAACTCCTAGGTAAAAGAACCCTAGTGAGGGCTCACGTTGCTATATCTAGGGTTTCTTCATGGCACTTGAACTCAAGAAGGTTCAATTAGGTATTAAGGACCTTGTTTACCCCTTTAACCATGTGGCATGGTATATGCCCATTTCTAGTGCACAGAAACTACTCATTACACTTATATCCCACTCAAAGGCCTACAAATAACAGCTCCAAAGGACTCATGTGTTAGTGTGAGGACATTTTCAAGGCTCCTAAGGTTGAGAAGATTCAACAATATCTAAAGGTGCTTTTTTCCTTCTTCGACCATGTTTAAGGCCTTTTGGACCATACTTAGTGCAAAAAAGCTCCTAATGAACCCATATCCAAATTTGATGCCAAAGTCTATTGGAGAGGGTTTTTGTTGTGATTTGCAAGTGTTGTTCAAGGTGATTAAGCATGAGAAGTGGCATTTATGTCCTAAGGCCCATGTGTTTTCCTCCCTTAACTATATAACTAGAGCTCTAGAAGGTTCATTTAGGATTTAAGCCTCTTGTCAACCTTCCCAAACTATGTTTATACCTTGAAGATCATTTCGAGTGAAAAACAATTACTCATGGCACCTGTATCCCACTTGGATGTTAAAGAATCCCAACCATGGCCTCTATAATGACTCATGGTGTGTTGCTTGAGAAAAAATCTCATTTAGTGATCCAGGTGGATATTGGTTGCCACTCGCCTATTCCACTTGGACCCACACCATTTTTTCTTTCAATTTTTTAGTTTCCTTAATTGTAGCACAATTTACTATTTTTAGTAGTTTTTCAGGTCCTGCACTTCTGGAGCCATTTTGAGGCCCTAAACGACTTTTTTTAGCATCAATGCTTCGATGAATATGAGTATGTTCCGGACTTGATATTCGTTGTCATCAGTATATTCCTCGGATAGATATTTCTAATGATGTTTCATGTGCATCAAATGGAGATAGTATGCCAAAGTTACGACCTCGGGAAATTGATGTACCAATTTACCCCGACAGGGCCCATATTCTGGCGTTTCATCTCCTAGGGTTAGGTTTTTGGATGTTTAGGGCTTTCAATTGTTTCTTAATAATATATAGTTCTTAGAGCCTCATTGTAACACAGAATTCAGAGGTTGGTAGCTGCAACATATCTTCTTAGAGGTAAGCTACCAACGCTCGGGCTATTTTATTTCCATTTTGTCTGTAAGCATATTTCAGTCATTTGTTGTTAATGAAATGAAGTTTTACTTCCGCTGCATCTTTGCATTTATGTGTATTTATGTATTTCATTGTGTTCCTGCATAAATCTAGATCAGTGGTATCAGAGCAGTCTTCTCTTTCTCGATCCTTCTTTGCATGTCCCCAATGAGGTCGGGGTATAAGGATTTAGGGCTCAATCTGGTTGAACCGTTGCAAGATTAGCCTTGCAAACCACGACGTTTGCCCATGGGGGAAGAAAATAAATATGAGGGAGCAAGATATCCTATCAAATTATTTCTCGAGGAGGCCCTCGAGAAACAAAGGAATGCGATGATGGACAACTTTGCCCAGATCGTTCAACGACTTCCCACTGGCAGCGCATCTACATCCAATAGCCACTCTGGAGGCACCACTCCTTTTAAGATACAAGTAAAATTTGGCATTCCCATATTTGAGGTCCAAATAGATGCAGATGTCACAGATATATGGTTGAATCTGTTAGAATGATATTTCTTGGTTCATGAATTTTTCGACCGAGAAAGGATTATTTTTGCACTCCTTAAAGTCGCCCCCCATGTCAAGGACTGGTGGGAAACCTACTGGGAGAAACAAAGCGAGGAGGAACCCTCTCTGTTCTCGGTCACACCCACTTGGAATTCTTTCTGAGACGCCATCAAGGAACAATATTATCCCATGGGGAGCTATGAGGACAAATACATACAATGGACTATGCTGTGATAGCAAAGGGACCAATATGTGCATGAGCTGACGAATCTGTTTCATACCCTACACACAAAATTGGGTATCAAAAATTCAGAGAAAAATTTGGTGTTAAAGTACCACAGTTGTCTTCATAGATACATTCAGGAGAAAATGGAGTTCCTTGACATCTCCTCTCTTGGTGCGGCATACCGGTATGCTGCTAAGATTGAGCAGAAGTTCAAATAGAAGAAGCGAGAATTTGGGTCTGTGAATCAGAAGCAAGGTAAAGGTACCCCCAAACCATAGAACAAAGGACCAAGCCAAGGCAGGGCGGCCCAGGACAACGCACCAAATCTGCAAGCCAAGAACAACACCACGAAACCAAAAAAGGACACGGGGAAGTGGTGTAAGTTCCGTAAGAGCTCCACTCACAACACAAGTGAGTGTCAGGCCAAGCAGTCACTGGTAGCCGAGTTGAAGGCTTCTGAATCGGATATAGGCTACGAATCTGAATCAGAACCTGACAAGGGGAATGAAAGGGGGAATCATATTATCGATGTGGAGCCCAATGCCACCATTTCCACCACGAATATCCAGAAGAAGGAACCAAAAGATCTAGAGGAGGCAGAGTGCCTCTTCCATTCCTAGATGTAGGTAAAGGGTTCCCCATTGCAGTTCATTATCGACAGTGGGAGCCAGAAGAACCTCATCTCAGTAGAGGTCATGAAACAACTGGGATTGTCGACCACAACACACCCACAACCATACACCATCAGGTGGCTGCACCAAGGACAGGACCTCCGCTTCAGCCAACAATGTCGCCTTCCCTACAACATCAAGCCCTTCACGGATGAGGTATTATGTGACATTGCTCCTCTTGATGTTTTTGATGTGATATTAGGCCAACCATACTTGTGGAAGCGACATGTTGTGTATGAGTCTAGGCCTCGTGCTATTATTATTACTTTGGGAAATAAGTTGTACAGGATACCGAAAATAGCACCGCCTATGGACATCTCTTTGGTTACTGCAAAACAATGCAGTAAGCTCATTGAAAAAGACAGGAAATTTGTTTTCCTAATGATCTGCCCTCAGGGAAAGAAGAATACTGTGTCCACAACCTCCAAATAGGGTCCCTCTGCATGACAACAACAAATGGATAAGGTCGTGGAGGAGTACGAGGACATCTTCACCTCCTCTGCAGGGGTGCCTCTACACTGCCAGGTCAAGCACCCCATCGATATGACCCTAGATGCGTCGCTTCCCAATGGACCAATCTATCAGTGATTTGTTCTGGAGAATTACGAAATCAAGAGGCAGATTCAAGAGTTGTTGCAGAAAGGTCACATCTGACTGAGTTCATCGCCCTATGGGAGCCCGATCGTGTTGGTGCAGAAGAAGTATGGGACTTGGAGACTCTGCATTGACTATCAGACACTGAACAAGATCACTGTCCAAAATAGGTACCCAATCCCACAGATTGATGACCTTATGGACCAACTCAAGGGGAGAAATATTTCAGCAAGATTGACTTGAAGTCTGGGTATCACCAAGTACCAATCGAACCCTCTGATGTATGGAACACTACCTTCAAATCCAAGGAGGGCCTTTTCAAATGGCTGGTCATGCCTTTCGGGTTGATGAATGACCCTACAACCTTCATGAGACTAATGGAAGACATCTTGCGACCCTTCACCAACTCATTTGTAGTGGTGTACTTGGATGACATTCTAATCTTTAGCTAGACTTGGGAAGAGCACCTCCACCACATTCGACAGGTCCTCCAAACATTGCAGAAACACAAATTGTGTGCCAATTTGGAGAAGTGCACTTTTGGCATGACCTAGGTTCAGTATCTAGGATACATTATTGATGAGCTGGGGGTTCATGTGGATCCAGCCAAGATCCAAGTCATCCAGAATTGACCAGCCCCAACCACCCTAACATAGCTCTGCATCTTTTTGGGTCTTTTCAATTTCTACCTCAGGTTCGTGTTGGGATTCTCTCATATCACTTGGCCCTTGAGTCAAGTCACCAAGGGAGGAGCAAAAGAAAAATTATTTTTGTCTGAATCTCAACAGAAGGCGTTCGAAGATTTGAAGCATCGCCTCTACTCTGCACGAGTGCTCACATTACCAGACTTGCAACAACCATTTGAGATTGAGACAAATGCCTTTGACTATGCTATTGGGGTAGTCCTTACTCAACATGGGCATCCAATGGAATATCATAGTGAGACACTTTTCGACATAGTATGGAAGTATCCCACTTATGACAAAGAGATGTATTCCATTGTGCAGGCTTGTTGACAATGGAAGAATTACATTTTGGGAAAGGAAACAGTCATCCATATAGACCACTGATCCTTGCAGTTCATACAAACACAAGTGAAGTTGCAGAATGATCACCATCAGAAGTGGTCCACATACCTGCAATAGTTTCATTTGAACATTAAGTACAAGAATGCACCAATAATGTTGCAGACTACCTCAACTGACCACCTATCATGGCGCTAACCACGGTGTTGAACTCTTGTGGGCACGAGACTTCCGATTGGCTGATTCTCTATAAAAGTATTCCAGAATTTGGCCATACATACAATACTCTCTTGGAGGGTAAGCAAGTTCCTAATTTTCACCTCCAGGATTCCCTGCTATGTCACCTGGGACACCTTTGTGTTCCTTCAAGAGAGCTTGCCAAGATGATTTAGGAGGTACACTAAAGTCGGGTTGTTGGGAATTTCGGGGTCGAGAAAACTGTGGCAGTACTACAAAAGTATTTATATTGGCCAAACCTTTGACAAGATGTTGGGAAGTACATCAAGTCCTGCATTGCTTGTGCCATTTCCAAACCAACCATCAAGAAGCAAGGCCTCTATACTCCGTTGCCTACCCCTAGTTGACCTTGGGAATCCATCTCCATGGATTACATGTCGGGCCTTCCTTCTACTAAGCATGGCAATGACTATGTTTTTGTGGTCGTCGACAGATTCTCGAAGATGTCCATTATGATGGCCTGCAAGAAGAATATCACGGCATAAGCCATTGCTAAACTCTTCTTTGAACGAGTGTGGGTACACTTTGGGATCCCACAGTCTATCATCTCAAATCAGGACAACAGGTTCCTCAATACATTTTGGTCCAGCCTTTGGTCGATGTTGGACACCAAGCTCACCAATTCCACATCTTTCCATCCACAAATTGATGGCCAGACAAAGGTCGTCAACCAGATGATTGTACACATTCTACGCATGTACAACTCAAAGAATCCATGCACATGGGATGAGAGCCTCCCCTATGTACAAAACAACTACAACCAGGCTCTCCATAGATCAACCAACCACAACCCCTTTCAAGTGGGTTTGGGATTCCAACCACTATTTCCCATTGATGTATCCATGCCATTTGTGGCTACTCAGGAAGATTCAACCCATGTCCAGTCTGAGGCTAACAAGGCAAACAACTTCATTGAGCACATTCAACACATCCGCCAATAGGTTCATGACATCTTGGACAGATCCAATGCTAAGTACAAGAAGCAACATGATCAACATTGGGTGCCACACAACTTCCAGGTGGGCGACAAAGTGTGGCTACATTTGCAAAAGGAGCACCTCGCTGGACCTTACTGCAAGATTTTCCCGCTCCGATATGGGCCATACACCATCACCCACGATGTGGGGGACAATGCCTTTGAGCTCAGTATTCCACCATTCCTTATTCTGCACCCAGTGTTCAATGTGGACTGCCTTCGACCCTACTTTCCACCTCTACTAGACACATCCGACATGGCAGAACAACTCATAACAACATAGTTAAACCCATATTGCATGGAAAAAGCCACAATTGATCGAATTATGGACACATAGATCAAGAACACCCACTAGCAGAGGATCCAACTATATCGAGTTGTCAAAGTAGGCCAACTCCTTCACCAAGGCTAGTGGCTCACCAGGGACCAAGTTCAACAGAAGTTTTCTCATCTCATGGAGAAACTCAATGCAATGGGGACCATTACTTCCTAAGGGGGGAGGAATGATCCAGGTGGATATTGGTGGCCACCCCCCTATTCCACTTGGACCCACACCATTTTTTCTTTCAGTTTTTTATTTTCCTTAATTGTAGCACAATTTACTATTTTTAGCAGTTTTTCGGGTCCTGCACTTCTGGAGCCATTTTGAGGCCTTAAACGACATTTTTTTGGCATCAATGCTCCAAAAAATATTTGTTTGTTTCAGAATCAATATTTAGTATCAGAAGTGTAGTCCTTAGATAGATCTTTCTAATGATGTATCATGTGCGTCAAACGGAGATAGTATGCCAAAGTTACGACCCTGATAAATTGATGTACTAATTTACCCCGACGGGGCCCAGATTCTGACGTTTCATCTCCTAGGGTTAGGTTTTTGGATGTTTAGGGTTTTACATTGTTTCTCAATAATATATAGGCCTTCGAGCCTCATTGTAACAAATATTTCAAAGGCCATTAGCCGCCACATCTCTTCTCAGAGATAAGCTACCAGCGCTCGGGCTATTTTATTTCCATTCTATCTGTAAGCATATTTCAATCATTTGTTGTTAATGAGATGAAGTTTTACTTCAGCTGCATCTCTGCGTTTATGTGTATTTTAGTATTTCATTGTGTTCCTGCATAAATCCATATCATTTAGGGAATATGTTGTGGTTTAATCATGGTACTTGTATTCATATAGTAGGCTAGAGATAATGTACAAGGGTCTCCTTTGGTCATTCAAGGATGCATTCAAAATTATGGTTGTAGAAGATTTATGGGTAGTAAGTGTTGTATATGGAAATTGAGACCAAAAAGTGTCATTTATGGAATAAGGCCTATAATTCACCTCTTGTGACCTTGGTTGTACCTCTAGACACATTCGTGGTGCACAACTAATGTAGCAATGGTGGCCATAACACCCTTGGAAGAGATTTTTAAACAATAGAGTTCAGATGTAGAGGTTCAAGGACTTGTCCATGGTGCTTTATCCTAAGAAGCAAGGTCTAGGGTCAAAGGATCTTATTTCCCTTCCTTAACTATGGTCATGGACCCAAGATCCATTCACGATGTCCAAGAATGGATAATGATGCCCATATGCAACTTGGATGTTAGGGATTCCCTAAAGAGGGATCATGTCATGGTTTCTAGGTGTTGTTCATGGTTCTCTCTCTCAAGAAGGTTATATAAGGATTAAGACTGTTGTGTCTCAACTAACCATGCTTATACCTTAACACTCATTTCTAGTGCACAAAACCTATTCATTTTTTATGTATCCCACTCAAATCCTAAAGGACACATAGTCCACTTCTACTCGTCGATAGCTTTCCAATGACTATGATTGAGCATGGGATCAAAAGTTATGGCCTCTTGAAATTATCATACCTTTTCCATCTAAAATCTAGTCCATGTCCGCGTGGCACCCATATGGACCTTATCCCCTTGTACCATCTCACGTAGCTATACCTGGCATAGACCTGTCAGGACACATAGACAACCAACCACAACCTTTGAGGGGTTACATGCCTCACTAGGCATTGGGATTTTGAATATCTCATGCACTTACACTACCTAAGACCTTTCGATGGTTGATTATTCGATGGATCGGTCACCAGGACCTATACCAACTGGGAAAACACCTCCACTAGCACCTAAATCTACCAAAATCCACACTCCACCGATCACTATACCCCACTGCCCCCTAGGTTAGTTCATAAACACTCACCCTTCAACGCCCGATCCAATGATCTAGTTGGAGCCAAGGACACGTGGTCCTGACATGGCACACCACTCAGCATGAAACCTCGTACCCTAATTGGACACTAAGATTATGTGAAACAATGACATGACTCGACACATGGATACAAATATCATATAAAAAATCCAACCTCCATAAATGCGCATATACAAAATCCATCTTTCATAAATGCACATTTATAGAAGTCAACTTATGTATATATATTTAATTTTTTTGTAGTGATTGTGACAAAAAACATGGATGGTTGGATTGTGCTTGATAAAAATGTATATAGTTCATCTCTGTATTTACAATTTACAATTTTTCATTGAATTCTATTAAATCAATATATCAATTATGCTAACTTAGACAACATTAAGGAAATCAACATTGGATGGCTAGTTCACGTTTCAAGTAATAGTGTACATTGAGAAAATCAACATTGGTTGGTTAGTTATAATTGGCGTGTAAATTTTGTTAAGAGCCAATGTGTCATGTGTACATATTATCTCTTACTTTAATGCGTGTCTGTAGAGAATATGCAGTGTAAAAGCGTAGATGTAAATATTTGTGTTAAAATTTTAAATTGGGTTTTACTAAAAATTGCTAAGTTCTTATTAGCTTCGGAGCTCTGGGAGTTTGTAACTCCAGGATGTCACAACTTCACAACTTCCAAAACCCTCGAATCTCAGAGTCATGATGTGACGTGGGCCGTAGATCTAAGGATGCCTATGAACTATCCTAACTGTTAGATCTACGTCGTAGTTAGCCCGACATTGACCATTTCAGGAGACCAAAGGTGTTACAACCCTAAAACCTCTGAATGTTGGAGTTGCAAAGTGTTGTGAGCCGTTGATCCGGGGAGTCCGCTGGGGACCGTTCTTGACCATCAAATCAACCATGGTAGGGTTTCACGTATGGTACTTCAGCGAAGACTCACTTCAGGAGAATGGAGTTGTTGTAGAGATAAAAACTTTGAATGTCAAATTTATGAGTTAACGAGGGTTGTGGATCTGTAGGAGTTTCGGGGTCTCTCGAGACCGTTAGATCTAGGTGGTGGTTAGCCTGATGCTAACCACTTCGGGAGCAAGGAGGAAGCCACACCACAGATCCCCTTAACACAAATGTGGCAAGAGCCAACGAACTCATTAATATGCTATTAACAACAACACCTATAGAACTTAAAATTTTGATGATCAATGAGGATCAATTAGTGAAGAAGACTATATACCTTCATTTTCAAGGAAGCCTATTTTATCCCCTTTATTTCTGCCAGAATAAATCCATAGGAAATTAAGCATGAAAATTTGAGGAACCCATGAAATCATTGGTATTAAATTATTTAGCTGAGTCATAGAATTCGCATAACGTGCTTAGTTACTAGGGAAACAAACATCACCATTCCTACAATCCTAGATTTGAAGGTGTTTTAGAAATATTGAATAAGTACCTAGTAGTCTTGTTTCCTTTGAATTTGGTATTTTCACCCTCCCACGAACCTACCTGCACAAAGACCAGAGGAAAGAGAAAGCATCTTCATTGTCCCTTGACTAGATTTGGGATTTTATAGATTAAAATATTCTCATAGAAGTCTTCTTATATGCTTTCTTTCATATATGACATTCGCTATGGTGCCCAATCTAACACTATTGTTGTTTAAAGGTGTGTTGAATATTCAGATCCAGATGAAGTACCAGCTTGGAGGAATAGAATATCAATTAATTTGTGGCACCCTCTGGATTATTTCATCTTTATCCCTTCATAATCCTATGGCCATTGGAGACAATGGTAATAGATTCTCTACAATGGGGCGCTTATTTTGACACAAAAATTAATATTTATAGCACTTCATTGAGTCGTGATAAATGGGAGTCACATTTTGTGATTCCATACTTCAGATCAAGAAATCATAGCTGTAGAATTAGTTTTGAGGTTTTGATGCTTTGGTAAGGGTGATTTGAGTTTCATAATGATGTCTTACTGTACTCCATGTGTGATGGTTTCCTCTGTTTCTTTTTGTAGTATCCGCTAAGGCTTCATCCAGTCTTCTTGGGTTTTGTCCTGAGGTCCTTTAGCAATCAGAGCTTGTTGTAACTTCCTCCTTCCCGTGCTCTGTGTATTGTTTCTTTTATTTGGATTTACTGTGCCCCCCCACCTCTCCTTGTTATAGGTCTGCGACTGTGTTACTTTGTCTTCCTATTCTTTTCTATTCTCGAGGTAACGGTTTTAGTAGGGCCCTTTACTTTCCCTTATGGAGTTTGTGAACTCTACCCAATTAAGTAGAGAGGGCATGGACCCTTGGGAGAGACCATAACTTCTAGCATCAGTCAACGAGATTTTTAACAACTACTACAAGAAGGTGGAGCCCACAAACTCTTTAAGACAGTCTGTGGTTGGCTTAACATTGATTGTTCCTTCCTTTTCTTTGTAGCCTGGTTAGTCAAGCGACTTCCAAAAAGCTTCAGGCCTGACTCGGGAGTGAGGTACTTCTTATCTGAATGTTACAGAAGGTGGCTCCCCTTGGAAGGAATATTATTCTCTTGTTAAGCCAGTCTGTCCTCAATAGAAGAAATATTCTAGTTTTCATAGGAGGATCAGTTTTTCAGATCGCAAATTTCTTCTTATAATCCCTCAGGGTGGGACTAGATACCGTTCACAGAAAGTTTGGAATCCAAAGAGGAAAAATAAACGTTTAGTCTTGGGTATGGATGTAGGTTTGGAGGACGCCTATAACCTAGACATGTGTGCTCTTATTGGTAGGTTTTCATACAAAGAACGTTGTACTCAAAAAATTTCAGATTGGATGAAGACCTCTTGGGAGCCAATCTTGAGTTATCTTCCAGAGGAATTAACACTTTCAAAGGGATGGATGGGCTTCATATTCAAGTCTCTGTAGGACTCTACTCTCATTCTAAATAAGTTTTAGAGCATTGGTGGAGGCAGCTTAATGATGAAACGTTGACGCGTAGGCTTCAATCCAGAAACTGAATATTTCAGCTTCTAACATCTTTGGATTCTTCTTTCGGGGCTTCCTTTGTAGCTCTGGAACATTCGAGCCCTTGAGATGATGGGAAACTCCTTGGGTCGTTTTATTAAAGTAGATGAGAGTGCTCTTCTAGGGGAAGACAAATGAATGGCTAGGGTCCTAGTTGAAGTTGACTTACATGTCGACCTTTTGGAGACTCTAAACATCGAGTGGAGGGACCAACTCTATGTTCAAAGGCCGGATTACTTAGGAATTTTTTTTCGTTGTTCCTTGTGCAAAAGAACTAGACATTTGCGCAAAGATTGTTCCCATCCCTTTGGCCTATCTGAGAAGGAGGATACTCCATAACCAAAACTGGGGGACTATTATTCTCCTCTGGATGATACATCTTTGGGGGGGGCTATCTGAGTTTCTCTTCAGCCAATAGTCATAATATGATGGATTCTTCTTTCATAGGTAAGCTCAAACTCTTATGTCCTTGTTTATATAACTCTTTGTTAGCTTGGGAGAGGGATTGGTTAGTTAGTCAATCTCCCTCAACTCAGGACTCTACTTTACTGGCTTCTCCAGTTCCTAGTTCAAACCCTTCCCTCACTCCTCTGGTCTCCTCTTTGCCCCGAAAAAACCTGTTGCAGAATCGCTTCCCTTGTGAGTTTTCGACCTCCCTTAACCTTTCTGCTAGTCCAGAGGAAAAAGTTTCCCTGCTTCCTCCAGGTTATACCGAGTCGTTGGATAGTGATCCTTCTCTGGAGGATTTTCTTTCATCCTTAGACCCTCCTATCAATGTCTTACCCAAACCTGTGCCCATTCCGAATTTCCTTGGGAGGGAACCAGTTTTGAACACAGGCTCTATGGAAGCCTCAAATTCATCAAAAGGAAAACATCTTGACACAGTAAAGGAATAGGTTTGGTCTCGAGGCTTAGGTATGGAACTTTCTCCCCTAAAAACTCGGAGTGCACGTAAAAAATCTGGCACATTGTCTTCTTCTGTTGTTTCTTCTTCGACTGATCAGGATCAAGGGGAGCTTAGAGGCATGAAATGATTTGCACAGGCAAAGTCATGATCCTGCTCTCATTCAATGTCAGAGGGGTGGGAGGCCCCCTAAAATCAGTCTCTCTAAAAAGACTCCTGGAAAAAACACGTCCCTCAGTAATTTTCTTTCAAGAAACCCTGGTGGAGGTAGAAAAGGCCAGGAATTTCATGTATTCTCTTAGACCAGATTGGATGATGTGCGCGGTTAGCTCGGTCGAAAAATCTGGAGGCCTCCTAGCCTCATGGGATCCTAATTGTTTTGAATTTTCTCTGGTTCTAAGAATTGGAGGAATTCTTCTTTTTGGTTCTTTCCTTTCCACAAAAATGAAGTTGACTTTACTGAATGTATATGCCTCATGCAAAGACCGAAATTTTTTCTGGGAAAAGGTCAATTGAGCGGGTCTTTTAGCTTATGACAACTTAATCCTGGCAGGATATTTGAATCTTTCTACTAGCCCTGAGGAATCCTGGGGCAATTGCGCTCTGACTGATTCTTTAGCTGTCTTTTTCAAAGGTTTATTCTCCAAGTATAATCTAGTGGATGCAGCGCCAGTAGAAGCAGTGCCGACATGGAGAAATGGGAGAGTGGGGACATAGAGCATCTCAAAACATCTGGATAGGTTTCTTGTGGCTAAGCAACTTCTTCAGTCCTCAGGATGTTTCCGTGCATGGGTCGAGTATCCTTTCATTTCCGACCATGCACCAATCTTGCTCCAGCTAGAAGATGACAGACTAAAGATGACTTTTCCCTTTAAGTTTAATTCTGCTTCAATACAAGATGAGTCTTTTACTGCTTTGTTTCAAGAGGTGTGGGCGGATGCATCTCTTTCCCTTCAGGAAGACACTCAGACCTGAATTGTTTTAAAACTCTCAATTTTGAAAGAGAAGACAAAATCTTGGTTAATTTCTAAAAAAATTAAAGAGCGAGTGGATCTGGAAAAAATTGAAGCTGGCATTGCTGATATTCTCTATTAAAAGGCTCGGGGCATTTAGTCCTTTCAATCCGAGGAAAATCTTTGTAAATTAGAGAGTAATCGAAAGAAAATGCTTCTTGAGGACGAGGAGGAGCGATGGAGATAGAAGAGCAGAGCAATATGGATCTCCAGTGGTGACAAGAACGCAAAATTTTTCCATCAGTTTGCTCGCTACCGCAGGAACAAAAAAATTGTTTGGGAGATTGAGGATGATTTAGGCAAAGTTTATGCTCACAAGGAGGACATCAAGAAATTTGCTTACAACCTTTTCTTTTCTTATTACAAATCATTTGATTATTGTCACATTGAGGACAAAATTGAGACTGCTAGACTTTTCCCAAGAATGGTAATGCAAGAGGATGCTACAGTACTGGAAAAACCCTGCTCTTTGAAGGAAATTTTAGTAGTTCTACAAGGTTTCTTAAAGGATAAGAGCCCCGGCCCGGACAACTTGATGGTCGAGTTTTTTCTGCATTTTTTCGACTTAGTTGGGCAAGATCTACTAGAGATGTTGGAGGAGGCACGACAAAGAGGTAAAGTTCAAAAATTCCTAAACGCTACCTTATTATGCTGATCCCAAAAGTAAATGCTCCTAAAACTTTTTCGGATTACCGTCCTATTGTGCTTTGCAATTTGTGTTACAAACTAATTTCAAAAGTAATTTCTCTTAGACTGCGCCCCATACTCTCTCGGGTTTTATCAGAAGAACAACTAGGTTTCCTCAAGGGAAGGCATATTTCAGATGCCATTGGTACAACTCAGGAATGTCTACACAATATCAAGACAAAAAAGATACAAGCAATCATTCTGAAATTAGACTTAAAAAAGGCATATGATTACATCAGCTGGGATTTTCTGAGGATGGTTCTCATACAATGTGGTTTCGGGCAGTCAACTACTAATTGGATTATGGGCTGCGTATCTTTGACAGTCTATGCTATCCTGGTAAATGGAGAGGCGACTTTATTCCTGCCGAGTGAGAGGGGGCTGCGACAAGGCTGTCCTTTATCTCCTTTTTTATTCATTCTCATTATGGAAGGACTAAGAATCTTATTAAAAAAGAGCCAAGCTGAAGGGATCCTCACAGGAATCAAGGTGTCGAGACTCACAAATATCCTTCATCTTCTCTTTGTAGATGACGTGCTTATTTTGTCAAATTCAAAGCTTATAGAGTGGTTAGAAATAAGGAGAATCCTCAACCTTTTCTGTCGAGCCTCGGGTTTAAGTATCAACTCTCAAAAATCCACTTTTCACCATTATGGACTTCAACCCAATTCCCTAGCAGAACTAAAAGAACTGTTCAAGTATGAATTTAAGGATCTTAATAGAGGTTTCAAGTATCTTGGTGTTTTTTTAAAGATTGACAATTATAAAGCTGTCGACTAGACCTAGCTCATTGTTATAACCCTAAATTTCACCACACATGCTTACCTGGCATCAAGCCAACTCATATCCCTTCTTTTCCAAAGAACTACTAGACAACTCTTTCAAAATCATCTTTTATAAAGGCCCATGCACCCTAATCCATTACTGCATGCGTGTACATGCTGGTTGACCCAAAACAACCCATGTGGACCGACAAAAGCATGAAAAAAGGAAAGTTGCCGATGGAACAAAAAGCTATGGGTGGGTTAACTGAAACTCTCGGCCATGCATGGCTGAGGGTTTGTCTAAATACCTAGCTCCTTCTAGCCTATAAAAGAAGGGGTAGGGTTCCCATTTGGATGAGGAAAAATATAGCAAAGAAACTCTGCCCATTTACGTATTCCCATTGTCCCAACCCTTTAGCCTTTCCTTGTGCCAAAGGAGATTTAAAGCAAAGCAGTTGAAGGACAGAATAAGAGGAGCCCAGGATCAGGTTCGAGGAGCGGTGGCCGGTCTCAACTTTTGTAAGTTGACTCATTCAAAGTAATAAAGAAAATGCTTTTCCTGTCCCAATTCATGAACTGTTTATAGTTTGATCAATATATGTTTGGATTTCTAACCCGTTAGTATATAAGTAGTATGCATGCATAGTTGTTGCTTGTCTTGGATGCATGTCAACTTTGGAAGGAGTATTGGGAACAAGTAATCAAGCACAACGGAGGATCAACATCAAACGTTGGGAACAAGGTAGGTTGATATTTCCATGCATTTACTAAGAAAAGGGGATTTAAATCTAGGGATGAAGGTAGAAAGTAATTTCTATTCGGTCATATCTGCATGCAAATTCTGAACTCTATTTGCTAGTCTGTAGGGTGTTTTTCCCCAACAACAGAATTGGCGACCATACTGGGGAGACTCTTTAGGGTTCCTGGAATTTTATTTAGTTTTTGGGTAGTTTTACAGACTAGTTTTTCTTGCTTGTTTTTTCTTTTAGTTTCTGTAAGGTCTGAGCTAGCAGGGAGTCTGGTTTTCCATACCAGCTTTCCCTGACTTTTGCTTGACTGTGTTTTTTGGGACCCACAGAGGTACATGCGGCCTGCATAAGGTTTGCACGTGTGTGCCCGCGCCCTACTCTCTTACATCCCACGTGTGAACGCTAGCTGTAGAGGTAGCAGTAGCGTGTAGAGTTCAAAGAACCTCAGAGGCAGTCATCCTCTTCCCTGTCAGAATCACACATTCTCAGGGGGTTTGCTGGAATTCTGTCTGAAGTCTTGTTTTCTAGTAGTCCTATCTCAGATTGTTTTTGCATTATCATTTTTTCCTTAAATTATTTGTTTTTCTGTTAGAAAGAGTGTCCAAGCCTTCAAGGGATCCTGGTTATCAATATCAGTGGTCTCTTCCTGGCTTGGTCTGACTGTTTTCATTTTTTCTCAGAGTATAGATATACGCGTGGCCTGTATAAGGTTAGCCCGCGTGTACATGCCCACTGTCTCTATCCAGTGCGTGTTCGCACGTGTGCTGTTAAAGTGATAGTCACGTGCTTGTACAGGATACTTGTTGTTGAGGGTAAGGCATCCATCCTTTCCCTTGATAATAATTATTCCTCTCAGGTGTTTGAATCTCTGTCTGAGAAGTCAGTAGCTTAGGATTAATCTTACCCTTAGCTTGCTTTTTCTCATTTTAAAAGTTGTCAGAAAAAATAAAAGATTTTTTATGGTTTTTAGATAAGTGTGAGAGTCATTGTTTTTAAAATTGCTAGTGTGTGATTTTTGACCTGATTCTTTGTGATCTGTGATTTAGGCCAGAATTGTTTTTCTTGGTTTTTTGCTTGTCGGTATTTTTCCTTTCTTGCTTTACTAGCATTTAAATAAAAAAAAAAAAAAAAAA
>ML777208.1:189665-206998 GCA_009831015.1 Picea engelmannii
TATATATATATATATATATATATATATATATATATATATATATATATATATATATATTATTTACATTCATCGACCTTTTTCACAAGGTCCATTCACATTACACATTCACATTTCTGAGTTTGCCACAATACTTGGCTAGTATAGTTATTTTTACAGACTGGGGGAAACAGGGTGTTACATGTGTATTGTTCGCGGCTACTCTTTATAGTTATTTGACATGGATCTACAACGTATTTGATCTGTAGCCATGGTTCTATTTTATCCTGAGCATGGGTATGCCCGCCTCGGTGAGAAATTTGTTATTTTGCAGATGGCACCTCCCGGTTCCTGATCCTTGGGCTCAATCGTTCGGCACATCAGTAAAGATTGGTAATGTATTTCGGCCATCAGATGCTCTTCTGACCTCACACATTAGGGGGCATCTGTTATAACCCTAAATTGCACCACACATGCTTACTTGGCATCAGACCAACTCATATCCCTTCTTTGCCAAAGAACTGTTGAACAACTCTTTCAAAATCCTCTTTTATAAAGGCCCACGCGCCCTAATCTATTACTGCACGCGTGTACATGTTGGTTGACCCAAAACAACCCGCGTGGACCGACAAAAGCATGAAAAAAGGAAAGTTGCCGACGGAACAAAAAGCTACGGGTGAGTTAACTGAAACTCTCGGCCATGCATGGCCGAGGGTTCGTCTAAATACCTAGCTCCTTCTAGCCTATAAAAGAAGGGGTAGGGGTCCCATTTGGAAGAGGAAAAATATAGCAAAGAAACTCTGTCCATTTACATATTCCCATTGTCCCAACCCTTTAGCCTTTCCTTGTGCCAAAGGAGATTTAAAGCAAAGTAGTTGAAGGACAGAAGAAGAGGAGCCCAGGATCAGGTTCGAGGAGCGGTGGCCGGTCTCAACTTTTGTAAGTTGATTCATTCAAAGTAATAAAGAAAATTCTTTTCCCGTCCCAATTCATGAACTGTTTATAGTTTGATCAGTATATGTTTTGTTTTCTAACCCATTAGTATATAAGTAGTATGCATGCATAGTTGTTGCTTGTCTTGGATGCAGGTCATCTTTGGAAGGAGTATTGCGAACAAGTAATCAAGCACAACGGAGGATCGACATCAAACACCAGGAACAAGGTAGGTTGATCTTTCCATGCATTTACTAAGAAAAGAGGATTTAAATCTAGGGATGAAGGTAGAAAGTAATTTCTATTCGGTCATATCTGCATGCAAAGTTTGAACTCTATTTGCTAGTCCATAGGGTGTTTTTCCCCAACAACACTCATTGAAAAAATTGAACAAAGGATATCCCACTGGTGTAATAGACTTTTATCTCTGGGAGGCAAGTTCATTTTAATTAAATCAATATTGGAAAGTATTCCCATTTACTGGTTGTCTATAACACATATTCCACTTTCGGTCCTTTCAGTTTTACGTCAACTATCCTTCTCTTTTCTTTGGGTTGGAAACAAAAACTTTCACAAATTTCACTTGTGTAGATGGGACCTGGTTTCGCGCCCAAATCTTTTTAGAGGTTGGGGGCTTCGAAACCTCAACTTCTTCTACAAGGCTTTAACCACTAACATGCTTTGGCGAGTCTTGACAAAACCAGGTATCTGGAGCAGGGTTTTAAAAGAAACGTATTTTCCTTCTGTTCAGCTTCACTTGTGGCTTAGATCAGTGACAGCGAGAGCGTTGACAGGGTCTCAGACTTGGAAAAATTTAACAAACACGCTGTCGATTATCCTTCATTGGTTGGCTTGGAATCCAGGAAATGGACACTCGACTATGATTGGAAAAGACTTTATTCTAGGTCTGGGAAAGGCCTCTCTGCTCTCCAACGGGTTGATAGACAAACTAAATACAAACAAAATTTTCCTTCTTTATCAAGCAAGTACTCCACAGGTAAAAGGATCTTTAGGAGCAAACTGGATATCAAGTTCGGAGTTGGAGCTTGAGGGAGTCTTGGCCACAGAATGGGAAGCTTACAAGATTTCTCTAAAGAACTCAGGCATCTTCCTTCAGAATCGACCCGACGCTTTGCTCTGGACAGGTGGTGACGACTCTGGCATTCTTACAGAAAACAATGTTTACAAAGATCTTGCAGAAATGTTTTGGTCGCCAAGGGTATTTGGCTGGAGATGAAACTTTTGGAAGTGGAATTGCCCTTTAAAATTAAAACTTCACACCTGGTTAGTCACTGAAAATAAGATTCTCACTTGGAGAAATCTTCAGAAACTGGGTTGGATGGGGCCAGGTGTTTGTCCTTTATACAAACAAAATAGGTAATTAGTTAATCATCTTTTTATCCATTGCTCTTTCACTTCTGAAGTTTGGAACAAGGTAATTCTGGAGTTGTCCCTGGTTCATAGCTGGTTCAGAATTTCTATTCATGACGGCTTCACAAGTTGGACAACAACAAACCCGATGGCAGCTTCTCTTATGGTCTTTATTATTTGGCACATCTGGGTTGAAAGGAGCCTCTCCCTTTTCGAAGAGGGTACTTCGTCTGCTCAAAAGCTTGTCTTCAAATCTATCTCTGCTCTAAATCTTCATCCTAGAAGGAAAAACTCAACCTTCACCTGGTCTCATAAGATGGTCGTGCCTACTGACAAAGCTGTCGTGTGGTTTGATGGGGCGGCTCATCAGAAGCAAGGAATCTGTGGGGTTGGGGGAAAGATTGTTATCAACAACTCCACCTCATACTCCTGGACTTTCAATTGCGACAATGGATCAAACACAAAAGAGGAACTATTGGGGGCTTGGGCGACTCTTATCCTGGCCTCTAGATTATCCCTTCAGGACCTGCTTATTCTAGGGGATTCTCTAATTGTCATTGATTGGCTAAATAAGAGAGGAGCCATTCAGGTAGTTGCTCTCGAAAGCTGGAAGGAAAGATTCTTAGAAGCCATGATTCTTTTAGGAAAAATTACTTTTACTCACATCTATCGAGAGGATGAAATGGCCCAAATAGGTTCTATGTTCTTCGGATGAAATGGGCAGCCCTGTACATTTTTTATATTTTGCTAAATATAAAAGCTTAATTTGCGTAATTTTCCTGTGAATTAAAAAAAAAAAAAATTAACCGTTGCTAGAGTAAAGTTTTAGCACATTGAAATTCCAAACCTATGGTTACCAACCGGTGTTGCATTGTACAAAGAGTAAAGCTTAAGTAAAAGCAAAATGTACGTTGATTCACACAGATTAAGCGTAGAAACGTGACATGGGACTTTGAAAGATAGTGGAGGAAGGAGAGCACCGTGAATCGTGATATTTCACAATCGTCATATTTCTTCACTGCGAAAAGCCACTGACCAGTACCTTTATTTTGTCTTGTGGAATAGCCATAGCCACCTTGCACCGACCAGGACCTTTATTTTGTCTTGTGGAATACCTTCTCCCCTCAGGATGATGTTCTTTCATCTCCGCTGATTTCCCTCTTTACACAGTCGTTCTCCGTATCCACCTCTATAGTGCACATGTCTTTATTTTTTCACTTCTGTTTTATTGAATTCAGACCACGCAACCCAGAATATCTCCACACACATTTTTCATATGTCTGCTCTCATTTTCCTCCGTCTTTCAATCTTTTCATATGGACTTTTCATGAATTCTACACAGGTTTGGTGGATATTGAAGGATTTCCCAACGCTTTATTAATCTCTATGCCCCACTTCATACGGCAATTTCTGACTGACTTTCAATTTTCCAAATCACCGGAATTCTACACAGAGCTTTATCTCAGAATTACTGTAATTATATATATTCACATATCCAAGAACATAATTCATATGTTTTTGAGGACGTTGGATTCGAAGAGGAAGAAATGGATCATATCGCTGGTTTTCTCATGCTTCTGTGCTGTGTGATAGCAGAGGCAGCAATCCCTTACTCAAGTTGGAAGTCATATTCCCACACTCATCGTCATCACTGGGAAGATGGTTTAGATGACAATCATTCTCATTTTGTTCTGAATGACCGCTTTTTGGAGGAAGATCATTTCATATCATTCATGGGCCGCCACGATGAAAGGGATCTAGAAGCTCTTTTGTCCTTCAGAAGGCCATAACAGCCGATCCACATGGATTGTTGTCCAACTGGACGGCCCGGAACTCTGCGAACATATGCTCGTGGAGAGGAATTCGCTGCAGAAAACACAGCAGAAGAGTTGTTTCCATAGATCTTTCTCACTCGGAGTTGGAAGGTACCCTCTCGCCTTCTCTTGGTAACCTCTCTTTATTGCGCTCTTTGGAACTTAGTAACAATAATTTGAGAGGGAGAATTCCACCAGAGTTTTCGCAGCTTAAAGCCATCCGAACACTTGACTTACAATTGAATCTTCTATCGGGTTCTATTCCAGTAGAATTGGGAATGCTGCAGAAACTAGAGTCCCTGTTTTTAAGGTGGAACAATTTGGAGAACACTATTCCTCCATCTCTAGGAAATTGCTCTTCCCTCACGGAACTCTATCTGATGGGCGATTCTTCCAGTGATATTTCGGGTTCCATCCCTTCCGAGTTAGGAAACTGCAGCAATCTTAGAACCTTATCTTTAAGTAACCTTAGATTACAAGGTTCTGTACCCATGATTATATTCCGCCTTCCGCTTTCCTTCCTGAGTCTTTATCAAAATAACCTAGCAGGGAGCATTCCCAAAGTTATTGCTAATTTGACTCAACTAGCTATTCTAAATCTTGGTCGGAATAACTTCACAGGAAACATCCCCAGAGCCATTACCAATTTAAGGAGATTGCAATCCCTTCACCTCTCAAACAACTCTCTAACAGGTACAATTCCCAAAGGCATTGGAAAACTTCGTTCATTGGAGAGCTTATATTTGGATTTGAACAACTTAACTGGGAAGACACCTGATGGTATCAATGGTTTGGTTTCATTAAAGACTTTGGATCTTTCACATAATACTTTGGAGGGACCAATTCTTAAGGGTATTGGCAATTGTGTTTCTATGCAAGTTTTTTCTGTCCATTTTAATAATTGTTTTTGGGACTTTGCTTATGGTTAAGTGTCCCTTGCTTAGATTTTGGGATTTAAGGAAAAATGGATTCACAGGTGAACTTCTTTGGTATTTTGGATTTTTTTATGATTTAGAGAGTTTTAAATATTGCTTATAATATTTTTCATGGTGTTATTCCTCAAAGCATCACAAATCTCACCACTTTGTATATCTTAAATTTATTCAACAATAAATTTAGTGAAAAAATATCATCTAATCTTGATAGACTATCTGGATTTTCAATCAATGAATCTATTTTCATTGATGGAGTAACATCAACTAAGCATGGAATTTTCATCCTTTCATATATGTTCGATGAAACGGTGTTTTATGAGGAAATGGAATTAGACATAAAAGGAAGGGAGTACATGCTATCATGTGTGTGGCCTATAAACACTATATTTGATCTGTCTAACAATAATCTCAAGGGAGAAATACCCACAAGCATAGGAAGTATGAGCAGCTTGAGATTATTGAATATATCTGGGAATCAACTCGAAGGATTAATCCCTGCATCTCTTAGCAACATATCTACTTTGGAGCAGTTAGATTTGGCTCAAAATAATTTGAGTGGAGAGATTCCTCAAGAACTCTCTAAATTATCTAAGTTGAGTGTTTTTAATGTTTCATCTAACAACATCTGTGGACTAATCCCAATAGGGACACAATTTTCCACTTTTAATGTAACTTCATTTCAAATGAATAGGTGTTTATATGGGTGCCCTATAGATACATGCAATGAAAATAAAAGACCAAAGAGTAAGGCAATAGTAGTAGTAAGAATGGTAAATCTACAATGGGATGGTTTAGTAGTGTGGATGAAAAAATATCATTGATTGCTTTGGCAATAAGATTGGGAGTTGAATTTGGAGGAGTGATTTTTGTTTTTGTAGTGTGGGAAAAAGCTAGATATTGAGTGGTGCCTACCAAAAGGCCACAAACCTTTTATGGGGAGTATAGACTCCCTAAATAATTGAGACCCTCTAGATTAAAGACTTTACCCATTATATGTATGTTGAATAAAGAGATATATAAACTTGTCAATATTGGTACATTATGATTATGGATATAAACATTTTTAAATTTTGATGTTTAATTATGTACCATGATTTTTAATTTATAAGTTTTTTTTTTTTTAATAATTTAAAGTAATATGTGTAATTATCTATACAATTTCATTTCATGTGTATTGTTATTTTATATAAAAAGTGGTTTATTTATCTTATACAAATATGTTTGATAAATTCAATTATAAAGTGAAGTAATTGTGTGGTTTTATTTATTTTTAATGATTTGATATTAAAACAATTTGTAGTCAAACATTCTCCCCAAAACTTGTCAATATTGTTACAGTGTGACTATGGATATAAACATTTTTAAATATTGATGTTTAATTATGTATCATGATTTTTAATTTATAAGTTTTTTTTTTTAATAATTTAAAGTAATATTTCTCATCTTATAAAAATATATTTAATAAATCCAATTATAAAGTAAACTAATTGTGTGGTTTTATTTATTTTTAATGATTTGATATTAAAACAATTTGTAGTCAATCATTCCTCCAAACTTTTCATTGGATTTGTATAGTGAATAAAGAGATATATAAATTAGTCAATATTCTTACATTATGATTATGGATATAAACATTTTTAAATATTGATGTTTAATTATGTATCATGATTTTAATATTTGTAATTATCTATACAATTCATTTCATTTCATGTATATTGTTATTTTATATAAAAAGTGGTTTACTCATCTTATAAAAATATGTTTAATAAATCCAAGGTTTGATGGATCTAGGTTGAAACATATTGAATATTACAAAGGAGACAAGGGTGTTTCTAGTGGATATTGGAATGTCATTTGTGCAAGCCATTTTGCATTTTCTCAAGATGTTATGGGTTTTTTTCTCTTTTCTTTTCTAATGGAAGGAATTGCATGGAACTAAGTAATATTGATCCAGATTATTTTGAGAATGACATGACGGAAAAAATATAACAAAGATATAACATGGATATACACAAAAATATGGCAGGGAACACAATAATACATTAAAACTCATATTCTATTAATTACTGTCTAGAATACATAAGACTATAAAATGAAAAGTACCCAAGCTAGCTAGAATGGTGGCAGCTTATCTTTGAAGAGAGATGTGTAGGCTATGCTCATTTGCAAGAATATGATTACAACAAGGCTCCAAAGGCATTTTTAACATAAAGCATAAATGAGGAAATCATAAACATTCAAAACTCTAACCCCAAGAGATAAAACACAAAAAGGTTTGTGGGCCCTGATGGGGGTAGTTGATACGTCAACTTCCCAAGGGCGTAACTTTTGCATACGATCTATGTTTGGGGTGTTCGATACCTCGTCGAAAAGGTCTAGTCAAGGAGTAAAACTTCCACCATGGGTAAAGGGATGCTATTAAAATCCCTTGGCCCCCAAAAATTCCAAAAAAAATGTCATTTAGGGCTTCAAAACAGCCCCAGAAGTTTGGGACCCGAAAAGCCATAAAAAATTGTCAAAATGGAAAATTGTTCTTTGAGCCAGTGGAATAGGTGGGTGGCCACTGCTATCCACATGGATCATTCCTCCCTCCTTAGGAATAAATGGTATCCATTGTGTCAATTTCCTCCATCATATGGGGAAATTTCTGTTGAATCTGACTCTAGGTGAGCCACTTGCCCTGATGAAGAAATTGCCCTTCTTTGACGACTCGATAGAGTTGGATGTTCTGTTGGCAGGTGCCCTTCATCTTGGTGTCCATGATACGGTCAACTGTCGCTCGTTCAATGTAGTCTGGATTGATTTATGTAGGGGCCAAGTGCTTGGACGTGTCTGAAGTGTCCAGGAGAGGCGAAAAATATGGTCGAAGTAGTTCCACATTAAATACGGGGTGCAAGCCAAGGAAAGGAGGAATAATTAATTCAAAAACATTCTCACCCATGACCTTAGTGATGGTGTAAGGCCCGTATAGGAGTGGGCGTAGATTCTGATGTGGTCCTGTGAGGCACTCTTTCTGCAAATGCAACCGTACCTTATCTCCCACTTGAAACTTGTGTGGTACCCGATGTTGACCGTGGCATTGCTTGTACTTGGCATTGGATTTCTGCAAAATATCATGAACTTGTTGTTGGATGTCCTAGATTCTCTGAACAAATTTGGTTGCTCGATCAACTTTAGTCTAATCATGGGAGGAATCTTCCTGTGAAGCTTTAATGGTCAAAGCTACATCAATGAGGGTCAATGGATAGAACCCTAAGTACACCTAAAAAGGGAAAGTCATTGACAACTTTTAATGGTAGTCATTCTATAACTTTCCTTGTGTTTGCATGAATTGCAGAGGCTTGTGATCAATGTGGATGATTGTTTCCTTCCCCACAATGTAATTCTTCCACTGTAGACATGCCTGCACAATGGAGTACATCTATTTTACATAGGTGGGGTATCTGGGAACAACATCAGATATTGTTTCACCGTGATAGAATATCAAATGCCCATGATGGGTGAGGATTGGACTGATAACATAATTTGAAGCATCTGTCTCAATCTGAAATGGTTGTTGCAGGTCTGGAAGAATAAGGATTGGTGTTGAGCAGAGGCGAAGTTTCAAATCCTTGAATTCTTTCTATTGGGAGGCAACCCACACAAACTTGGCCTTCACTCCACCCAAAGTCGCATGGCTTAGGGCCCAAGCAATATGAGAGAACCCCAACACAAATCGACTATAGAAGTTGGCAAGGCCCAAGAAGATGCAGAGATCGGTCTTTGTCTTTGGGATCAACCAATTGCGGATGACTTGAAACTTGGATGGATCCCCATGCGCACCCTTCTCATCCATGGTGTATCCCAAATATTGGATTCTCTACATGTCGAAGGAACATTTCTCCAAATTGGAATATAACTTGTGTTGTCACAGGGTGCCCAAGACCTCCTGAATATGCTTCCAATGTTCCTCCCAAGCTTTGCAGAAGATGAGGATGTCATCCAGATATACGACCACAAAGGCATTTGTGAATGGACTCAATATGTCATCCATCATCTGCATGAATGTGGTTGGGGCATTAGTCAAGTCGAAAGGCATGACCAAACACTCAAAGAGACCTTCTTTAGACTTGAAGGTTGTCTTCCATACATCAATTTTCTCAATCGGAACCTGGTGTAGATTGACTAAAGATCAATCTTACTGAAAAACTTGGCTCCCTTGAGGTGATATAGAAGATCATCAATTCAGGGGATTGGGTACTAGTTCTTGACTGTGATCTTATTCATGGATCTGTTATCAATAAAAATTCACCATGTCTTGTTCTTCTTTTGTACCAGAACAATTGGGATCCCTCAAGGTAGGGAGCTTGGTCTAATGTGGCCCTCTAGAATTAGCTCTTGGATCTGGCATTTGATTTATTCATTCTCCATAATAAAACGCCTTTACACAAGGTCATTAGATAGAGGAACAATGGGTGTCAAATCAATTGAGTGCTTTACTTGATAGTGCACAAGCACCCCAGTAGGTGAGGAAAATATGTCTTTGTTCTCTTCTATTATCTTGTCCACCTTTTGCTGCTATGTAGAGAGAACCCATGAAGAGGTTTTGGCAGTTGTAGTGACCTTCTGTTCACCTTCTGAGTGAATCATAAAGAGGAAAAATCTCCCATTCCGAGGGACCACCTTTCTACACTGCTTTGCAAAGATCAAAGAGACCGCAGTAGATGGGATTGCCTCAGGTACCCTGTAGAGTTGATCTCCCAAAGTAATAATGAACTACAAGGCCTAGATTCATAAACAACTTGATGATTCCAGATATATATGGTTGTCCTAACAAAACATTTCAAAATTAAAGGGGGGAAACATCACACAATACCTTTTCTTTGAAGGGTTTTATGCCATAGTGCATGAAACATTGTTGGTTGATGCAGATGTCCCATCCTTGGTTGATCCAATCAATGGTGTATTGATGAGGATGCGACATCGTTGTCATGTTCAACCTCTTGACGAACTCTGCTGAGATTAAGTTCTTCTGGCTACCAATGTCAACAATGAAATGGAGTGGGTCTCCTTCACCCACATCTATGAGTTGAAGAGGCGTCAATGATCTGTCTTCCCTTTTTCAGTTTTGAATAAGAGTTTGAGTTAGAATCCAACCTTGGGGCTTTTGTATCATCCAATAATGACTATTTGGAGCGACATTCATCAATATTTTACAAAGGGATTTTGTGGAACTTGCACCACTTTCCAGTATCCTTCTTCGACTTCCCATCACCCTTCTTTGCTGATGGCATAGACTGGTTGTTCTGGGATTGGCCATCCTTGATCTATCCTTTTCTCTAGGAGTTAGGGACACCCTTTCCATACTTTGACTGTTGTGGATTTGTAGACCCGAACTCCCACTTGTTATGTTGCTTAAATTTATGCTCTATTTTGACAACATATCAATAATCAGCTCCCAATGATGAGATGTCCAAAAAATTCATTTCGGTTTGGATGTACTTGCATAGAGCCCCATGGTATTTTAGGACCAGATGTCGCTCAGAGTCTTTGATATCCAACTTGGTGCACAAGTTATGGAAGGTATTTGTGAACTATGACACTGTTTGTCCCTTCTCTTGACATAGTGTGGTCCATCTCATGTACTGTTCATCATAGTTTCCAACAAGGTAATATTGTTCCTTGAGGGAATAAAAAAAATCCACCCAAGTGGGTCCTAGCCAAAAAGTTACAGACTCATCCTTGACTTGTTGATCACAGTAAGTCCTCTACCAATCTATGACATGGGGAGGGCCTTAAGGATTGTGAAGGTGATTTTTTTAATTTTGGAAAAATTTTGGATAAAGAAATAACCTTCTAGCAGACTTAACCATTTTTCCAAAGCGTCAACGTCTATCTAGCCTTCAAATAAAGGAAAATAAAAATTAACATGCACCTTGAAGGGCGTCACACCTCTGAATTGATTGATGGTTGAAGGTGCCTCCGTTTTTGTCAGCAGTTGTCGAAGGATCTGGGTGAAATTATCCATCATCTCATTCCTTTGTCACACAAGGGATTCCTCGAGCAACAATTTGATAGGATCTCCTGCTCTGCCGTCCCTATTTTCTTCCGTCGTGGGAGGTTTCTTGGTCCGGAGAGAGTGGTTTTCCTCAAGAGAAATAATCTCAAGACCCAACTCTCTATACCCTAACCTCGTTGGGGACATGCACTAAGAACGACAAGGAGTAGACTTCTTTGATACCGCTGATCCAAATTATTTTGACAACGACATGAAGGTAGAAATATAACAAAGATATAACAAGGAGATACAAAGAAATATGGAAAGGAACATAGTAATATAGTTGAAATCAGATTATATTAATAACTTTCTATAATACAGAAGACTATAAAATGCAAAGCACACAATAGTGGCTTATCTCTGAAGAGAGATGTGTAGGTTATGCTCATTCACATGAAGATGATTACAATGAGGCTCCAAAGGAATTTTTAACATAAAGAATAAATGAGGAAACCCTAAACATACAAAACTCTAACCTCGGGAGATAAAACACCAAAAGGTTTGTGGGCCCCGATGGGGGTAGTTGATACGTCAACTTCCCAAGGGCGTAACTTTTGCATGCAATCTTCGTTTGGGTCATTCAATATCTCGTCAAAAAGGTCTATCCAAGCAGTAAAACTTCCATTGGGTTTAGGGCATTCTATACAAGGGCTTGCCCCCCAAAAGTCCAAAAAAACATCGTTTAGGGCCTCGAAACAACCTTGGAAGTTTGGGACGCGAAAAACTGTAAAAAAATACCAAAATGGAATATTGTTCTTTGAGCCAGTGGAATAGGTGGGTGGCCATGAATATCCACCTTGATAAAATATAGACACTAATGAACCAATATTTGGATTCCTCAGGGATAAATTGTTCCTTTGATAGTTATTTTGTTGCAGAAGGGCCCTATTTCTATGTCATCATTAATAAAGTAAGCATTGACGAAAAAGTAAATGAGAAGAGATAAGCTTCCATAGAAGGATCTTGTTGACACTACATACATGCCAAAGTAATACCCAAAATCCCAAACACTAAAACAATTGAAACACCACATCACGTCTTCACTTATTTTATTCTTTTTGTTTGTTTGTTTAACAGACAACCAATGCCTTTTCCTTATGCAATCCCCTGAAACTTGTTTGATTAACAAAAAATCAGTCTTTCCTTTTGAAATCCCCTCCTCAAAACATATTTTGTTAAATGTGCACCGCATTACATTATGCCCTTGCAGTCTCTTTTTTTTTCATCCTTGTAATCTCCTTTAGAATTTAGCACATCTCTCTCCCCACACTACAATGAAAGAACCAATTAGTGAATTTGTTTCTAGAACCACTTCTCCCTTCTCTATTTTTAGGGAGGTTTTTGTGGAACCACTTCTACCTCTTATATTTTTAGTGGAGGTTTCTAGCAAAGGTGGGTGACTAGAGGTTTTAGTTTTTTTTTTTTTTGCAATTTTGGAACCACTTCTCCCTTCTCTTTTTTTTGTGAAATATCAACCATTTTTCATAAAAGCATTGTTGGTACACCAAATAGATTAAACCACACCGGTGTGTAACCCTACCATGTGCATAGCGATAGGTTAAAATATTTTATAAAAAATATCTTTCATTTAAAAAAAATTATTGTTGGTGCACCATATATTCTTAAACGCATCGATGCATAACCCTACTAGGTGCACCAATGTAGGTTAAAATATTTTATACAAAAAAATCAACCATTTTTTAAAAAAGAAATGAAAGTATTATCCTAGAATATTAAGGGAATGGGTACCAAAGCCAATATAGAAGAAATGAAAGACCTAATATATATTATGTATGAACCAAGCCCAATTAATTGTTTGTCTAGGTATATTTTATTTTCTTTGGATTTGGGTCATATAGGTCCTAGTATTCTACCATCTCATCCACCATCTCTCTAATCAGATCTTCAAAAAGTATTCCTCCTTTCTTTTTTTATAGTGATAGAACCATGGTTAGGCCTCCAACCAAAATTTTGTGGGTGGATGGATTTGATTCCTCATGCTCTCATATGGAACTCCAACAAATTTTCTTGTCCCTATAATGAACTAGAGCATAGATATTATAAAGGGAGATCTTCTTATAAATACTTTTATTGAGAAATTTTGAATAAATCCAATGCCACATGTTGAACATTTGGATGTATTCCATATGTGTTTGGCCCCATAAAGTACATATGCATCATGTGGCTCCTTAGGAACTTGTTACCTCTCCCTAACAATCTTTCCATATTGTTTTTCTTATTTCATTGTTTATTCCTTCTTGTATTTTTTCCTTATGTGAAAGAATGATAGCTAGTTGTTGTAATTTTATTAGGTCTTTCATTGCTTCTATATTGGCTTTGCTACCCATTCCCTTAATATTCTAGGATAATACTTTCATTTCTTAATGCTTGGCATTTTGGAACCCCTCCAAAGGATTCTATTCTTGACTATATTGCCAAGTTCTTTTCTTTGTTGGTTTCTTCCTCAACTCTTTTATTATTTCAATACTTATATTTGGCACTCTAAACCAAGAAAGATGTAATGAGACAACATACACACTTGTGATAAGATAAATTATCTCATGGAAAAAATTTTCGTTAAAAGTACATTAAGGTTTCACTTTTTTTAAAGAGAAGTGAAACCAACTGTAACTTTCCTATGGAATAGGCACAACTGGTCATGGGTTTCCATATATAACTTGTGAGCACCCTTGTAAAATCTAAAATATAGAGGAAAGATAAAATATGCGAGTAGGAAAAAGCCAAAATACATCTGATCCAGGTGGATACCGGTGGCCACCCACCTATTCCAATGTCTTGAAAAGCAGTTTTCCACCTTGGCAGTTTTTTGGGTTCCAAACTTCCGGGGCCATTTTGAGGCCCTAAATGACGTTTTTTGGGGATTTGGGGACTAGGTGACTAACGTAGGAATTGCCCTGGGCCAGTTGAAAATTTTTCTTCTTGGTTAGAGCTTTCTAATGGGCTATCGTGCACCTAAAACAAAGATCGTATGCAAAAGTTACGACCCCAGGAAGTTGATGTACTAACTTACCCAAACGTGACTTTTGGCGCTTCATCTCCTAGGGTTAGGTTTTTAGATGTCTAGGGTTTTTGACATTCCTTTTTATTGTAAAAAGGCCTTCAGAGCCTCATTGTAACCATATTATTGCGAATGAGCACAACGTCACATGTCTTCTCAAAGATAAGCCGCCACCATTCCAGCAAGCTTGTTTTCCACTACATTTTACAATTTCAGCTTATTTCCTTATTGAATAGAAAACCAGTTTTACTGTATCTCTGTTATTATGTGTTAAGCATATTTTAATAATCTGTATTCATTTCGTTATGCTCATAAAATCCAGATCATTGGTATCAGAGCGGTATGTTGCTTGTCATCTTAATGCATGTTCCCAACGAGGTCAAGGTACAAAGAATTGGGTCTCGAGCTTGTTTCTCTTGAGGACCAGGGATGATTTTAAGGATGGAAATTTATTTTAAAATGTATAAACCTTGGCGAATCTTACTAATCCTTCATATGCCAACTATAAATATTTGGCGATATTTTTGTAAAAATATTCAAATTTATATGGATTTAATATAGTTTGTATAATTTTTTGGTGATTTTTAAGGTAAAATAATTTTATCCTATAGAATTTGGGCGAATCATTTTTAGAATGGCGAATCTTATTTTGGGAAAAACCATGGAAAATTAGCCCATGAGCGAAATTTAGCCCCTAAAATCATCTTTGTTGAGGACAAAATCTATCGCATGCCCAAGAGACCTCTCATGACAGGAGAAAATAAAGATGATGAGATAGGAGATCCTTTCAAAATGTTTCTTGAGGAAGCCCTCACGAAACAGAGGAATGAGATTATGGATAGTTTCGCACAAATTCTTTGGCTGCTACCAACAGGCGACGCATCTTCCTCGAGCGGAGGTGCCACCCCCTTCAAGGTACAAATCAAATTCGATATTCCTATATTTGAATGTCAGATAGACGCAAATGTTGTAGACAAGTGGTTTAATCTACTAGAAGGGTATTTTTCTGTCCATAACTTTTCGAATAGAGAAAATATTACTTTGCGCTCCTCAAAGTCGTTCCCCATGTCAAAGATTGGTGGGAAACTTTTTGTGAGCAAAAGGAAACATAGGAACCATCATTATTTACAGTCACAGCCACCTTGGAATCCTTTAGGGATATTATTAAGGAAAAATACTACCATGTCAGAAGTTATGTTGACTTGTATACCAAATGGACCACACCGTGGCAAGAAAGAGACCAAGCAGTGCCATAGTTCACAAATATCTTCCATACCTTATGCACCAAGTTGGGTATCAAAGATTCAGAGTGACATCTGGTGCTCAAGTATCGTGGTTCTCTGCATAGATACATATAGACTGAAATGTAATTTCTGGACATCCCGTCCTTGGGCGTGGCCTACCGATATGCCGTCAAAATTGAGCAGAAGCTCAAACAAAAGATGCGACAATTTAGGCCTAGGAACCCCTCACAACAAAATCTAGGAAAGGGTAGCCCCAACCCATAGAAAAAAGTACAGAGAAAATATGGACAGTATCAGGACAACCATTCTAAGACGCAAGAAAATAAGGACACCAGAAAGACAAAGAAAGATACCGGGAAGTGGTGCGACTTCCATAAGATCCCTTGGCATAACACTACTGATTGTCGCTTAAAGTAGTCACTGGTGGTTGAAGTGAAAGCCTCTGAATCAGATGTTGGTTCTGACTCTGATTCAGAACCAGAAAGGGGAAGACGGATCATTGACGCAGAACCTAGTGCCACCGTTGCTACCACCAAGCTCCAACCTGGTGAACCATAAGAGCCATAAGAAGGAGAGAGCCTCTTCCATTCACAGATGTGGGTAAAAGGAACCCCGCTACACTTCATCGTTGATAGTGGTAGCCAAACGAACCTCATATCAGTAGAGTTCGTCAAGCGGTTGGCCTCTGCTAACAATGTCGTACCCACAACCCTACACCATTGGATGGCTCCACCAAGAAAGTGATCTTCGTGTCAGCCAGTAGTGTCGATTGTCGTACGAAATCAAGCCCTTCAAAGATGAGGTATTGTGTGATGTTTCTCTTGTCAAAGTTTGTAATTTTATTTTGGGCCAACCTTATTTATGGAAACTTCATGCTGTATATGAGTCTAGGCCTCATAGTGTTATTATTACTTTGAACAGAAAATTGTACAGGATACCCGAGGAAGTCCCTCCTAGTTTTATTTCCTTGATCTCTGCCAAGAAATGAAGAAAGGTCATCTCTCAGACCGATAAATTTGTCTTCTTCATGATTTTCTCTCAGAGTGATCGAAAGATCGCAGCCACATCCAGGGCCTCCATGACCAATCTCTCCACACAACAGAAGCAAGTGGATAAGGTCGTGGAAGAATACTCAAATATCTTCTCCTCTCCTACCAAGGTAGCTCTGCATTGCTAGGTCAATCATCCCATCGATCTGACCCCAGGCACATCGCTACCCAATGGGCCAATCTACCGTCGCTCTCTGTTAGAAAACAAGGAGATTAAGACGAATATCCAATATTTGCTCCAAAAAGGGCACATCCATATCAACTCATCACCTTCTGGGAGCCCAATCGTCTTGGTGTAGAAGAAATATGGGACCTGGCGACTCTGCATTGATTACCAAACCCTAAATAAAATCACAGTTCGAAATCGGTACCCGATTCCTTGAATCGACGACCTCCTTGATCAGCTCACGGGGGCCAAATACTTTAGTAAGATTGATTTGAAGTATGGCTACCACCATATCCCAATAGAATAGACAGATGTGTGGAAGACTGCCTTCAATCCAAAAAAAGGTCTTTTTGAATGGTTGGTCATGCCCTTTGGTTTGAAAAATGCTCCAACAACTTTTATGAGGATGATGGACAATATCCTACGACCTTTCACCAATAATTTTATAGTGGTGTATCTAGATGGCATCCTCATTTACAACAAGTTGGAGGAGACCTTAACATCTTCCTCACACTCGAGGAAAAAAAAGGAGGATAGAAATGCCTGGAACAAGACAACATAAAATTCTAGGAACTCATAGACAATCTCAAACTGGTCGACATTGAAATAGGAAATGGATCCTTCACCTGGTCCAACAAACATTCTGGTCCTCAAAAAATAACATGCATATTAGACTGCTTCTTAATCTCAGAAACCCTAATGCAATAAGGACCAATGGTTGAAGCCAATAACTGTTGGATCATGTTGTCATTGATGCCAATGGTTTGATTACTTGGGAGATTGTTGGAT
>ML777208.1:213094-224194 GCA_009831015.1 Picea engelmannii
GCAGGCCCCCTGCTATCGTGGTGCATCCTCCTTGCGACGAACCCCACCACTTCCAAGCCACTTACCGCCTCCCTATCCTCCTGCCATCTGTCTTCCACTCTGTTAGTCTCTAATTTTGACCATATTTTTGCTTATATCATGTCAAATATACCCCCATTCCATATCCAGTATCATTCCTTTCTGGCCTTACCTTGATACATTTCACATCATTTTGCCCTAAATGGAGCTATTCAAGGTATTCATATGATTCAAGTTATTTTTAATGTATTTTTATACTTTAAACTAATATTGATACTAACGTGGCATGAGTTAGGTACTTGTTTCCTTTAAACAGATTTATCAGTACCAGGTACCGGCTTGCACTTAGTGGAGATGTCAAAGATTTGCACGACATTGCCATATTGGAATGACAGTTTCGATTCATATGATTGATTGAGTCATAGCTCAGATTTCAAATCTCGAATTTAATTTCAAAAGAACAGAATGCGATGACTCAGAGCGGAATTATAGAACTGTTTTTTATGATGCTTATCTCTATTTTATGATTCACGCTTATTGACACTTTGTGTCATGAAGCTGTGAATTTAGTTTTAACTAACTTTGAGTCATTTTCGGATCTAAGATTCGCTTAATTAAATGTACCTATGTTCAAGACTATTTTTGGAGGATCTATATAAAATCAGATCTCTCTCAAGAAAGGGGTTGTTATGATATATTATGTTACACGACATTGATGATAATACAATTTCTATGCGTTATATCATTTTCTGTTAAATGACTTGAGTTTATTTGCGAATTATGGAGCATGAGGAATGATACAGTTATGCATGGAATAATTTGAGTTAGCTCTGGTTTCGTTTTAGGGCGATTGCACCTCTTGGTTTGGCTCGCCAACAGGTTCAATTCACTTTCTCTTTTCTACAGTATAGTTAGTTTGTTTCTAGTTTTAGAATCTGCGTGTGAGTTAATTCTTAACTTGAAACTGCTCTGCTAAATTCTGACTTAATCATTTTCGTTTAGTTCATTCTCAGTTTGATAATATCTCATAGATCATTGAATGTTAGAATGAGTTACTGTTAGTGTAGAATTTGAGGAATAAACCAACTGCCGATTGTGCTCTCTCTTAAATTAGTTTAGCTTTGCTCTGTTTTCAAGTTTCTAGTTTAATCATGATTTGAAGTTAGTTTGAATTTAGATTTACTCTATTTTGTTAGGGTAGCTCGCTTATGGTATGGTTAAAGGAAGCTTCCGATATTTGTAGATTAAAACAGGACATTGATTAGTTTCACTTTTGTTAGATTTAGAATTGTTTGGTAATTAGATTAAGTAGAAGGTTTTTAAAATATTCTATCTTTTATGGTCGAGATAGAAGTTTTGATGATTAGGTGTTTAGTTAATGGTAGATAGCATTGGATGATTTCTTTGGATTAGGAATATAAATACATTTGATTAACTTAGAATTGTTTCCATTGACTAATTAGACAAGATATGATCAGTTTTAAGATAATCATTAGAATTCAATTTATAAGAGTAAGTTTATGTTTTCTTCTTAGAATAACATTTAGGTAGAAGTTAGAATCTTACCATCACATCTAGTGTAGCATCTCTAAGTTTACTTACCCTGGTTTGACAATTTAGTGTTTTCAGGTAATTAAAATCTTTAATACAACAGCCTGACATTTTTGGCGCCGTTGCCGAGGAACTGTTTAGAAGGTAAGTTAGATAATTGATTTGGTTATTTTTTTAAATGCATTTGGTTTGGTGTGGTACATTTAGCAGGTTGACGAAAGAGGAGCTATGAGACGAGGGGTGAGAACCGACACATCTGTTATCACAGGTTCCTCTGAAACCCAATCTTAGTTTTTATTTTATCTAGTATGTTTTCATGAGAAATAGAGATCATAGAGGTAGATTTAGAGGAAACTCAAAACAACAAAAAGAAGAAATTTCCACCCAAAAAGAAATAGAAACTGAGACTGGAACTCTGGCTGAGGAAACCATAGAGCAAAACATAGAATCAGGAACAAAACAAACGAAAATTGGATTAGAAGGGGATAATACCACACGAAAAGAACTTAAACCATTTATCATTTCCCCTCCAAAACCATGAAACACTACATACCAACAAATTCAAATTCCTAGTGATCCAAACTCGGTCAACATAGTTAATCCAGAAGAAGTGAAAGTTATTTTCAGGAACCCTGACACTATAGTTTCACAAGTAAAAACTACAACTATTGAATCAGAGGTAATAGGATCCTCAAAAGAACTAATAGGAGATAGTTATTCTGTCAAAAAGAATCCAGAGATGTGGGATTTCACACCCTCACCAAAGAAAGATCAGATTGCATATACAATTTTTGGTAATCCTTTTAACATGGAAGAAAGAGGGAGAGAATTGGACATAAGAGAGAGAGAGGAGAAATTCATGTTGAAAATGAAGAAGAAGAACAAGTAGAGACTGAGCTAAGACCAGAAACCACCTTTGGGTTTCCAATTTTGGATTTGGTCCAAAATGTCAATATGAAAAATATCCCACCTTCGACACTACCAACCTTTTATGGGAAAAGTAGTGAATATCTTGATGTCTTTCTTTTTGAATTTGATATCCTGTGCAGGAGTTATAATTATCTCCAGGATGCACATAAGCTGAAGTTGTTTCCTGCTACCCTAAAAGATTCTGCATTACGCTGGTTCATGAGTTTAGGAGAGTATAGCATTAGATCTTGGGAAGATATGAAGACACCATTTTTAAAGAAGTACCAATACTATTGTAGACCCAAGGATTCTTGAAATGATATTTTTAAAATGCAACAGCAAGATGAAGAGAGCCTTGAAGATTTCTTAGAAAGGTTTACATATACTCTTCAAAAATCCAAATATAATGGTCTCCAAGATGAAGCAATCAAGACTCTTTTCTTAAAAGGGGTTTTAGATGAATACATTGACACTCTCAACTTAATGGCTTCAGGAGACATTTATCAGAAAGACTTTGAAGCACTCAGTGAACTATGTAGAACTTATTCGAGAGGTAGGGGGAAAATGGTAAAAAGCATGAGAGAACTTGACAACAAAAACACCAAAGTACCCACATCTGGTGGAGTTACTAGAATTGAACTGGGAAACCTTTTGGAAAATTTTAAAACATACATTTTAGGAACAATCAGCTCTCATTTAGACACTCTGAAGATTAAGAAAAAGAAGGAAGAGGAAAACCCTGTATTAAGCACATTCTTCCCGAAATGTAGAAAAAGGCATCCTTTACGAGAATGTCCTTTGGACAATGTTTCTGTATGTGCAATTTGTACTGAAAATCATAAAACAGAATATTGTCCATCCTTACCAGGACTACAAGCTATATATAAGGGAGGGGAAGCTCCAGGAACTCCATCTTCACCTAAGAGGCCTTGGCAACCTAGGAACCCGAATATGTATCAAGAACCATCCCCATAACCTTTCGGCTATTATCCAGCCTTCTCTCAACAAAAACAACATCCATGGAACTAGCCAAATTGGCCTCTGCAAAATGTTCCTTCTCAACCTTGGTATCAAGGATGGAGAGAACACAAATACGGAAATAACCAACAACAACATGTGGTACCAATTCCCCAGAATCCATGTACTCAATACCCTCCAAACATGCATCATTTATTGCCTAGATTTACTCCACCTCTTTTACCACATATTCAACAAACTCCTCAACAGCCTCAGAATCCACCTCGTCCCACCATATTACCCGCTCAACCCATTTCAAATCCTAATAACAGAGCACCTCTGTTACTCCATAATGATGATTTTCAAAACTTCCCAGCTTACACCATAAACCCCATTTCCATACAATAAATACAGTTGAGATCTGGGAAAACTTTAAATAAAAATCAACCTGTAAAAAGAACAACACCAAAGGTAATTATCCAAGAACATGAAGAAGAACCTATAGATGATTTATCAAATGGGGTATCTTTAAAAGATGTCATCATTCCAAAGAATAAAGTATCTGAATCACAAAAAAACATACAAACTCAGGTTCCGTGAACACCTTCTTTTCCTGAGAGGTTGCTCAATGAAAAACCAATTGCTCAATCTGAGTTTGACATCATGAATGAACTAAAAAATGTCTGTGTTAATATTCCATTGTTACAAGCAATCAGAGATGTTCCAATCTACGCCAAGACCATTAAGGAACTTTTCATTAAGAAACCAGGTCGGAAACAGAAAGATCCACCCACGATACACCTGGTAGGCCAATCATCAAATTGTATTTTTGAGGCTCCTAAGATTGTGAAGTATGCCAACCCCAGGAACCCAATAGTATCAGTTACTATCAACAATATTTCTATAGGTAATACTTTAGTCGACTTGGGTGCAGCCTTTAATATAATGACCATCAATACAGTTGAGCTCTTACAACTAAGTCAATTCCTTCGCCCTACCCCTACAGTTCTTGAACTTGCTGATAGAACAACTATAAAACTTGTTGGGGTCCTCGATGACATTCTTATTACATTAGCTTCGTGGGAATATCCTGTTGACTTCATGATTATTCATTCAAAGGATCCCACGAAAGGTCATCCAATCATTTAAGGGAGACCTTGGTTGGCTACGGCCAATGCTTTTGATAGGATGTCGTGGTGGGGATATGTTCATCTCAAATGGCATTTCTTCACATAAGCTTACTCTTTTTCCGCCTGCTCAACCGGTTACAGAAGAATTATGGTGGCTAAAATTTCCATATCATGAGAATGATGAGGAATAACCTTTATTCTCTATTGATGAATTTCACGTGTTACAAGAACCAACAGAGGATGATATTTTAAGCCAATTTCTTTCTGTGACAGAAAATGTCGAATTTCCACAAACATATTTTCAATACGATCAAATTTGCAGGGAGGAATTTCAAGAACAAAGTGAGTCATTTTTCTCGTTTTCACCATCTATGGTTTTCACCATTGATGAGCATCCGGGATCATATACCATTCCAGTATAAATCATCCCAGGAAAATGTCTATACATCAATTCTGAATTAAGTCTCAACCAACAGGAGTAGTTAACAAATCTTTTAAAAGAACAATTAGGAGCATTTGCATGGGAGTACACTGATATGAGAGGAGTGCATCCTGACATCTATATTCACCACATATATATCCAACCAGAGATAACACCAATAAAACAACCACAAAGGCGTATGAATCCAATCCTAAAAGATTTTGTGAAAGAAGAGTTATAGAAATTATTAAATGTGGGATTCATTTATCCAATTTCTGACAGCAAGTGGGTTTCACCCCTTGTTGTGGTACCTAAGAAAATGATAGGGAAATGGAGAATGTGTGTAGACTTTAGGGAGTTGAATAAGGCAGCCCTGAAGGACTACTTTCCCTTGCCTTTTATAGATCAGGTTTTGGATACCTTGGCTGGGAAAAAGTACTTTTCCTTTCTCGATGGATATAGTGGATACAATCAGATTCAAATTTCTCCTGAAGACCAGGACAAAACAACATTCACGTGTCCTTGGGGCACTTATGCTTATAAAGTGTTGCCTTTTGGATTATGCAATGCTCCTGCTACATTTCAGAGAGCAGTCCTTGGGGATTTTTGCTGACATAATTCATGATTGTGTGGAGGTGTACATGGACGATTTTACTGTTTATGGTAATACCTTCGAAGAAGCCATAAGTAATCTTGAGAAAGTCTTGATTCGCTATCAAGAATAAAATTTATCCCTTAGTCACGAAAAATGTAAAATGCTATTAACTAAGGGAATAGTGTTGGGTCATCATTTGTCTACAGAAGGAATTAAAGTCGATCCAGCTAAAATTGAAGTAATAGTTAAGCTTTCCTCTCCAAAAACCCAAAAATATGTGAGAATTTTTTTGGGACATGCTGTATATTATCATCGGTTTATTGAAAACTTTACAAACATAGCCAGCCCCATGTTTAAACTGTTAGCAAAGGATGAAAATTTTTGTTGGGATAACAATTGTCAAAATGCTTTTGAAACTTTGAAAGCAAAATTGTCCATGGCACCTATTCTATGAGGACCAAATTGGTCTCTTCCTTTCCATATTTCAACTGATGCCTCAGACACTTCTTTAGGAGGAGTGCTTGGACAAAAAGAAAACCAACAAAATTATGTTATTTACTTTACCAACAAAAACCTTACTCCTTTTGAATTGAACTAGAATGTGACAGAGAAGGAATTTTTGGCTATAGTTCATGCCATTAACAAATTCTGTCATTACATCACTGGGTATGAGGTTTTTGTACATATCAACTATTCTGCTATTAGATTTTTTATGAACAAACCAGTTACTACTGGAAGAATCACATGATGGCTTTTGCTAGTTCAAGAATTTAACATCACTATAGTTGATCGGCCAGGAAAAGAAAATGTAGTTGCGGATTTTCTTTCTCGTATTCCTCAAGATAGTATTGAAATTCCAGTGAATGATAATTTCCCTGATGAACATCTATTTGCAGTAGCTATTAAGACCCCTTGGTTTGCAGATACGACAAATTATTTAGCTACAGGGAGACTGCCATCTCATTTATCATCACCACAAAAGAAAAGAATTGTCCAACAAAGTGCTTATTACTCTTGGGTAAGAAGTGATGTTTTCTACACAAGTCTTGATATGATCATTAGGAGATGTGTTCGGGAAGATGAGATTCTTGATATCCTTCAAGCCTATCATGATGGGCCATGTGGAGGACACTTCTCTGATAAGAGAATGACATATAAAGTCTTACAATCAGGATATTACTGGACGACACTATTTAAAGATACAACAAAATATGTAAGAAGCTAAATTAGTTGTCAGAGAATGGGAGGCCTACTGTAGCAGACGAGATGCCCTTACGACCGCAGGTTTTGATTGAACCATTTGATAAATGGGCACTTGATTTTGTAGGACCGATTTCCCCAATGTCGAGGAAGAAGAAGTACATCTTGGTTTGTATAGATTTTGTGACCAAGTGAGTAGAGGCAAAATCCTTATATCAAGCAACTGAGAAATCAGTGGTTGAATTTAATTATGAAGATATCTTTACCCACTTCGGTGTTCCACGAGAGATTGTTACTGATCAAGGTGCTCAATTCACTTCTAAGCTGATGAAGGAACTCACAGATAAATATGGGATAAAACATTGTAAGTCTTCCCCATACCATTTATAAGCCAATGGGCAAGTGGAATCCACGAATAAAGTTTTAGAAGCTATTCTAACCAAGACAATACATTTACATCACAAAGATTGGGCGGATAGACTTCCAGAGGCTTTATGGGCATACCGGACTACGTGGAGAAATACCACTGGTCATACCCCTTATAAATTGGTATATGGCAAGCAAATTCTCCTTCCCATAGAATTTCAGATTCATACCTTCCGCATAGCAGCAGAATTGGGTTTGAATTTGGATGAGGCACAGAAACAGAGAGTTATGCAATTAAATGAATTGGGAGAAATTAGGCAAGATGCTCTTCAAAGAACTATCATCATACAAAATCAACGTAGCAAATGGCATGATAAATACATTAAGAAGAAACATTTTCAACCAGGGGATTGGGCATTGCTATTTGATTCCAAATATAAAACTTTCAAAGGAAAACTTATGACACGATGGTTGGGACCTTATGAAGTGGAAACTGTTTTTGATAATGGATCTGTTAGAATCAAGACCATAGATGATTCTCAAAATTCCTTTGTAGTAAATGGACATCGATTAAAAGTATATAACAAACCCTTGTCTAGAGATGATTTTCTACAGGAAATGTCTAAACAACCAGAAATAAAGATAGTAGGAGAAGAGTCTTCTCCTACTAATCCTTGATCACTTTTGTTGTTTCAGAATTTTGTAAATAATAAAAACAAAAAAATATACATATAATAATAATAAAAAATAAATAAATGATAATAAAAATAAATAAATAAAACAAAACAAAAAAAAAACATTTTGGATATGTTGACATATTGTTTTCAGTTTTACAGGATTTTTGAAACAAGTACAGAATTGAATTTCATCACTTTTTCACAACAGGTAAGAAGGTAAGATCATTTTATTTTGTGAATTTTTTTTATCAATATATACTGTCTTGTTTTGAAATTAATAAATTTGAGCTTGTTTGCTCCCTTTGAATTGCCATTAAATTATGAAAGGGGCATTTATCAGGAATAGGATTATTCTTTACCAGGCCTGATAGATTATGATGGAAAGAAACCCCCCCCTAGAGTTTTCTTTTAGCATTTTCTCAGACTCTCAAAACATGAGAAAGCAATGAGCATATACTAACTTGGTCTCATAAAATCCACAAGTAAGTGATTGTTGTTCCACAAAATCATTTTCTGCAAAATTTATATATGCACTCACCTTGGATGATGTGGGATACATTAAGGTCCACCTTCCAACAAGTCTCACTCCATCGACATCAACACCTTATCTGGAGTAGATATTAGAGACTATTTAGTACCCTGGAATCTGGATGCCTCAATGGCAGATTTCCTTGCTAACAACCATGGGAATACATCAATGTCTCTTGGTTGATAGATCCTACAGGTGACTCGACACCAAGAACTTTATTCGTACCTGTTAGTATGTACTATAGGTACCTTGAGGCCCATTGACATCAATGGTGGGTCATCTTGCATTGGTTAACGACATTCATTAATGGTCGGTAATCCAATGATTTCTTTTTGTGTTTGACTCCAGAACATTTATTCACACAAATAAGAATTGTACCATGGGTTAAAGCTTTGAAGATGTTGTAGAAGACATAATTTTGATTGATTCCTTTCAGGAATGAACAGGAGACAGGTTCAGGGATAGCCATTAGATAATTTACTTCATAAACAAGAAATCTTTTATATCTCAGCAAGTTATTATTGGTTCAAGTTTCTCTGCAGATCTCGGTTTATTTCCTCAGTACCAATCAGTACCAGACAAAATTAATCAGTCACAGTGGCTATTAGCAGTACAGATTCTAGTTACAACTTTGGCGCTCTCCAGATTCAGAATTGGTTTCAAAATCTATGCAGTAAGAAAACACAGCATAACAGGGAGAAAGTAATCGAGCTCAGGTAAGCATAGTTTCATGCTAGTTTAATTTATTAAAGTACATATTAATAACTTGAACTATGACTGCCTCGATACTCCATGACATTTCATCATTTCTATACTCTGTACTTAAAAGGCTGAGTTCAATTTTTCTTGACATTTCGTGTCATGAAGAATGAACTATATTATAATGGTTGAATTTGACATGACTCGTGTGAAATGATGTTTTAACAAAGGCATACGACCGTCATTATTCCTTCACATGCTACTGATCCTCATGACACTTAAAACATCCTTCCATAATTCCTTTCACGACCTATTTCATACATCATAATCTACTCCTCTGCTGCCCTCATCTAATTCCTTTGCTCACCTTTGAACCTTTCCTGTTATACTGAGTAGCATCATGGTGGTGAATCGTCACAAACCTGAGACTTATGCAGATTTGAAGGCTCTTCCTAAGTATGAAGCCACCAAACACATCTTTCAGAAATATGGATGGAAGTCATTCTTCAAGAAATTTGACGGGTATGATGATAAGATTACACTTCAATTCACTCTGCACTTTCATGGTGGACTGGCTAAAGTGGGCTGGAATTTGAAGTCACAGAGCAGTTCATTTCTGAAGCAATTCAGTTACCCAGTATTGGTCAAAAATGGATGAAGGGACAACTAGTAGACAAAAATCTCTGCACACATCTCCTCCAACCCCAGTATAAGAAATTACAATGGTCAGAAGGCACATTGAGGTCGTGGTTGGAACCGAAATGGGCTTAGTTGCTATCCATACTTCAACGCTACCTCACCTGTGAAGGTCGGTACATGATTGTGTTTCCTTGTCATGCTCAACTATTACTGCATTTCAAAGGTAACCATCTGGTGAACATCCCTTATTTTTTGTTGAAGAGTTTGAAGAAAATGGCAGAACAAGTTCGCAATGCAATATATTTTAGGGGCAGTCTGTTTCATTTTTGTCTTGTCAAAATTTTGGTTAAGTTCGCGTTATCCCACAAACAAGAATCTTGGGATATGTTTGTTGTAAGAATCCTAGCTTCTGACAATTCTAAAGATAAAAATATTGAGTCAATTGCTCCACAGAAGAAGTCGAGTTCTAAGAAGAAAGTTGTTAAAACCCTAGCCAAAATCTGTGATGATCCTGAGTATACACTAGATTGTACAATTGAGGCCAATGATGATAATCCTGGCACTGAACACTCGTTTGATGTCCATGGTTCTGATGGTGTGGAAACTAGCCGTAAAAAAATGGAAAATATTTTCCCTACAGATGTAAATGTTGAAACTCCGATTTCTTCTCCGACAACTAAAAATATTATTGATGTAGAAGAACTCGAGGAGTTAATTGCCAAACCTAGAAGGAACCCTAAACGTAAATGCACACTTTCAAATATGGATAACTCCATGCCTAGCTATCCATTACAGGAAATAATGAAAAGTATGACTGATCATGAAGAGGTTCTAGAGTCTTCTGAGATGACATGGAATCTCTCTCAATTGATTAGAAAAGTTCGTGAAGTCAATCAGCAAGATAATGTGCCCGAAGAAATTGCATAGGACAAGCCAATTGAAATACCAGCCGATACCCGTGTTCAAGAACTTGATGAGTTCACTCACGAATCCAGCCCTCAAACACAACAAGTTCATTGTAAGATATTCAAATCTTACTGTGAAATATCTTCCAGTAGATCTTTGCGACCAATGGTTGTCAAATTGGAAAACAGGAATCATAGGTTAAAAGAGAAGTTACATGAATATGCCATACTAGATCGGCATATAAAAACAGAAAATGAACTTATGAAACTTAGGCAAGCTCATTTCTCGTCAAAGATTGAGCGATTAAAACATAAAAATAGATGTCTTTTGCAGAAGAATAAGAGATTGCAGAGGATTGCTAGGAAGCACATCACCATTAATCGGGTTCTTAAGAAGGAAATCAGAAACATAAATAAGCATGAGAGATTGCAAATGTTGGTTGCAGCTGCTGCAACACTCTGATGAATCTTAGTTTTTGACTTTTTGTTGCCTGAGGACAGGCA
>ML777208.1:224244-234654 GCA_009831015.1 Picea engelmannii
ACATCACCATTAATCGGGTTCTTAAGAAGGAAATCAGAAACATAAATAAGCATGAGAGATTGCAAATGTTGGTTGCAGCTGCTGCAACACTCTGATGAATCTTAGTTTTTGACTTTTTGTTGCCTGAGGACAGGCAAAGTCTTCATCTTGGGGGAATGTTAGTCTCCAATTTTGACCATATTTTTGCCTATATCATGTCGAATATACCCCCATTCCATATCCAGTATCATTCCTTTCTAGCCTTACATTGATACATTTCACATCATTTTTCCCTAAATGGAGCTATTCAAGGTATTCATATGATTTAAGTTATTTTTAATGTATTTTGATACTTTAAACTGATATTGATACTAACGTGGCATGATTTAGGTGCTTGTTTCCTTGAAATAGATTTATCAGTACCAGGTATCGGCTTGCACTTAATGGAGATGTCAAAGATTTGTACGACATTCCTAGATTGGAATGACAGTTCCGATTCATATGATTGATTGAGTCATAGCTTAGATTTCAAATCTCGAATTTAATTTCGAAAGAATAGAATGTGATGACTCAGAGCGGAATTATAGAACCGTTTGTTATGATGCTTATCTCTATTTTATGATTCACGCTTCTTGACACTTCGTGTCATGAAGCTGTGAACTTAGTTTTAACTAACTTTGAGTCATTTTCGGAGCTAAGATTCGCTTAATTAAATGTACCTATGTTCAAGACTATTTTTGGAGGATCTATATAAACTCGGATCTCTCTCAAGAAAGGGGTTGTTATGATATATTATGTTACGCGACATTGCTGATAATACAATTTCTATGCGTTATATCATTTTCTGTTAAATGACTTGAGTTTATTTGCGAATTATGGAGCATGAGGAATGATACAGTTATGCATGGAATAATTTGAGTTGGCTCTGGTTTCATTTTAGGGCGATTGCACCTCTTGGTTGGGCCCGCCAACAGGTTCAATTCGCTTTCTCTTTTCTATAGTATAGTTTGTTTGTTTCTAGTTTTAGAATCTGCGTGTGAGTTAGTTTTTAACTTGAAATTGCTCTGCTAAATTCTGACTTAATCATTTTCGTTTAGTTCATTCTCAGTTTGATAATATCTCATAGATCATTGAATGTTAGAATGAGTTACTGTTAGTGTAGAATTTGAGGAATAAACCAACTGCCGATTGCGCTCTCTCCTAGATTAGTTTAGCTTTGCTCTGTTTTCAAGTTTCTAGTTTAATCATGATTTGAAGTTAGTTTGAATTTATATTTACTTTGTTTTGTTAGGGTATCTCGCTTATGGTATGGTTAAAGGAAGCTTCTGATATTTGTAGATTAAAACAGGGCATTGATTAGTTTCACTTTTGTTAGATTTAGAATTGTTTGGTAATTAGATTAAGTAGAAGGTTTTAAAAATATTCTGTCTTTTATGGTTGAGATAGAAGTTTTGATGATTAGGTGTTTAGTTAATGGTAGATAGCATTGGATGATTTCTTTGGATTAGGAATATAAATACATTTGATTAACTTAGAATTGTTTCCATTGACTAATTAGACAAGATATGATCAGTTTTAAGATAATCATTAGAATTCAATTTATAAGAGTAAGTTTATGTTTTCTTCTTAGAATAACATTTAGGTAGAAGTTAGAATCTTACCAGCACATCTAGTGTAGCAGCTCTAAGTTTACTTACCCTGGTTTGACAATTTAGTATTTTCAGGTAATTAAAATCTTTAATACAACAGCCTGACACACTCACCCTCATGGCATATCTCGTTCCCTTTCACCCCATTTTATCTTTCGACACTTGTTCTTCTCCCTTCCACATCATCCCCGTCATAGCAATGCATCCTCTCCCTCGACCAATCACATCCCACCATCTCTCCTCCCTTCGCCTACCCCTTGTCATGTGTCTCGCCTCTGTCACCTCCACAATCGTTGTTTCCCCTCACCTCATCTCATCTCATCGCTGGTCTGTGTTGTTGCAGTATGCATGCCACATTCGTCCACCCAGACTCTCCTCTTCTTACTTCCCCACCGCGCATGCCAAATCATCCTTGCCTGGTCACCATTCATTCACTGCTTCCCGTCTGATGCCTTAGTCCTCACGTCCGCCTCCACGTATTTCCATGAAGCCGTTTAGCACACCCAGGTGGTAGCATGATGAGGAATCCATGTCCCAAAGGTACAGAGTTGACTGGGGCCATTCCTGATCCCAAGGAAGCAGTTATTAAGGTTGTTGGTGGTGATTAGACATCGTCTCCACCATAAATGGAAAATTCGGTAGAGGATTAAAGGCTTGTCGATTCGTTCGTAGAGCTGCCAGGAGTCTGATTGTGTTTGACATAAGCGCACCACTATCCAGAGACTGCATGTGCAGTCTGTCAGTAGACATGTAGACGTAACATTTTTTTTTATGCAGTGACTCGATCTTGCTGCTTATTGTTTGCTTTGAGTATATGCATGAAGTTTTGCCATTTTTGTAAAGGTCGATGGTTGAGCTAGGCTCCTGATTGTAAATTTTTTATGAAGCACCGATTGCTTTGGTTATGTATTGGTGCTTGAGACTTCTTGTCTAATGGATGTTAGCCTCTTTCCATCTCTTTGTTAACACTGTGTTAGAACAACTCAGAATTGGAGGGTCCAGTCGAGTTGCGCTGTTATAGGATGATGTATGTTTGATCACTGTGATAGTCGCATTGTTTCTAATCAACTCTTGTATTTTCTCAATGTTGAATGACTTGGAATTGAAGGATCCAGTCAAGTCACCTTTCAGTTTCCTGAAACATTGAACCAAGAGGATCTTGTCTTCTGAGTTTTTCTTTCTCAAGCTGCTGGAAGGTTCGATGCCCAAAGCAGTCTTGTTCACTTCTCCTACCAAGTCTTCCCTCTGCTCATTTTATACTCAACCTACTGATGGAAGTTAGATCAAGACCTCACCTGTTCTTGCATGCTAGGCCTAGTTTTCTAAGTTAAAGTAATATCTTTCAGGGTCTCTATCCATTCGACCACCCCCATTAAATTATTCATGACATAAAACTAATGGGCGTTGGGCTCTGCTCCTGCTGCAATCTGGGAATGACTTCTGACGCTAACATTTTACTGGCATCTTTGCCAGGGAAAAAGTTGAATATTTTCCTCGACATTGAACGACAACGATTAACTAATTCTAAAGGTGCATCAGATATCGGAACTATTGAGATTGCTACTGTGCACTTGGTGACTCCACTGGGGCGACTCCACTAATGAGAACCCATAGGCGACTCCATTGTTTCAGTCGTGGCTTCTAGAGGCAGACATACAAGGTCTACTCATCAGCTGCCTTTAGCACCACCTGAAGCTGACCCAGAGAAGATTATTGGAAAGGGAAAGGCCTCTAGAGGAGGTACTTCTACTGCTAAACTAGGTATTTATGATGATTTGCATTGTTCTATAGGAACTCCAACTACTACATCTCACTCTTTTTTATTCTCTCCTGTTGGATTTTTCCGATGTCTGAAGTTTGGGAGCGTTCCTGCTGAGTTTTCTCCTCCTGATCCTGGATTGGAAGGAGGGAGCCTTGTCACTCCCCTTTCTCCTGAGATTGTACCCTGGTTCAGACCCAGTACCTCAGAAGATTTTCCTGCTCCTAGCTATACCACCCCTCCTCCTATTACTGTTGTTGCTACTACAGAAAGAGAAGCCTCTGCTGAATCAAGCCCTGTAGCCTTTTCTTTGAATCCTCTATTGTTTCCTTTCCCTCCCGTAAGCCTTGTTTCACTTTCCCCTTTCCGAGCACCTTCTCCTCCTAGTTCTCCCCCACCTAATATCCCTATGGCAGGTGATAATCTCCCTATATATAGAATGGATGCCATTGTGGTTGCGAGGTATGCCCCTTTAGTTCTACCTCAGCCCTTAAATGCTCTCCCTGCTGGAGATTATCTCAGGTACATGCCTAAATTCACTGGAGAGGAGGACATAACTGTTGAAGAGAACCTTGTTTCCTTCTACAGTTATGCAGACAACCTGAACATTGAAAATGAAGATGTTTGGATGAGAGTTTTTGTCCAGAGCCTTGATGGTGAGGTTAGGAAGTGGTTCAGGGGGCTGACGCCTAGATCTATTGTTGGAATTGAAGCTCTAGATAATGCTTTCTTGAGACAATGGGGAGATAAAAAGGATTTCATGTATTACATGACAGAGTTTGGGTCCTTGAAGAAAAATAAAGGAGAATCTGTCTCTGACTTCTCCAAAAGATTCAATAAGATGTATAATAATATCCCTGCTGAGATAAAACCCACAGAAGCCTCTGCTAAAATATCTTATGCTAATGCATTTGACCCTGACTTCTGCCTTTTGTTGAGAGAAAGAAGATCTACCTCCTTAGCTCAAATGAAAGATGCGGCCATAGAAGTGGAATCTAATGTATTGGCAATTGACATACTCATAAATAAGACTGATACAGACAGGAGAAAGGGAAGATATGAAGCCTCGACTTCTGGCCCCTCTGTGCCTCACCCTCAAGTAGATGAATTGATCAAGATAGTGAAGTCTCTGTCTGCAGAGATTGAGAAAATGAAGGTGGAGGGGAAGGAAACATACAAAAATCCTCAAAATGTTGAAAACAAAGGAAATTTCAGGAGGCTGAATAATAATGCTCCCCAAATGATGTAAAGGGACCAAAGGGGAAGAGACAAAGAAGATCGGAGGATTTAGGCTCCTTTTCAAAATAATTTGGTAACTAATGATGAAGAAGGGGAAATAGACGAGCTTGATCCTGAAATCCACTACTTTGGAGATACTTCTCCTTTTCCTCATCTCACTCAATCAACATACAAGGAGTCTCTCATGGACAGTCAGCCGAATGAGATGAGCAAGGGAGAGAAGGCTAGCAACAGCCAAAGCAGGTATAACCTAAGATCCAAGAAGAAGACAGGAGCACCTGGCATTCCTGAACAACTTTCTAGAGCAGAGAAACCTGCTAATGAAGTAGCAGACATCAACAAAGGTAAGAAGTCCCAACCCCTCTCTTCAATGGTCTAGATTCATGTTCCTGAAGTAAGGGAAATCCCAAAGCTCGCATCCTCTTTTAAATTTGAGCATGAAATTCAAAAAATTAGAATCCCTGTACCCCTCTCCGAACTGGTCAAGCATGAAGTGTTCAAAAAACGCCTCTCCGAGCTATTACAGTCTAAACCTTCATGCCATCTCACAGACTCAATCAATTTGCAAGATGAAAAGCCTCCAGTTATCCTAGGTCCTATGGTAGAAGACAGAAATGATTCATCCCCTCCCTTCTACACATCCTTGAACATACATGACAAGGTGTTGCTCAACTGCTTGATGGATTCAGGGCTTCCCACAACCTCATGCCCAAAACTGTCATGGAAGAATTAGGACTAGAAGTCACCAGAGCCTATCATGACCTCTATTCCTTTGACTCCAAGAAAGTTCAATGTCTAGGATTCATCAAAGATCTAGTTGTGACCATGTTCCAGTTGCCCATGAAAAGTGTGGTCATGCATATTTGTTGGTTGTGGAGCCTGATTATCTTCCTGATGCAGAGGCCCTTTGCTTTCAGCTGTGTCTATACCCCATGAAGTATTTACACCCCAGAAGTATGTAGACTCTTCCACGTGGGGGAGTGCAGAGGGGGGGTACCCCCTCTGTGGGGTCCGGGGGGTCCATCCCCCTGGCTGGGGGGTTTGGGGGCAAGCGGACCCCCAGCGGGGGTTTGGGGGCGAAGCCCCCGAAGCAAAAAATTCCTTATAAAAGTATATTGTAATTTCATTGTAAATCTGGACCGTTCATTATAAGGTCACAGATCTAACGATAGAGATTATGTTAGGGTTTTTTTGCCCTAGAAGGAAAACCTCTTTTATGAGGGAAATGTATTGTGGCTAGGTATGAGAGTGAATATTGTATTCTGAGAGAGGAGAATGTGAGAGAAAGAAGAGGAAGTTATAGCGGGTTTTGTTGTAGGTTGTATCCCTTCATTTGCTGGATAATAATAAAGGAAGGACCTGGCAATTTCTCTGGTGGACGTAGCCCACACTAGGTGAACCATGTAAATCTGTGTCTCTCTTGTATTGTGTGTCTTCTATGTTTTTTGTTTCTGCATTTGTTTTATTTTATTGCTCCACGATCCTGTTTTTCTAACAATATTGTGGTGGCTGATGTTCCCCCCAAGTTTGGTATGTTGTTATCAAGGTCTTGGATAAAAAGAATTGGAGGAACCCTACAGATGGACCTCACCTATGCCACTATTCCAGTGTTTGGGGGGGAACATAGGAGACTGTACAGAGAAGCCCAACTGGCCTACATAATCAGTGATGAAACCAATCCTACTAACCATCCTATCTTTTCTCTTGACACTGATTTGGGTTCCAGTTTACTACAACTCACTGATGCTCCCGAGCTTCCTCTAAAACTCAAAAAACAACCCACTACTTCTCATGAAAATTCCTCCCCCACCACCTCTGTCTGGAAAATGTTCTTTGATAGAGCCTCTTCCAGGGAAGGCACTGGTGCCGAAGTGGTTTTTGTGTCACCTTCTCAAGAAACCATATTTTTGTCATACAAGCTAGAGTTTGAAACAACCAACAATGTGGCAGAATATGAAGATCTTGTTTTAGGTTTAAGGGCTGCAAAGGAAATCGGAATTGGAGAGGTGGCAGTATTCGGAGATGTAGAATTGATAGTCCAATAGATAAAAAATGCTTATCAAGCCAAGCATCCTTGGCTCGGGAGTTACAGAAATGAGGTATGGGACCTAATCGACATTTTCTTCTCAACATTCAACATTTCATTTGTTCCAAGAGAAAAGAACACAGTGGTTGATTCCCTGGCTACATCAGCAAGCAATTTCAAGGTGCCCCTACCACCCAAACTCAGATATGATATAGAAGTAAAATACAGGCCTTCCATACCTGACAATGTCAAACATTGGAAGGTGTTTGAGGATGATCTTGAGATCAAAAAATTCCTGGAGACTGTTGAAGAATTTTCAGCACTGCATATTGATCAAGACCCTGTTTCTGAAGCAAAGATTGATGCTAGTAATTTTCTGAGTAAGATTGCAGAGCGTGACATTATGCAACTTCCAAGCAATCATATTCCAAAGGGACTAGTTCCTTTGGAAAGACTTTTTGATAGAAATGATGTGGCAATAAAGGGGAAAATCTCAGATGATAGTGTTGATGCCACTGAGTGCAACATTAGCACAGAGGAAACAAAGTTCGTCAAATTGTCAAGCAGCCTGTCAAAGGAGTAGAGGACAGAGTATACTGAGCATTTGATGAAGTTTGCCGATGTGTTCACCTGGACATATGAAGACCTCAAGACATATGACACTGTTGTCATTGAACACAAGATCCCATTGAAAGAGGAGGCCAAGCCATTCAGGCAGAAGCTAAGACCGATTAATCCTATGTTACTGCCTATCATGGAGAGAGAGGTAAAGAATCTGCTAAATGCCCAGATCATCGTGCCTTTGAGATATTCAGAGTGGGTGGCCAACTTGGTCCCAGTGAGGAAGAAGAACGGGGAAATCAGACTTTGTGTTGATTTCAAGAATCTGAACAGCAACTCAAAGAAGGACAATTACCCCCTTCCAAAGATGGAACATATATTGTAGAGGGTAATAGGGGCATCCAGGATTTCCATGATTGATGGATTTTCTGGCTACAATCAAATCTCTGTTCTGCTTGAGGATAGAGAAAAGACAACGTTTACCACTCCGTGGGGCACATTCATGTACGCCAAAATTCCCTTTGGATTGATGAATGTGGGGCAACGTTTCAGCGAGCCATGGACATATATTTCATTGGGGAAAAGGATAAGTTTGTGGTCATGTATATAGATGACATCACAGTCTTTTCCAAATCTGATAAATAACATTGTTGTCATCTGAGGAAGGTTTTTCTGAATTGCAGGAGGTTTGGCCTTTCATTAAATCCAAAAAAGTCGTTGTTGTCCATGAAGGAGGGAAAGTTGTTGGGCCACATAGTATCAGCAATAGGAGTCAAGATTGATCCCAGCAGAGTTGAAGCAATCCAATCCTTGTCAATCCCAAGATCTAGGAAAGAATTCCAATCTTTCTTTGGTAAAATTAATTTTCTAAGGAGGTTTGTTTCTAACTTTATTGAGATGGTAAATCTTATAACAACCATGTTGAGGAAAGGAAATGAAGTTAGGTGGACTTCCGAGTCTTGAAATTCCTTTGAGCAGATAAAGAAGGCCTTGACTGAAGCTCTTGTGCTTATCAGTCCCAACTACTCAAAGGATTTCCTTATTTTCTCCTTTGCTTCATCTGACACAGTGGTTGTTGTTTTACTACAAAAAAATGATGCCGGGCTGGAGCAGCCTACTGCCTTTTTTAGCAGAGCATTAAGGGATGTTGAGTTCGGGTACAACATCATGGAGAAACAAGCCTATGCCTTAGTGAAAGCTCTCAAATATTTTAGGGTCTATATCCTATAATCAAAAGTCATTGCCAATGTCCCCTCAGTTGTTGTGAAGGACATTCTTACTCAGCCTGACATAGACGGGAGAAGGAGTAAATGGATCGCCAAGATCCTTGAGTTTGATCTGGAGATAAAGCCCACCAAGTGGATCAAAGGTCAAGGTTTAGCCAAGCTATTGGCTAAAGAAAATTGCAAATATTTGGGGGTAAGTTTCATCAATGAATGCTTAGGAAATCGGCAGGATCAGTTGGCTGATGTAGATCCTCAAGAAAAACCCCCATTGGCACAATGTCCTTGGTACAAGGATGTCATATATTTTCTACAAGAGTTGCGACCTCCTGATGACCTGCAAAGGAACAAGGCAAGAGATTTAAAGCTCAAAGAAATCAAATATTTCCTTGTTGATCGAATGTTATATTGAAAAGACCCCTTGGGGGTGATTTTAAAATGTCTGAACCCACAAGAGGCCCAAAGGATCATTGTTGATTTTCATGATAGCCTATGTGGAGGGCACTACTTCTGGAAGACCAAAGCCTACAAAATTTTCAGGGCTGGGTACTATTGGCACACCTTATTCATTGATGTCTGCAGAGAATTCAGAGCCTGCATCAAATTCCAAAGGTTCTCAGGAAAGCAACAACTTAAATCTCTACCATTAAAGCCTGTGGTTTTTTTAAGACCTTTCCAGTAGTGGGGCCTAGAATTTATTGGGGAAAACCACCCTGCCTCCAGTGGACATCACAGATGGATCCTGACTGCCACATATTTCTTCACCAAATGGATAGAGGCTATCCCCACCAGGAGTGCTTCCCATAAGGTAATCATTGGATTCCTGGAGGACCTCGTCGCAAGATTTGACTGCCTAAGCAATATTGTCACTGATAATGAAACATATTTCAAAGCCAAACCATTGGTCAAATTTTGTGAGCAGTTTGGGATCAAATTGATTCATTCTACCCCATACTATCCCCAAGGCAATGGTTTGGCAGAGTCCTCTAACAAAAGGCTAATAAGGATCATCAAAAGGCTGTTGGAGGACAACAAGAGGGTCTGGGATTCAAAGCTGAAATTCGCTCTATGGGTTGATCGAGTGACAACAAAAAGATCCATAGGCATCTTCCCTTTCCAACTAGTCTATGGAACAGAAGTTGTTTTCCCTTCTCAACTGGCTGTGCCCGTGGCAAAATTCTTTCAGGATTATCAAGGAGAGCCTGATGACATGATCGGAAGAATTCATCAGCTGGTAGAAGTCCAACAGACCAGAGAGCAGGTGGTGATCAGAACTCAAGACCATCAACAAAAGATCAAGCAGGCCTTTGACAGAAAGGTCAAGAAGGAAGATCTCTAGTTAGGTGAGCTGGTGCTGAAGTGGGATGCTCCCAGGTAGGACAAGGGAAAACATGGCAAGTTTGAAGCCCTGTGGATCGGGCCCTTCAAAATCACTGAAGTATTTTCAAATAATACATACAAGTTGTAGGATTTGGAGGGTGAGGAAGTGTTCAATGGCCCTGTGAATGGGCATTTTATGAAGAAATGTTTCTTTTGAGCCATACATGGCTCCTCTGTATTTGTAAATATTATTTTTTTCCTTTTATCTGTAAGTTTTAATAATGACTCCATATCCCAACAACAAGGCACTGAAGCTGCAAAAGAGTTCTCGGTAGCCCACAAGAGGCGTGTCGTCACCCATGGAGCCTAATGTTAGCACATAATCAAGTATGGGATATTTTCTTGGAAGAAATGTCCCCTATGCCAAGAAGAAGGTCAAAACATGGGCTAAAAATCCATTTATCCCAAGGTTTTAGAAGCGGGTGCATTATTTTAATGAGCACACAGATCTGGACAGCCGAGATCTGCATGCCTAGATCTACGGCTGAGGTTCCATTTCAGAAACCCCTTGGCCCTTCGACCTTTAATAGGGGGGGGGGTCCGAAATGGGCACACATATCTCAACGGTCAGGATTGGGGCACCTAGATCTATGG
>ML777208.1:234784-249634 GCA_009831015.1 Picea engelmannii
GGGGGGGGGGGGTCCTATATGGGTGGCTTTCTGGTGCGGGCCTCCCTACTATCGTGGCACATCCTCCTTGTGACGACCCCCACCACTTCCAAGCCACTTACCTCCTCCCTATACTCCTGCCATCTGTCTTCCACTTACCCTTTTGGCATATCCTGTTCCCTTTCACCCCCTTTTATCTTCCGACACATGTTCTTCTCCCTTCCACATCATCCCCGTCATAGCGACGCATCCTCTCCTTCGACCAATCACATCCCACCATATTTCCTCCCTCCGCCTACCGCCTTCCTTCCCACTATCATGTATCTCACCCTCGTCACCTCAACAGTCATTGTTTCCCCTCACCTCGTGTCAGCTCATCGTTGGTCTGTGCTATTGCAGTACACGTGCCACATCTGTCCACCCAGACTCTCCTCTTCTTACTACACCACAGTGCATGCCAAATCGTCCTTGCCTGGTCACCATTCATTCATCGCTTCCCATCTGATGCCTTATTCTTCACGTCCACCTCCACGTCTTGCCATGAAGTTGTTTAGTAGACCCAGGTGGCAGAATGAAGAGGCCTCCATGTCCCAAAGGTACAGAGTTGACTGGGGTCGTTCCCGATCCCAAGGAAGCAATTATTAAGGTTGTTGTTGGTGGTCAGACATCATCTCCACCATAAATGGAAAATTTGGCAAAGGATTAAAGGCTTGTCTATTCATCTGCAGAGCTCCTAGGAGTCTGATTGCGTCTGACATAAGCGCACCACTGTCCAGATATTGCATGTGGAGTCTTTCAGTAGACATGCAGACGTAACATTTTTTTTTATGCAGTGACTTGATCTTGCTGCTTATTGTTTGCTTTGAGTATATGTAGGTAGTTTTGCCATTTTTGTAAAGGTCGATGGTTGAGCTAGGCTGCTGATTGTAAAGTTTTGATGAAGCATTGGTTGCTCTGGTTATGTATTGGTGCTTGAGACTTCTTATCTAATGGATGTTAGCCTCTTTCCATCTCTCTGTTAACACTGTATTAGAATATCTCAGAATTGGAGGGTCCAGTCGAGTTGCTCTATTATAGGATGATGTATGTTTGATCATTGTGATAGTAACATTGTTTCTAATCAAATATTGTATTTTATCAATGTTGAATGACTTGGAATTGAAGGATCCAGTCAAGTCACCTTTCAGTTTCCTGAAACTCTGAACCAAGAGGATCTTGTCTTCTGAGTTTTTCTTTCTCAAGCTACTGGAAGGTCCGATGCCCAAAGAAGTCTTGTTCACTTCTCCTACCAAGTCTTCCCTCTGCTCATTTTATACTCAACCTACTAATGGAATTTAGATCAAGACTTCACCTGTTCTTGCATGCCAGGCCTGGTTTTCTGAGTTAAAGCAATATCTTCCGGGGTCTCTATCCATTCGATCACCCCCATTAAATTATTCGTGACATAAAACTGATGGGCGTTGGGCTCTGCTCTTTCCACAATCCGAGAGTGACTTTTGACGCTAACCTATTCCAAGGGAAATTCAAGGCATTATGGTTATGGAGAATTTATACGCGACAGCACTGGCCAAATTCCATTTCTTATGGCAGAGAATATAGGATATGACACAAACAACTCGAGACAAATCTGGGGTCTATTCAAAGGGATCCAAATGGAAATATACCACAATATCGCTCGTCTAATAATAGAAGGGGACTCTAGAGTAATCATTGATCTTGCTACCAAAATCATAACTGGTATGGATCTTGAAATAATTACCCCAGTTGGTGCCTCCTGGGCCCCCTAAACATCCTGAAAGCTCTTCTCAAGTCCTCTCTCACACTAATTACCTCACACATAAGACGTGAAGTCAACAAGGTGGTGAACAAGCTAGCCAATGAAGGAGTAAATACCACTAAGAAGGACATCTTCATCGATACAAGGTAGTCCTAGAGCTCGCAGTTTCTACTCCAATGCAGGGAGCTGGCTCTCTAGGATTATCATATCCTAGATGGGGTGAAAGATGGACCTCAGTAGACAACAGGTGGAATCTGGTAGCATCGGGTGTTATTAACTCCTACTACCAACCTCCCTCCCACTCTATTTGAATGACCCACACTAAGCCTGGAGTTATGGTAGTGTGTTAGGATATCCTTGTAGGTTTAATGGACCCTTGCACGAACCAGACTGGGCATACAAAGGTAGTTACCAGGCCTAGGAGAGCTGCCACCTACACTTTCATGGATACCCTCCCTGTCAATTCTCAAAGCATTATGAAGGCTAGTGCCCCTGATCACTCTCCCATTCTAACATTTCTACAAACTATTTTTCTCCTCAGCTCTTTCATTCTCTTACACCTCTGGCGATCCGCCACTACTCTTCCATTGGTCACCCTTCATAGTCCCACCCAGAATCCCTTTTATATGCCAAGAGAGAGGGGTAAATCTAGAAGGGGACCGTTGTATTACAACGCCCTATCCAGATGCAACATGCTTATTCCCTATCATATTGATATAATTACTGTAAGCACTCCCATCCCAAGCCAAAACTGGCTGGAACCGCCTCAGCAACCCCCACCACCCCCCTCCAATCCCGCAATGGAATCTGGTAGCTTCCCTGTCAAAGAGGAAACTCCTCCTCCTGAGGAGGATACTCCTTCGCTAAGTTTCCATCCTGAAACTGCCCCTCCCAAAGTCTACACACAGGTTCAAGCTGTTGACACTGGTGGATGTATTATGGAGGAAGAAATTCATCCTAGATGGAAGGTGGAGAACCATATGACAACCGCGAGCGTAGATTCGAAGGCAGAGCCACCTCTTCTCTCCCCTCATCGACTCTCGAATGAACATCTTCAACTTATTTTTTATATGTAGTAGAATCTTTATGACCAAATGCATAATTAGGGCATTCTTGACCAACAAATGGACCTCCTGTTTGACGCCATGACAAATGCTCCAACTAAGAAATGATGCCCGACTTATGGCCAAAAGTTCGTCCCATCTTACAACACTCAAGGGAGTCTGAGTTATCATATGGATTAGCTCCTCCAAGTTTTTGTTTTCTTTTTGGTTTTGTCACTTTTTCAAATATTGGAAGAATCCCTGCCTCACGATGTATGTTAGTCGGTCATGGCGACCAGTTTATGGCTGCAATTTTTTTATATTGTAACACGTCAAACAATTACAATATTTTTGCAGGACACCTGTCTTGGTTTCCCTATTGTGGAAGAAAAGGTGGCAGCCTATAGGCAATGTAATGAAAGACACTATTGATAATATATAGATCCTTTTATTTACAAAAAAACTAAAACTCAGAAACACAAGGAACAATAATAGAGATATAGTAAAACTGACTTCTATTCAATAAGGAAATATGTTGAAACTGTAAAATGTAGACGGAAAACAATCTTGCTAGAATGGTGGTGGCTTATCTCTGAGAAGAGATGTGACGGTTGCGCTCATTCGTGAGAATATGGTTACCATGAGGATATCCAATCCTTTTTACAATAAATAGGAATGCCAAAACCTTAGACATCCAAAAACCTAGCCCTAGGAGAAGAAGCGCCAAAATTCATGTGGGCCCCGTTGGGGTAAGTTAGTACATCAACTTTTTGGGGTCGTAACTTTTGCATACGACCTCTGTTTTAGGAGAACAATAGCCCATTGGAAAGGTCTATCCGAGGAATACACATGCTTTCATCATGCTTAGGCTAAAGCCTACACTGTGACTATGGCAAGCCCTAAAAACGTTGTTTAGTGCCTCAAAACGGCCCCGGCAGTTCGGGACCCAAAAACTAAAAAAAAAACTACCAAAATGAGCCAGTTGGAATAGGTGGGAGGCCACCAACATCCATCTAGATCAATCCTCACCCCTTAGGAAGAAATGGTCTCCATTGTGTTGATTTCCCCCATCAGATGAGGAAATTTGTGTTGAATTTGGACTCGGGTGAGCCACTTGCCTTTGTGTAGGGGTTGCCCTGCTTTGACAACTCGATAAAGCTAGATCCTCTGTTAGCGAGTATCGTTGACCTGTGTGTCCACAATATGATCATTGTATGTTTGTTGCATGCAGCCTGGGTTGAGATTTGTTGGTGTCAATTGTTCTACTATCTCTGAGGTGTCCAATAATGGTAGGAAATATGGCCGAAGGAGATCCACGTTGAACATTGGGTTTAGGCCAAGGAAAGGGGGAATGTTGAGCTCAAAATAATTATCTCCCATAGCCTTGGTGATGGTGTAAGGTCCATAACGGAGAGGTATAAGCTTCCGATGGGGCCCTATAAGGTGTTTTTTCTGCAAGTACAACCACACTTTGTCTCCCACCTTAAACTTATGTGGCACCCGGTGTTGATCATGGCGTTTATTGTACTTGGCATTGGACTTCTATAAAATATATTGAACCTATTGGTAGATGTGTTGGATCCACTCAGTGAACCGGGTGGCTTTGTCAGCTTCAGTTGGAGCAGGTGACGAGTCGGCCAAGGTGGCTGCAAGGGGTAGTGCAACATCCATGGGACCCAATGGCTGGAATCCCAGCCCCACCTGAAAGGGGTTGTGTTCGGTTGAGCTATGTATGGCTCAGTTGTAGCTATTTTTAACATAGGGAAGAATCTCATCCCATGTGAGGGGGTGCTTGGAATTGTACATGTGCAGGATATGCACGATCATATGACCGACGACCTCGGTTTTACCATCTATTCGGGAGTGGAAGGAAGTGGATTTGGTGATCTTGGTGTCCAACAGTGACCAGAGGATTGACTAAAATGTGTTGAAGAACCGATTATCTCGATATGAGACAATGGTTTATGGGATTCCAAAATGTACCCATACTCATTCAAAGAAGATTTTGGTAGTGGCCTCCATTGTGATGCTCTTTGTAATATTCCAGATATAAAATAGTATGCAGAATAGAAATAATTAGCTAGAAATGGAAGATAAACAATGATATAACCAGAACAACACCACAATAATACCAAAAAATACCAGAATAACACCAGAAAGAACACTTTGATTACTGAGAGAAAGGTTCACTTGCCTCTTCGAGGGGGAAACCTCTAGCTGAGCAGAGCTCTATTACAATAATATCCAAGACAAAACTTCTCATACCCTCGAGTCCTATTTATACTAAATATGTCTATCAAAAGAACAATCTAGAGGAAGATCCTTCTAGAAGCGGAAGCCTCTATTAGGTCTTCTTACATTTGACTTATTCTTCCTTATTGTTAGGCCTTATTAATATTGACCTTTATTACATGGAAATATATTATTCTACCTATGTGAGGGGTTAGGTCCCTAACACTCTTATTGCAGGTAGTCATAATCGCCATCTTGGAAAAGCGATCAACAACCACAAAAACACAGTCATTTCCCCTCTTGGTGGACGGAAGGCCCGACATATAGTCCATTGAGATGGATTCTCATGGCCTGTCAGGAGTAGGTATATGGGTGTACATGCCCTGTTTCTTAGTGTTTGGTTTTCCAATAACGTAAGCAGTGCAAGACCTGATATACTTGCTGACATCTTGTCGAAGTTTCGACCAGTAGAAATGTTTTTGCAGCACTACCACTGTCGTTTTGACGCCAAAGTGTCCTACCACTCGGCTGTAGTGAGATTCCCAAATCAGCTTTACTTGCTTGCTTGATGGAACGCAGCGATGGACTAGATGGCACAACATCCCATCCTGAATATGGAAATTAGTGACAACTGAGTTTGCACCCAACATTTGGTAGGTGGTGGTGAAGTCAGGGTCTGTCTCATAAAGGTGGGGCCACTCAGAGGTCTCATGGCCACAATATTTTAGCATAGTGGTGAGTGCCACGACTGGAGGTCGACTGAGGAAATCAATGAATCAGTTGGTACTTCTTGTTTTATACTTGATTTTGAGGTGGAACTACTGCAAGTATGTGGACCAATTCTGATGGTGGTCATTCTGTAATTTGCCTTGTGTTTGCATGAACTGCAGTGGCTTATTATCAGTGTGGATGATTGTCTCCTTCCCAAGAATGTAATGTCTCCACTGGTGGCAGGATTGCACAATGGAGTACATTTCTTTGTCGTAAGTAGGTTACTTACAGATGACATCTGATAGTGTCTTACTATGATAGGCCACGGGGTGGTCGTGCTGAGTGAGAAATGCGCCCACATCATAGTCTGAAGCATTTGTCTTGATCTCAAAGAGTTGTTGCAGGTCCGGTAATGAAAGTAATGGGGTTGAGCACAAGTGTTTCTTCAAATCATCGAACGCTTGTTGTTGGGACAAGCCCCACAATTTTTTTTTCTTACCACCACCCCTGGTTACTTGGCTAAGGGCTCATGCAATATGGGAGAATCCCAACATGAACTTGCGATAGAAATAGAAATTGGCAAGGCCTACGAAGATACAAAGCTCAGTGAGTGTGGTTGGGGATGGCCATTCACGAATGACCTAGATCTTGGCTGGATCCACATGCACACCATGATGATCAATGATGTAGCCTAGGTACTGGACCATGTCCATGCCGAAGGATCATTTTTCGAAGTTGGCATATAACTTGTGTTGCCACAGGGTGTGCAGAACCTGCTAACTATGCTACAAGTGTTCTGCCCAAGTCTTGTTGTATATGAGGATGTCATCCAGATATGCCACTACAAAAGAATTGGTGAAAGGTCATAGGATATTGTCCATCATCCTCAAGAAATTTGTTGGAGCATTTGTCAAACCAAAGGGCATGAACAACCATTCAAAAAAATCTTCTTTTGAATTGAAGGCGGTCTTCCATACATCTATCTGCTCTATTGTGACCCGGTGGTAGCCAAACTTCAGATCAATTTTATTGAAGTATTTGGCCCCCTTGAGTTGATCAAGGAGATCGTTGATTCAGGGAATCGAGTACCAGTTCCTGACTGTGATTTTATTTAGGGCCCAGTAATCAATGCAGAGTCGTCAGGTATCATCTTTCTTCTGCACCAACACGATTGGGCTCCCACAAGGTGATGAGATGGGACAGATGTGCTCCTTGTGGAATAGTTCTTGGATCTGTCGCTTGATATCCTCATTCTCTAGAAGAAAGCGACAGTAGACTAGCCCATTGGGTAGTGATGCACCGGGGTTCAGATCGATGGGATGCTTGACCTGACAATGAAGAGGTGCCCTCATAAGCGAGGAGACGATATCTTTGTATGCTTCCATGAACTTATCCACTTGCTTCTGCTATGTGGAGAGGTCAGTTGCAAAGGCCCTAGATGTGGCTGCAATAGTTCACTCACTCTGAGATTGAATTATGAAGAAGATAAAATTCCCAGTTTGAGAGATGATTTTTCTGCATTGCTTGGTAGAGATCAAGGAAATAACACTAGATGGGACTACCTCAGGTATCCTGTACAATTTCCTATCCAAAGTAATAATAACATTGTGAGGCCTAGACTCATATACATCATGAAATTTCCATAAATACGATTGGACCAAAAGAACATCACAAACTTCGAGAGGAGAAACATCACACAATACCTCATCTTTGAAGGGCTTGATTCCGTATGACAAGAAACACTATTGGCTGACACGGAGATCGCTTCCTTGGAGGAGCCATCCAATGGTGTAGGAATTCGGGTGTAGTGTTGTCGACAGGGCTAGCCGCTTGATGACCTCTACTGAGATGAGGTTCTTCTGGCTACTAATATCAACGATGAAGTGAAACGGGGTGCATTTCACCCACATCTGTGAATGAAAGAGGTGCTTGCCTTCCTCTGGATCGTTTGGTTCACCAGGTTGGATCTTGGTGGTAGCAATGGTGGCACTGGGTTCCACATCAATGATTTGTCTCCCCCTTTTTGGTTTTGACTCAGAGTCGGAAACCATATTTGATTCAAAGACTTTCACCTTAGCCACCAACGACTGCTTTGAGCGACAATCAACAGTGTTATGCCAGGGGCTCTTATGGAAGTCATACCACTTCTCGATATCTTTCTTCATCTTTCCGATGTCGTTCTTTTCTTATGGTTTAGACCGGTTGTCCTGAGGCTATCCATCTTTGCTCTATCCTTTGTTTTGGGAGTTGGGGATTCCCTTTCCATACTTTTGTTGTGAGGGGTTCCCAGACCCAAATTGTCATGTCTTTTGTTTAAGCTTCTGCTCGATTTTGACGACATATCGATAGGCCACACCCAAGGATGAGATGTCCATAAAATCCATTTTGGCCTGGATGTATCTATGCATACCACCACGATACTTGAACACCAGATGTCTCAAAATCTTTGATACCCATCTTGTTGCACAAGGTATGGAAGATATTTGTGAACTCTGGCACTTCTTGGTCTCTTTCTTGCCACAGTGTGGTCCATTTTGTATACAAGTCGTCATAACATTTGACAGGGTAGTATTGTTCCTTAATAGCATCCCTAAAGTACTCCTAGGTGACCATGACTGTAAATAATGAGGGTTCCTCTGTTTGCTTTTATTTAGAGAAAGTTTCCCACCAATATTTGACATGGGGAATGACTTTGAGGAGCGCAAAAGTAATATTTTCTCTATTCGAAAAGTTATGGATAGAAAAATACCCTTTTAGCAGATTCAACCATTTGTCTATAGCATCTGTGTCTATCTGACCTTCAAATATAAGAATATCAAAGTTGATTTGTACCTTGAAGGGGGTGGCGCCTCCGCTTGAGGAAGATGTGTCCCCTATTGGTAGCTGTCGAAGGATTTGTGAAAAACTATCCATCATCTCGTTCCTCTATTGTGTGAGGGATTCCTCGAGCAACATTTTCAAAGGATCTCTTATCTCGTTGTCTTTCTTTTCTCCCGCCATCATAGGTCGCTTGGGCGTGCAAGAGATTTTTTCCTCAAGAAAAACAAGCTCGAGACCCAATTCTTTGTACCCTAACCTCATCGGGGACATGCATTAAGAATGACAAGGAGGGAAGTGCCTTCGCTTGAGGAAGATGTGTCCTTTGTTGGTAGCCATCGAAGGATTTGCGCAAAACTATCCATCATCTCGTTACTCTATTGCGTGAGGGATTCCTCGAGCAACATTTTGAAAGGATCTCTTGTCCCGGTGTCTTTCTTTTCTCCCACCATGAGAGGTCGCTTGGGCGTCCGAGAGATTTTTTCCTCAAGAGAAACAATATCGAGACCCAATTCTTTGTACCTTGACCTCGTCGGGGACATGCATTAAGAACGACAAGGAGCAGACCGCTCTGATACCATTGATCCAGATTTTATGAGAAGAACGAAATGAATACAGATTATTATTATTATTAACACAAAAACACAAGGAGCAATAACAGAGATACAGTAAAATTGGCTTATATTCAATAAGGAAATATGTTGAAACTATAAAATGCAGACTGAAAACAAGATTGCTAGAATGGTAGTGGCTTATCTCTAAGAAGAGATTTGACGACTGCGCTCATTCTCAAGAACATGGTTACAATGAGGCTCTCTAATCAGTTTTACAATAAACAAGAATTCCAAAACCCTAGACATCCAAAAACCTAACCCTAGGAGATGAAACACCAAAAGTCATGTGGGCCCCGTTGGGGAAAGTTAGTACATCAACTTCCCGGGGTTGTAACTTTTGCATACGATCTTATTTTTAGGCGCACAATAGCCTGTTGGAAATTTCTATCCGAGGAATACACATGTTGTCATCACACTCTAGCTAAAGCCTACAATGTGACTGTGGTGAGCCCTAAAAACCTTGTTTAGGGCCTCAAAACGACCCCAGAAGTTCGAGACTCGAAAACTAGAAAAAAAACTAAGTGAAAAAATGCCAAAATGAGCCAGTTGGAATAGGTGGGAGGCCATCGACATCCATCTGGATCAATGTTAGAATGAGCATAATGTTATGTGTAAAACATGTAAAGTGTAGTCTAGTAAATTTGAGGTTTCATCGAATATATATACATGTATATGCATTTCTTTTTAAAGCATATCATTATTAAAAAATTGTCCTTATGCAAAGAATGCATAACCCATCTCCTAAATAAATATTCTTTAATGGATATATTTTTCTCAATGATTCGTGATTTTACTATTTTTTAAGTTATACTCTAATCTACTTTATGTTAGAATGTGTAATTCTTAATTACTTGCCTTAATCTTGTGTGAGAACACTATGTTTGTAACGTAGAGAACAATGTCTACGAGAATGATTTGATCCTACAGTTTAGGAGATTGTTAGATAATTGGTTGTGAGAGAGATTCTCTCACACTAAGATTCAAAGAATACTGTGAGGTTGAGATATTGTCTCCACTGGGTGATTGTGTGATATCTATCTTGAGACAAGCTTGTTGTAGCATGTTGTATTTATATGTATTCATTACATTAATTCAATATAGTGATTGATGTTGTTATTTGTGTGTAATACTCTACTCTCTCATTTTAATATGGTATTAGAGTGGGACAGGGCTTAAATCCCTCACGGGAGCACTAGGGAATATGCATAGAGTGGAGTAGTTGTTTATGTGTGTATATAGTGAGTTTATGTTTGTGTATCCATCGGATTGATGAAGAGGTGTGTTACATAGGTTGAGGGATGTCGATAGAAGCCACCATTGATGGATGTAATCTCTAGCCGCTGCCAGGGAGAGTATACACTACCATTAGAGTGGAGAGTTCATAATTATTTTTTCAGAGTAGATTCTTTAACGTGAGCTAGCCGTACCAATTTTATCTGTGGGTGTTGTTGTGTGGAGTCTGCAACAACATGGTTAAGTGTTGAACTTGCATTAGTGAGGAGTTTGTAGTTGTATGAGAAAATGAGGCATGAACTGGCTGTTGGGATGGTATACTCAAAAAATAAATATTGTGGATATATTCCTGTGCTAGTGAAGGTTTCCTTATTTAGAATGGAATTATCATCAATTTGATTGGAGGAGATTTCTGTTGCGGAGATCTTTGTTGCTGATTTTGTGCATGACTTCGTCTAACCAAATAGCTTCAAAATTGGTTGTTGAATATAAAATCTGATGTGGAAAGTTATAGTTGAACCAATCATGCTTCTGACAATCTGTATCTTCATTGAGCAAGATTCTTTGGCATGACAGTCTTATTAGATTGGAATTAATATGTAGGCTCGAGAGTTCGCCAACTTGCAATGTTAGTGGCATGGTTTGTTTTTTCAGCAAATGGTAACCAACTCTTTGATCTGGAAAGAAATGATATAGAATTTTGGGGTGCAAATTATCACAGCAGGGGCATCCGTAAAGGTTTATGGCATTGGCATGCTCAACAATGAAACTGTGGTAGTGATCGTTATGGTTCTAATTGTTTTCCATAGAATGGGTATGGAAATGAAAGAGGCTATGATTTGATTGAGACAAACCTTGTAGAGTAGATTGGATTCAACGATCCACTTACAAGTCATGGTGAAGTCTGATTGATGAAGGTAGAGGTAAAGGAATGATAAACTGGTAGCATCTATAGGTTGTATTCTTAAATTCTTAAAAGTATAAGTTGTCCATTATGAAAAATGCATTGATAGAAGTGTGGTTAAAAAATGGGATGCTTATTGTTGTGACATTTACTTTGGCCAACTATTGTCATGAGTTTGATTCCAATATTAGACAAATTTGATTAGAAAATGTTTGCAAGAACTATTGAGTACCTTATGAAGACTACGAGATGAGATGTAAATGGGATTATATTTATGACAATGTAATGGGCTTTGGGAATATGATTGTTACAAAGGAAGATGGTAACCTTTGTGTTGATGTAAATCATTTTTAGATGCTTGTTGTTCTTGAATTAATGATGCATATGTGATGCAAGGGGTGCATGATCGATTCTACCCGACACCATAGAGTTTTGGTCCAAGTTGTATTGCCTAGTCATAGGTGTGTTAGTTCCCCAGGTTTGTTGTAAGCCCTTTTATTCAGGTATACATGTTTTGGTGCATATTCACACATAGTTATCCCTCTCAACATAGAGAGGATGTGGTATCAAGTTGTGGAATTAACCACTCGGATAGGTACGAGGGTGGCAAGTGGACTAGTATCTAAGCTTGATGTTGAGTCGAAGAAATTGAATATTTGATTAGGGGTGGGGGGGATGTGAGATGGATTTATCTCAAAATGTGATGGACCAAGTTATGATTAAGGGGGAGCCTAATATGTTGACAAACCATGTAGGTGAAAAGGATTCCTTGAGAATTAGCGAGTACAACCGATGGTACCCATGTATCTCGATAGATGGATTTCTTTTTATATGGGCATCAATGATCATTTGTTTGCAGTAACCAGTTTATGCAGGTACAAGAGGAAGAAGCAGAAGCTTCAAGGATAAAGCCCATAATAACAAAAGCCTAGTCAAAGAGAAGTAGATGGCAATGTTGAGGCAGTAATGAAGATGGCATCAGTGGAAGTCTTGTGTCAGCAACATAACTGAAGTAATGATGGAGATTACAACAAGTATTCATTAAGGGAGAGTGTTAGAATATGTAATTCTTACTTGTCTTAATCTTGTGTGAGAACACTATGTTTGTAATGTAGAGAACAATCTCTACGAGAATGGTTTGATCCTACAATTTAGGAGATTGTTAGATAATTGGTTGTGAGAGAGATTCTCTCCAACTAAGAGTCAGAGAATAATGTGAGGTTGAGATATTGTCTTAGCTGGGTGATTGTGTGATATCTATCTTGAGACAAGTTTGTTGTATTTATATGTATTCATTACATTAATTCAATATAGTGATTGACACTATTATTTGTGTGTAATAATCTACTCTCTCATTTTAATACTTTTTTCTTATGTCATTTAGAGCTATAGAAGTGAATTGTGATGATCTCATGTTGGGGTTTAAAAGTAGTGTCTTTCCTTCATGAATTAATAAAATATTAGATGTAGACTTCAAAATTGGAAGTAAATTTGGAGAAAATTCTTCAAACATGTAATTTTTCAATATTTAAAAGTTGTGATTAACAAATTATAGTTTATGGACTTCAATTTCTAAATAGGTAATAGAGAAAAGAAAAAATAATAATAAGTGACCTTGGCAAAGTTATAATGTTTTACTAGGCCTTTAATCTAAATATGAGAGGTTCCTCTAAACAATAAGGTTTAATAGATTCCCAAAGATACATGATATACCATAAAACCTAATAGAAAATGAAAGCAACCCAAACCATGTAAGTTAGACTTCAAAACCATACATAGAAACATAGAATACCAACTAACTTGAATTTTGATTGATTATTAAATTTAATAAAACTAAATTCATTGGAAAGCACATATCCTTTGGATTTTAAAATATATAATTTTTAGATTTATTCTTAACATTTTAAAATATATGATTTTTAGATTTTGAAAATCTTAAAATATATGATTTTTAGATTTTAATCTAAATTTAAGAAGCTAAATCTTTAAATGCTAATTTCTCAATTTAATTTAATTTACAATACTAAGTTTGATTATAACAAAATACATTTAATTTAGAATACTAAATCTGATTATAATAAAATACATTTGTTTAAAAAATTATTATTTATATTATTTAGAATACTATATGTTAGAACCCTATATGATAGGGAATCAGCGTTCTGAATCATATTTGTCTATTTGAGGTGGATGTATTCGCTCATGACGCATGGCGAAGGCGGCGAAAAATGCCCGATAGTGACCAAGCACAAGATGAATGTTTGCGCCTGAACTTCAAAGCGTTTTGGTGCAATTTTTAGCAAAAGTGTGGATTGGTTTGGAATGGCAAAATTTTTAATCTTGTGGGTTTATTTGTCAAAGTTGGGTTTGGCAAAAGATTTTGGCCCCTCGGCCTTTGCCTTTAGGCAGAGTTTTATAAAAATATTAACAAAGTTTAAGTGGCCTAGAGCCAATCTCCGACACCAAGGTATAAGCATCGTCCAATACACCTACAGCAAACACAAACCAAAGTCAGCGCCAATACCAAACCCCAAAGCCCAAGCCTCGGGCTCATTACTTGTCATAAAACATGACTGTTGGTTTATTTAAATGTTGAATGTACTGTTCACTACGCAAATGTGGGATATTGCCCGCTGAAAGTTAAAAATATATATATATATATATATAAAGAGCAGCGTTTTGACAGGTGTTGAAACGAATGAAAGGTGCCCAACGCCGAGGAGGACACATGCATACAGGCGACACCGAGGGATTGTATCAGCGCTTCTTACAGCAACAGCAAAACCGTATTGTGATTCTTTCTGTGCAAATGAGTTTGAAGGATGTTTACTATCACACGTCCCCATCATCATCTGCTAATAGAGGGCAGACTAGTACCAATGTTCAAGGATTACCAGCCAGGGCATCAGTCGTGTCTCCCCAAGGGAAAATTTCTTTCCATGGTATAGGCAGCCATGAAGAGCCTCCTCAAACAGTGGAAGTGACAGTGCATGATTACTTTGTAAATACAAAACAAACTCCTTTGCAGTTTAGAGATGAGCTATGTGACACAGGTTTTAGAGGCGTGTAGCCCTTATTGTGGATCGAGGGTTGGAGTTATTGCATTGATAGGTGCTATAAAAAGCATCGGGGGGGCTGACCAGCGCATGCCTTTGTTTAACCTGCCCTACAAGATCCTCTGCCTCGTGATCAAGGTCCAACTGAAAGCTGAACTTGATACAGATGAAGTATTTTCTCAAATTACCTTGGTCCCGGAAGCAGAGCAAGATGAGTCTTCGGTCGACAAGGAGCCTCTGCCTCCCCTGCCTCCAAAGCCTTTAGTGTACTCTTTATGTAAGACGCTCATTGCATCAGATACAAGTACCCATGGAGGGTTTTCTGTTCTCAGGAGACATGCTGATGAATGTTTTCCACCTCTGGATATGAGTCAGCAACCTCCATCTCAAAAGTTGGTGGCCAAGGACTTGCATGGAGTTGAATGGCGTGTCCGACATATCTTTCGTGATCAACCAAGGAGGCATTTGCTTACCACTGGCTGGA